>JAUMJK010001201.1:0-370719 GCA_033558105.1 Coccyzus lansbergi | reverse complement strand
GGTGACTATTGGCCAGAGCGTTGCGAGGGCGTTGCTACGAGGGGCGTGGCTATGGGGGGCGGAGCGAGTATGTTGACTAGAGCCGCCCTCCACCCATCCCGTGCTCCCATAGAACCATTTAGGGGAAAAGACCTTGGAGGCCATGGAGTCCACCCGGGCCTCTCCACTGCTAAACCAGACCCCTAAGCACCTCATGCACCAGGCTGTTAAACACCTCCAGGGTGGGAAGGACAGGCTGAGCGGGTTAGCGTTGTTCAGCCTGGAGAAGAGACTCTATGGGGAGACCTTAGAGCAGCCTCCAGTGCTGAAAGGGTCTCCAGGAAAGCTGCAGAGGGGCTTTTTACAATGCTATGGAGTGAGAGGACAGGGGGAATTTGCTTTAAATTGGAAAGGCAAGATTGAAATTAGACATTAGGAAGAAATTTTCCACAATGAAGGTGGTGAGACAGTGGCCCAGGTTGCCCAGAGCAGTGGTGGCTGCCCCATCCCTGGAGGTGTTCAAGGCCAGGTTGGATGGGGCTTGGAGCCCCTGATCCAGTGGGAGGTGTCCCTGCCCATGGCAGGGTGATTGGAACTGGATGGGCTTTGAGGTCCCTTCCAACCCAAACCAGTCTGTGATTCTATGGTAATGCCACCACCTCCCTGGGCAGCCTCTTCCAATGCCCAATAAACCTTGCAAGTGAAGAAAAGTTTTCCAGATGTCCAATCTAAACCTCCTGGTGCAACTTGAGGCCTTTCCCTCTCATCCTATCACCTGTCGCTTGGGAGCAGAGCCCAGCACCCACCTCACTACAACCTCCTTTCAGGCAGTTGAAGACAGTGATCAGGTCTCCCTCAGCTTCCTTCTTTTTCCCAGCTAAACAACCCCTCAGCCACCTCTCACCTCTCCCGTGCTCCACTTTCAGCCTGGTGTCCCTTATCCTGTCACTGCACACCACTGATCAGAGTCTGGCCCCATCCATCAGATATTGAGCAGCATCAATGAAATCCCTCCTTAGCCTTCTCTTCTCCAGGCTGAACTCAGCCAGGACTCCCAGCCTTTCACAGAGACACAGAATCACAGAACAACCAGGTTGGAAGAGACCCACTGGATCATCAAGTCCAACCATTTCCTCACAAGAGAGATGCTCCACTGCCCTCATTATCTGCAACACCCAGCTTTGACATAGAAGCCTGGTGCCACATGTATATAACTCCACAATAAAATTCTAAATTCTAAGATAATTCTAAAATAAGACTCTTGTCCCAGCCTGCAGATCTCCAAAGAGCAGCCTGGAGTTCCAAGCAGCTGAGCTCATGACATGCTGTGGGACAATGTCACAGCAAGTGAGCAGCACAGACAAAGGGAATTCTCCTGCCACTCTGCAGCCCTCAGAAGAATCCCATCTGCCTGCTTGCTTTAGGAGGGATGTTGTTCACATCCCCATCTTTCTAAAGTCACTGCTCCATCCTTTTTGTATTCCCCAGCACCCAAAGCAGCGTTACCGGCACTGTCATCAGAAGCACCTCCCGGGAAATGATGCTGGTCAGCATGGATGCAAACCAACAGATGAGGAAAATCTACAAAGAGTCTTTTCCCAGGGACTAAGTGATTAGAACAACAAACTGCAGGAGAAGCAAAGCAAACCCAACACAGCTAATAAGATTATAACAGGCACCGTGGGTTCCTTGCCAGGACACTTCTAATCATGGCCACATATTTAATCCCTGCTAGCAGGAGACAAACAACTGGGCATAATTGCTTGCAAGCACAAGTTAACGGTCAGGTGTCTTCTTGGTAAATACAAACATTCATTTGCTTCAAGTGCCTAAAATTCAGAAGTCAGAGTCATCCCGTGCCAGCATTCACTACAGGTCAGCACTCCCACATACAGCAGAGACTCGAGTCTTGCAAACTCACTCTGTTACAAGCACTTGAGCAAACATGTCTGGTTCTTTCACCCCTGCCACGCTACCCAGCTGGGATGGGTTAGCACCAAGAGATATGAAAGGCAGAACCATAGAATCATAGACTCACCAGGCTGGAAGATCGATTGGTTGGTTGGATCATCGAGTCCAACCATTCCTATCAAACACTAAACCATGTCCCTCAAAACCTCGTCTACCTGTGCCTTAAACACCTCCAGGGAAGGTGACTCAACCACCTCCCTGGGCAGCCTATTCCAATGCCCAATGAACTCCGTGAAAAACTTCCTCCTAATCTCCAGCCTAAACCTCCCCTGGAGGAGCTTGAGGCCATTCCCTCTTGTCCTGTCCCTTGGGAGAAGAGCCCAGCTCCCTCCTCTCTACAACCTCCTTTCAGGTAGTTGTAGAGAGCAACGAGGTCCCCACTCAGCCTCCTCTTCTCTAGGCTAAACAACCCCAGCTCTCATACACCAAGACCTCATGATGCCACCTGCAGCAGGTCTGCTTGGGCACCATGGTGGGACCTGCTCCAGGCATCTCCAGCCACCTCGTATGCCCTTCACATCAGGGACTTTTCCAAGGCCTGAAACGCATCACCAGGCCTCCAGCCAAGGTGTCCCACAACTTGTCCTTGCCCTCCACCAGCACAGATATTAGATAGATCTACTTCTTCCCACCATCCCTCCTGCACAGCCTAAAATGAGAGCTTTTGAGTGTTCACTTTGTTATGAATGTTTATTCCCTGCAAGACCTTCAGGAGAGGGTAATGCCAATGCAGGTAGTCAGAGCTCTCTACAACAAAGCCATGAAACAGCCCTAAGCAGGGATTGTCTCCCACTTATCCATTTAGGGTACGATCCACAACAAGCATCGATTTTTCCAAATACCAAGAGGAGTTAGAGCACCAATTGATATATTTTACACACTAAAGACAAAGGAATTTAAAGGCCACGTTTTCAAACCAAGATATTTAATTTCACTCTCATTACAAGAGTAATCATCCCTATAAAGGAAAGATAGCACTAAGGGAAACAGATGAAAACCATCTTTTGAGCTCACACATAGTTAAAGGAGTAATATTCCTGATAAAATTCAGGAAACTGTGTTTTATTCCCAGCTTTGCAACAAGTTTACGTGAAGTCAGACTAACTACCTCCTCACAAAGAAATCCTGAAGAGAAACCTACTCTTGTTGAGGCCAGTGACAGATCAGTAACGGCATTAAACCAGGCTGAGTTTCACCCTTCATTCTTCCAGCTGCCAGTTACAAAAAGGAAGGTATTCCTCCGAGGAGCTGTGATGCCTCAAAGGTAAATCTTCCGCATGTGAAGAAATGCCAGAGGTATATTTTGTCTCTGCCGTCACTTCAAGAAAATTGTTTTGTCAGAATTTGTTATCTACCCGAAAACATAGCCAGAAATGTCAGCTTTAAAAATAGCCTGCTAGCAAAAATCAAGACTGATTTCAGACCAGAGGTGTATCTTCAATAGCTCCACTAAATAAAGGAAGATGTTAGCATAGAATAGGGTTTTTTTTTTTTTTCCATCTGCATAAACTCTTTTCTTCTCACTTTGAATTTTCTCATGATACTGCAAGTCAACAAGGAGTCCCCCCGTAAGCCACAAAGACTACAGGATATCATTGTCTGCACACCCAGCAGATAAGGAGATCATAGAATCATAAAATCACCCTGTTGGAAAAGACCCATCAAATCATCGAGTCCAAACAGTCTCTCTTTGAGCCATCTCTGATAAGCCAGGAAAGACTGCAAAAAATCCAGGGAGAGGAACCATAGCACGAGGACAGGAAAGGGGTTGTGTTGACATTTAAATGATCTATTTTTAATTTACTTAAAATTTCTTTAGGGGTTGACAGTTCCCAGACTCCACCTCACAGACCATCCTGTATTGAGGGCTGCTCTTAATCCACAGGGATTGAGAGTTCACCTTCTGAAATGTGACAGTATTTGCTACGTGTCTTGGGGCTGCTGCAACACTGGTCTGGACAAAGCACATCCTTGCCTTCACCAATTAGTGGGAGCAGAAAGAAAATGAAGCTAAAGATATTGAAAACAAAAAGTTATTCTCAGAAAAGATGAGAGAAATAACACTGAGAAGTTGTTCCTTGAGGGGGTGAGAGGGGTGACTTAGTTGTCTGCTGAGCAGGCTTCTGAGAAGAAACTGTCTCCTAAATCAAAAGAAATGTCATTTGGAAATGCCTGAGAAAGCAAAACCAACACAGAAAGGACTGTGTGATTACGATTTCATAGAATCACAGAATCAGAGAACAACCAGGTTGGAATAGACCCACCGGATTATCGAATCCAACCATTCCTATCAAAGTTTCTAAGTTAATATTAAATATGTTTAATTTGCATTACTTCCCATTATTGCTATAATGAAACGAGGTACAGAAAGGTTAAAGATACATTTTGCCTCCTCTTCTCAATGCAATCTTAGACACAAAAATAAGGTCTCCAACCAGGAGCATCTTCACCACACCAGGAATGTTCCCCAGGGGCCACGGTTTTCACTCTGCCTGTACCAGGTTTGCAGGACATCCCTGTTTTTTATGTCTCCCTTCCCACGTCTCACAGAAATTAAGAAGTCTAAAGTTGGACAGGCAAAAAGCGCAACACTAAAGAAGAACAAGGCAGTAAAGAATGCTATTTTTATGCTTACAAAAAGTGGAAGCTGGAAACACCAGTCTCAATGACATTAGAACTGTCAGCAAGAACAGATAATTACACAACGTGAATCCAGCCTCATGACAATGACTCTAATGAGAAAGCAAATGGAAGAAAATCAATATCCCAATTACACTGACAGTACAGCCTCAGAGCCTCAAATTGCCAAACGGCTGTCTTTGAATAAAGAAATACAGAAATTATTGATACCTCTGCCAAATCCAAAGTTTACCGATAACTCCTCTCAACATAAAATTTGGAAAAGATAAAACAATTACTTTATGGCACAACTGAGGGATATAATTATAGCCTTGTCACAAAAATTAAGCACAAACAATGAGCTAATTAACACCTTGGCCGCTTAACAGTGAAGGATTGGTTAAAGAGAAATATTCTTTAGGAAACTACTGCTGAATAAACCAAATTTGTCTTGTCCTCCAGGTCTGTAGGAACTGTATGCGCTACACCTATATGACAGTATGGAAAAGCAAAAAGATTTCTCTCTCAATCTTCTTTTTTCTCTCTCAATCTTCTTTTCTCATGTATATCAAGGAAAAGCAGAATGCAAAGGCACAGGACATCCAGCTCTGAAGTGGGAACATCCTGACACGGTGCTTCCACAACCCCACAGACCAACAGTCGGTGACACAAACCAGCTTGGTAAAACAACAAGCACACACTGAACTACTAAGGAAGTCCCACACCGGATTTGTTGAAAAAAAAAAACCTGCCAACACTGTTTCTATGACCCAGATATTTTGCATGATACGCATAGTTTTAGTAGCAGTAGTACAAGCAGCAGCGCTTCAAAGGTTATTTTGGTTATTTCACTGCTCGGGAAGGCAGCACAACCTTCCACCGACTTCACTGGGCTCCTTGGGCAGATCCTCATCATACAAGTTTTATTATGGAGTATATTTCAGTTTCTCAAAGCGTGTTAGCAAAAAACCACCTACCCATGACATTACATCTGAATTTAACACAGCCAAGTGTACTCAGTTCATGAAAACTGGATAAATAATAATAAAAACATAACAGATAACATGCCAGGAAGAAAGTGCCCCCAGCTGCAGTGTGCAGAAAATAAGATATTGCCTTGATCGGTTTTCCAAGATTTACATCCCTAATCAAAGTGGGAAGGAATTCCCAGCACCAGTGTAATGGCACTGACGTACAAATCCCATAGCTCAATCCTTTCTTACTTGAGATTAATGAGGGTAATGCTATTTCCAAGTCAGAAAGTTATACTGGAAATTCCATAAACCCTCTTTCCTTTAAAGGTAGATGGCTACAAGTAACTACTATTATTGTAATTAAAAAAACCCAAACTTTAGAGACAAGAAATAAGCCTGTTGAATTCTTTCTTATTTTATAAATCATGGTATATAGCAACCTCCCTTATAAAAGTTGGGGCTTTGGAGACAGGCAGAATTCATGTTATCCAGCAGCATTAGATGGATGTGTGTTTATAAACTAAAGCAGGGCAAGGTCAATGCTTGTCTCTAGGCTAGGAAATGTGTCTCCTGGCCATTATTCTGCTCTCTCAGCTTGTAAACCAGAGGCACAAAATGGCAGGAAGGACCACTCTGCGTCTAATCCATTTTGCTGCTGATTTATGTATTACAAAGCATTCCCATATCCATCCACACCACTGGAGTTGCAGATACTGCTCCTGGTAGTAAAAACATCCCCGCACTGTAATTCCTTTACCATAACATTTACACTATATATTCCAGAAGTACTCGGTTCTGTATTATCCTGGCGTTGGGGAATTTCAGCCATTAGAAAAGCAACGTTTCCCACGCCAGTCTAGAAAGAAATTGTTTATCTTCAAAAAACCCCACAGTTGAGTGATTTAACTTAAAACTCCAAGAAGTCTCTTCTTTTAAAAAAAAAAAAAGAAAACAAACTGAATTGAAATAACCAAAAGCTCTTTTGTTAAAATCAATCTTATGTGCGTGTTCCAATTAATATTAATTATAAACACTGATTTTCTAGACAAAGACATTTAAGAGGCTATAACAAAATAACTGTATGCTCTTCCAAAAAGTACCGAGCTATTTATTAATCAGATCCCTGCACATTAAAGCCATTTTATTTGATTAACTATGAAGACAGGAAGCCAAGTGCTGCAGGAGGGGAGTGAGATGATCCTGTCAGCGGCATCACACCCATCACCAAGGAGCATCAAGGGCTCCTTGGGGCACATAAGAACAGTCACATGGCAACCCAGCAGCTCCGAAACCCATGGCTCAAGCCTGTCCCCTGCTCCACAACAGTGCATTTCATAGAATCATAGAATAACCAAGTTGGAAGAGACCCACCAGATCATTGAGTCCAACCATTCCTTATGTCTAGTCTGAATCTGCCCCTCTCCAGTTCATACCCATTGCCCCAAGTCCTGTCACTACAAGCCTTATATATATATCGACAGGTGATTCCTAGCAGTAAATCACAGAATCACAGAATCACAGAACAACCAGGTTGGAAGGGACCCATCGGATCATCGAGTCCAACCATTCCTATCTAACACTAAACCAAGTCCCTCAATACCTCATCCACCCGTGTCTTAAACACCTCCAGGGAAGGTGACTCAACCACCTCCCTGGGCAGCCTATTCCAATGCCCAATCACCCTTTCTGTGAAAAACCTCCTCCTAATCTCCAGCCTAAACCTACCCTGGCGGAGCTTGAGGCCATTCCCTCTCGTCCTGTCCCCTGTCACTTGGGAGAAGAGCCCAGCTCCCTCCTCTCTACAACCTCCTTTCAGGTAGTTGGAGAGAGTAATGAGGTCTCCCCTCAGCCTCCTCTTCTCCAGGCTAAACAACCCCAGCTCTCTCAGCCGCTCCTCATAGGGCCTGTTCTCCAGCCCCTTCACCAGCTTCGTGGCTCTTGTCTGGACTCGCTCCAGAGCCTCAACATCCTTCTTGTGCTGAGGGGCCCACAACTGGACACAATATTCAAGGAGCGGCCTCACCAGTGCTGAATACAGAGGGAGAATCACCTCCCTGGACCTGCTGGTCACACCATTTCTGATACAAGTCAGGATGCCATTGGCCTTCTTGGCCACCTGGACACACTGCTGGCTCATGGTCAGTCGCTGTTGACCAACACCCCCAGGTCCCTCTCCTCCTTGTAGTTTTCCAGCCAGGCTTCTCCCAGTCTGTAGTTCTGCATAGGGTTGTTGTGCCCCAAGTGCAGGACCTGGCATTTGGCCATGTTAAACCTCATGTTTATACTTATAATATATCTATAAATCATAGAATCATAGAGTAGTTTGGGTTTGAAGGAATCTTAAAAATCACCCAGTTCTACCTCCCTGCCATGGGCAAGGATATCCCACTAAATCAGGATGCCAATAAAACACAATTATTAGCATCATCCGTGATAACTGCTACTACAGAAAACAGTGATGCCCGTGACTCAGCAACCGCTTCCCTCTAACATCAAATTCAGCTGATGCCGATAGTTTCAGGGAGATAAAATGACCCGGAGGATCTCTCGCTCGAAGGAGATGCAGCAGACACCCAGCCTAGCTTACTGCAGGTCAGACGCCTTAACAACTACTGCATAGCAAAGGGAAAAACGCTGGCACCTGACTACTGCTAAGGCTTTAAATTAAATCTGCATGTTCCCTCGAGAAAGGTTCCCGCTGTTTACAGTCTGCTATATCACTTTTCACTTCCCTTCCAAAGGCAGCTGCCGCGTGGCCCTGGCTGGTGGCTTTTGCCCTCCCCAGAAATAGATCCCAGCAGCGGGTAAAACGAGTCGTGAGGCCTGATGGATTACGGCATAGACATGGTTAGTACTGATATTATTATTCATTTATTCCTAATAGCATTTGCTGCAGACAACAGGCTGCTTCGCTCAGCGCTGCTGACCTGCCGGCTCTGTGTGCCCCCTCCTACCTTCACTCCCCTCCCTAAACTCTTTAAAGGCTTCAAAGTCCTTCCCCAGTCACACAACGATCATTTTTAATGTGAGTAACGACGAACAGGGAGCCTGGATGCAGCCACCACATCCTTGCACACGTCACATTAACAGGCAAGATTAAATGGTTGGACTTGACGATCTGGTAGGTCTCTTCCAACCTGATGATTCTATGATTCTATGAAATCTGAATTTCACTCCCAGGAATGGCAAAGGCCATTCGTGTTTTCATTATTTACATAAGAATTTAAATGCTAGAGAATGGGGGTTTCTAATCTTCTATGCTCTGTTATCATCCAAAATAAATTTTATGCACCACTATATGAGCAAAATGATTCTTCAATATAAAACAAAACTAAACAAGTTTATGAGATGCTTTCCTTAACTCAACTGAGATCACTGCACACACCGTGCTCAGCAGCATAAAAACACTTATTGATGCGATTAATTTTGCACTGGGAACAATCTCACCCAGGCTAAATAAATACACGTCTCTTCAGATATCAAGGAAAAGCTCCAAATTAAAGCGAAATAATAAAAACTGAATTACTGTGCTTTATTTTGGCAAAGTGAAAAATACTTTGAAACCACCTTTAATTTTTTTGCTGTAATTTATTGTTATGCTTGTTCATCTTGAATCACGATCTTTATGTAGCTAACGATAATCATGAAAACAACCCACTAACGGCCCTGTTTGGAACTGCGCCTTCTGCACAGATCTCAGCCAGAGGAAAGGGTTGGACTCAATGATCTGGTGGGTCTCTTCCAACCTGGTGATTCTATGATTCTATGACTGATGGAGGTGAATTCCAACAGGACTTCTGAGCAAGGCTGTTCCCAGCACAAGAGATGGCAGCACCACAGTTCATGGCCAGGCCAACCTTGCTCTCCAGCTCCCCAGGCAAGAGGAGAAGCAGCTCGTGCACCGCAGCCTTCCCAACACCAAGCTCTCCAATTTCTTGGAAGCACTCAAGCTCTGGGAATGATATCCAGAGCTGGCCTTGGTGATGAATTTCGCTAACATTCATTTTATTCATGAATTCTCCGATGCCTAAATGACCCCAGCTGGCGTAACATTGCTTCATGACACGCTTGCATACAACTTCTCTCTTGTTTTCAGCTTTTTGCTGTAGGCAATAAAGAAAAAATTATGGGAATATGAAAGAGATTCCCTGCAGCAAGAAGCCCAGCCACTGCCAGCACCAGGTCCTGAGGCCACCAAGAGAGAACAGCTTCAGGGACACAGCTGGTGTAACACACAAGGCACACGAGATCACACAGGGGCTGTCATCATCTGAGCTTAACAAATTTGTATTTAAGAAAAACAGCCAGCAGCAGCCTGGAGAGGAAGGGGCAGTGAATTTGGTGGCACCTTTCTCTGCATCGCCGCAAATGGTACCAGGGGTTCCCACCTTGGCCAGCTGGAGGTTTAATATTATATTTTGTTCCTGGGGTATGGGTTGAGTCATAACCCACTACCCTGCTAAGTTTTTACGGAACAAGGAACATCTCTGAGGCAGAACAAATGTGGATCCTTTGTTATCCCTCTTGCATCCTCATATTCCTCATGGACTCATGTTATAATATCTGCTAGATGGCTCCCGTTGCCACGACATGTGCCTATGACTTGCTCTCCGAGCCTGTTCTGCTCAGGTCAGGGCTGTTCCTGCTGCACCAAGGCTCTCAGCCTGGTCTCCAACCACCTCCTTCCCCAGCCAGAAGTGAGCTGTGTCCTTTTTGCTCACTCCGTGGGCAACCTTTGCTATGCACAACGAGTGCCAAATCACAGAACGCATAACCTTCAAATTCCCCTTAATTCTCCTTGCAGAAGAAATAGTTTCTATACAGTCATGCTACAGAAGAATGGATCACTTTACCCCAAATGCCTGCTACAACACCACAAAAATACTAACATTAACAAGCCAAAGGATCACAGCAGTGGATCAAAATTTGTGGACAATTTTTCAGAAGTATCTAACCACTCAGGTTATAGAATCATGGAATCATAGAATCACCACGTTGGAAGAGACCCACCAGATCATCGAGTCCAACCATTCCCACCAATCTCTAACCCATGCCCCTCAGTATCTCATCCACCTGCACCTTAAACACCTCGAGGGAAGGCGAGTCAAACACCTCCCTGGGCAAATGCCCCTGTCATCTGAGAGACCTTAAACACTCTTATTGTTTAAACAATGCAAAGTAACAGCCTGAAGAACCACACTGTATAAAACTCCAATGCAAAAAAAGGCTCAAGACCATTTTATGGTGCCACTCACACTGAGCACCAATTCCGCAGCTCCCCGTCTATTTTCTTTCCAGAGAAGAGGTCATACCCCAAACATTCATTATCAGTGACCACCTCCAGTAGTTGTACCTGCTTTTCCAAAGTATTCCTCACATGGAAGATTCCCATCTATTCTCCACTTGAGCTCTCCTCAGTGTGTCCCTTTTTTCATTAACATACACGTGCGAGCTACCCAAGTTGAACCACACCGCTAAGGAATACTGTGAAAAGTTCAAAAAGATTACCCCTTCCCTTGTACTCTCACTTTTGCCTCTAAAAGCCATTTAAATATATCAAATGAGGTTAAAATGCTAGTCCTATACAAAAAAAAAAAAAAAAAAAAGTCCAAAACACGGATGAGTAGGCAAAATAGCTTCTGAAAAGATTTAAGAAAAAGCAGTGATGAAAGTGCGCTTAGAAGTTATAGAATACAAACAAACCCGAAACAGTAATTAGGTAGGTCATGCAGAAAAATGAGTGAAAGAAGTTCAAAATCTTGTATTTTAGTTGCCACTATCAGCTGCATTTGATTAGAAGAACTGAACAGAGCTGTGTCTATTTTTCACAAGAAATCACGTGACTGAAGGTTCATTTATGGAATCTATTTGCACATAAAGACGGGAGCTTAATAAATGCTGATGAGCAGCTAGCAAGGTATTTTCCCAGGGACTTTCTTCTAAGCAGTTTGCAAAGCTAAGTCACAGCAGCAACTGTCCGTGCTCCCAAAAGAACACTTTTAACTGCCACACATCAAAAAGCTGAAAAGCACATAATTATATCATCAGTAGCACAGCTTCACCACCTTTGATTTTTCACTGCTTGTGAAAGAAGACTCCAAGACAGTTTAAGTTTTGCCTACGCATCGAGCGCTGAAGGATTCCCATATAAAATTACATATGGAAAGGATTTCACTGAAACTCAGAAGTTATCACACAAAGTCAAGAATGCTGCCTGGGAGCTAATAAACCCTTCCAAGCACTGGAAGAAACTTTTTTTTTTTTTGTTTGGTTTATTTTTTCCAGGCTCGGAGAGAAAAAACCCAGTTGAGTTTATTTTCTCACCAGTAAATCAGTAGAGACAGTTGACAGGAGCTTTTGTCCACGGAAACCAGATCAGGTACAGATCACAGAATCATAGAATCACCGGCTTGGAAAAGACCCATCGGATCATCGAGTCCAACCATTCCCACCAATCACTAAACCATGTCCCTCAGCACCTCGTCCACCCGTCCCTTAAACCCTCCAGGGAAGGTGAATCAACCCCCTCCCTGGGCAGCCTCTCCCAGTGCCCAGTGACCCCTTCTGTGAAAATTTTTTTCCTAATGTTCAGCTTGAACTTCCCCTGGTGGAGCTTGAGGCCATTCCCTCTTGTCCTGTCCCCTGTCCCTTGGGAGAAGAGCCTAGCTCCCTCCTCTCCACAATCTCCTTTCAGGTAGTTGGAGAGAGCAATGAGACACAAGCGATGCTGAAATAAGCTGCATCAGTTGGGCTGGTGAGCACCAATCCTTGGGGAGAAGCGAATGCTTCGGCACAGCCAAGGCCACAGAAGCCCTATCCCCACCCTCACCTCCACCAGCCAAGCTTGGCAGATGTTCAAGCACCAACTCTCAGGCGTCTGCGCACAGGGACAGGGATTTTATGCTGTGAATGCAGGTCTAATTGCTGGTGCCTCCAGCTTGGCAACCTGCTTGGAAAACCTGACACATCTGCCTGGTTCAGCGAGCTCCTGGAGCCTGCACGTTCCTCCACAGTGCCCCTGGGAGCACAGGCTCAAGACCTCAGGCATGTACAGACCCAACTACTGCAGAAAGAGAAGGGTGACAAAGCTGGGGAGGGGGCTGGAGAACAGGCCTTATAAGCAGCGGTTGAGAGAGCTAGGGGTGTTTAGCCTGGAGAAGAGGAGGCTGAGGGGAGACCTCATTGCTCTTTACAAGGGACGTGTGGACGAGGTGCTGAGGGACATGGTTTGGTGTTTGATAGGAATGGATGGACTCAATGATTCGGTGGGTCTCTTCCAACCTGGTGATTCTATGATTCTGCAGCTGTCTCAGGAGGGTGCTTTCAGCCGACTGTGGCCACACACTGGTGGGTCATCTCTTCCCCACGCCCATGGGAGCTTGGAGGTAAGGAACTACTGAGAGAGGAGCACCTTGTGGGAGTTCTGACCGCCTTCCCTTTTTTAGAAGGAAAACTTCCCATTAACTTCTCTGAAAGCAGGACTGGGCCCAGAGCCCAAAAATGCTCTGGGTTCCCAAGTCCTTACTCACTGCTCACAGTCAGACTCCCTCGCACAGGATTGGGAGCACAGTGGGAATGATCAGAGCCGCTCGAGGCAGTGCAGGCTGCAAGGGCTGCGGGGAGCCTGGGTCTGGCATCCACACCCGAGCTCAGCCAGAGGAACAATTCTGAGCTCAGTGCTTGCTGTATTCAATACCACTTGTGTACTCGATAAACGCCACCTCTCTGCCTGTGCCAATTTTGTGATGGGTGAATCCTGATGCTGCCTACGGAACTTCCCATGCAGGCTCCCAGGCAAACTTAAACGCACCCCCAAGGGGGATGTGTTATGTATAATGCTTGCAACATTCTACTTTTCTCTGCAAAATTACCTGCTCCCAAGTTCAGGCCCAAGGCATATTCTGCCTTGCCAGATGATCTGTGACCGTCTCATGACTTATTACACCGTTATCATCACTAAGCCTCACAAACGGGGCTGCTAAGTCCATTAATCTTGCGGAACACGAAGCCTGAAACCATAGAAACAAAACACCTCACTACAAGATATTTAAAATGTGTTATAGTGAGATAAGGGGGAAATTCAGTACGCGTTCTGTTAATTTTTTTTTTTTTCCCGCGCCACTGCAAGCAAGACCGAGGCACTTTTGTAAGACCCAGCCCTGAATGCAAAGGCAGTGACAAGTCCAAGAATGAGAAAACCTCGTTTTACAGCAGCAGCCACCGAGGGACACTTCCAGCAGGGAAACCGGGACTACACATAGAAAGTTAAACTGCCACCTGTAAGTTCAAACAAAGAACGGATAAAATGAGTCAAACGCAGCTGGGCCAGCAAGGGGGGAGCTGTGCCAGCAAGGGGGGAGCTGTGCCAGAGCCCACTTCTCTAAAAGCCAACCAACCAGACACAGTATAAACTGTCAATACTTCTTTCTTTCCTTTGTGCTGAAATTCATGGTGATTCAGCCACCGATACACAGCTTGCGTAGGTATGGCTCGAAATATTTCTCTGTGAAAACAAATATTTGGCGTATTTGCCAAAAGCATAAGGTCAGAGCCAAACAGGCACTTCCCAAGAGCTCAAAGAAGGCCTGGAGGATGTTTCTCTCCAAGCCTCCTTGCCAGCAGCGATCGGCAGCTCCAGGACTGCAGGACACACCATCCGGGGGCTGCGTGGGACACAGCACTGCCCACACCCACTGAAATGCTGATTATACACTCGGCTTAGAGGAATGATAACCTAGCTGCGCAAAACTCAGCCAATTTTGGCTGACGTAGTCCTGGCTTCCCCAGTTTTCCTGCGAAGTCAGTAGATGCAAACAAGAATGAACTCAGAGCGCACTCTCCAGCATCCGAAAGTCTTAAGTATACTCTTACCATGTTGATGATATTTCTAATTAACAGCAAACAGCAATCACCCCACAGAAAATTCAAGCTGCATTTAGTGAGAACATAAGTTAGACTTCAGTGAGGACCTGAATGCACCTAATGGTGCAAAACAACATTTGTCCACAGCTCAATTTTCCAAATGAAGCAGTGACCAAGATGCACCGACCGCTCAAGTTAGAACAGGAACGGGTGACATCAACTGCTCGCTTGGACATCCTCACTAGGAACCAAGCTCCAGTGTAAAACGCCATGTGCAAAACCATCACATCTCAACTTTTTATATCAAACGTGAAATTTTTTACCTTGGGACACAGTTTTTCATCTTGGGACACATTCAAGTATCATCAAATTTTTCATACAGTTTTAATGGTCCCTTCTTTTCCCTTGCTAATTGCTGCAAACTCTCATTGACACTAATGGGAATTACAATTGCACATATTCTCAGCAGAACAGACTCCAAATGTCACCAAGGACGGCAATTAAAAAAAAAAAAACCATTCACATGTTTATGCTTTTGGTAAATAATTATGGGGTAGTAGGAAGGAAATGTTGTTGACTCTGCTGCATTACTTGGGAAGCTAAGTTTACAAAATGTAAAATAAAAAATTAAAAAATAATCATAGGCAACTGCTCTGATCCCTAAGGAACACAAACAGTGAAGACCCACCACATGTGCCCTGGAGCCTTTGGCTGCCCTGGCTGCTTCTGTCACTCCTTTGCCCTACGTGGAGCTAAAAACAGGACCGATTCCAAGAGAGGAATCCCTAGGGAAGCAACCAAACGCAGTCAGATTCCACACCTTACAGCCGGTGGGGGGATACAGCACATGAACCAAAACCTTGGATACACACAGCCGAGCTCTGCTCTCACTCCAGCACATCTCTGAGCCCTCTGGCAGCACCTGCGTGTTTGTGTGCAGGATTATCCTGCCATCACTAACAAACAAAACAATAGTACAAACCCAGATTATTTCCCTGATTGCTTGAGCGAGTGCACTTCCTCATCCATACTGGAACATCGCTCAAAAATATATAAAATACAACCACAGTAAAATTCCTTCTGGGCAGGAGTTGTTGCAGGAATTTTCTCATAATTATTCCTAGCTACAGAAGTCACCTTGTCATATGACAAGGAAAATTAACAGTTGGAAAAAACTGTGTTTTTGCAGTTTACCTTAATGACTTGATCTTTGTTAACAGCAAAATCACCTCTCCATAGCCTCTGCATTTAAAACGTGTGCGAGGCATAGAAAACACATATTAAGCCTTTGAAAGTAATGAACAGTTACTACAAAGTGTCTTAAAAATCCTCCACGTGTGAGTTCCTTGGTGTTAGCACTGTTAGAAAAATGACATTCGCAGTTTTATACCTGTGGTTCCTAAGAAGCAATCATTGTCTGTTCTGGATATCAAGAGGTGTTAAGGGTCATCCTGCTGAATTACAGGCATTCCTGTCATTACCACCTCTTCATTAGCTCTGAAGCAGCATAATAAAACAAGTACTCAAAGGAAATAAAAACAGAGGGGAAAGCCTAAGCTTTAATCTGAAGTGGCCATGAGATCTTCACCTACACCACAAGTATAAGAAATTTTACTGTGGCCACATAACCCATCCCAGACAGGACAGTAGAAACCACATAGGTTTAATGATCCTTCTCCGAGCAAGCCAAACAGCAGCCCTGTGGAGAATGAACATTTGGTGTGATGCATCACCACCTCCTGTACCTCAGACTTATTTTCCAGGTTTCATACATAGAGAAAGTCTAAATCCAGGGAAGACAAATTGGCAGCCAAGGCAGGGATGCAAAGTGATGCAGCTTGGATGTGGCACAAAAGTCACCGAATAGTCTATTTACCAGCCCTTCAAGACCCTTTGCAGGACAGATCACGGAGAATGACATCAGAGAATCTTCTCCACATTATCAACCCCGATAGGGAAATTTTTAAAAGCTGCATTTTCAGTGCTCCTGGGACACACAAACTGGACAAGCAGCAGAAACCTCTGCTGAAAAAAATCATAGAACAACCAGGTTGGAAGAGACCCAACAGATCATTGAGTCCAATCATTCCTATCAAACACTAAAACCTTGTCCCTCAGCACCTTGTCCACCCGTACCTTAAACACCTCCAAGGAAGGTGACTCAACTCTCTCCCTGGGCAGCCTCTGCCAGTGCCCAGTGACCCTTTCTGTGAAAATTTTTTTCCTAATGTCCAGCCTAAATCTCCCCTGGTGGAACTTGAAGCCATTAAAGAAAGCAACAGCAGCACCTGCTACTTGCAAATGCTTGTCAGTGTGTTGTATTTGTCACAGAGGTGTCTACAAATGTGAGTTTATTCAATCCTTGGCCTCTCTGTAGGAAACAAAATAGAGGTAAACTTAGTAATTATTACCTAGTAGTATCAGAACAGCATCTGGTATTTGGTACTGTTCCTCTGTTGAGGAACAGCATCTGAGATTTAGTGAAGTGACAAAGTAATAGAATTCAAGAGGTGGAGTCATGCAAAACAAAATTAACCTTTCTCCAAAATTGAAAGCGAACCTCTTAAGGCTTGAAGCAGCTTCATTCACACATACTTATACCGGTTATACTGTTGAACTTCCCAAAGCAGAAGGAACTAGTAGCATTTTCAGTCTAGAGTAATGTCAGCAAAACCCTCTGGGATTTTTACATGACCCATCCAGCACCACAGGGCCTGTCACCCATCGAAGCCCAGTGCAGAGCATCACCCACATCCCAGCCTTCCCGACGTGCCGGCGAGGCTGAGGGGAGACCTCATTGCTCTCTACAACTACATGGAGGGAGGTTGTGGAGAGGAGGGAGCTGGGCTCTTCTCCCAAGGGACAGGGGACAGGACGAGAGGGAATGGCCTCAAGCTCCACCAGGGGAGGTTCAGGCTTGACATCAGGAAAAAATTTTTCACAGAAAGGGTCACTGGGCACTGGCAGAGGTTGCCCAGGGAGAGGGTTGAGTCACTTTCTCTGGAGGGGTTTAAGGGATGGGTGGACGAGGTGCTGAGCGACATGGTTTGGTGTTTGATAGGAACGGTTGGACCCAATGATCCAGTGGGTCTCTTCCAACCTAGTTGTTCTATGATTCTACTCAACCTCCATTCCAAGGTTTTAGGATTACGCTTTTGCAGTCGCCTAAGTCTCACTAGGATGAACTGGACTGAAAGCCCTCACAACATCACACACTGACTGCAGAGAGTCAGTGCAAGAACAACTTCTTGGCCGTGACTGCCTACAGAAAAACCCCAGAGTAAAGACTATTCCCAATTACGATTAGTTCCGCAATTAGAAAATAATATACCAGAGAAATTTTAAATTAAAATTCTCTGCTTCCGCTAATTAAACTGCTTTGTTGATACTCCTGACGATAGACACTCCATTCCCTTGTTAATCTACCAGATCTAAAACTCTAACATCCTCTGCCTGTGGGTGAAGGCGACACGTCAGCCCTCTTCCTGGCAGGCTTGGAGCTGTAGGCAGATGTCAAACACCTCGGAACCAGCTATTTTCCAGTGTTTGCAATACACCTTTCAGCCCAGGGAAACACAAAGCTCATGCCTACACGGCACGTGGTTCAGCCAAACTTCACACCACCTCTGTGAGAGTGAGCACAGAGATTCTGGGGGCAAATGAAAGCTCCAAGTGATGTTGTTCCCATCGAAAGGAACGTCAGCACTGCACAGTGGGTGTACGGAACCCGTACCCCCGGCTGGAGCTGAGGAGGGGGTTGCATGACTTTGGCACCGTTTCCCGACCCAAGTGAGTTACAAACTACTCACATAATGCTCCAGTTTTGCCCATTGATTCAACTGTTTCATAGCACAACAAAGCATCCCCAGCCTCAGCCCCTTGTCTACCATTCCAAATGAATTTAATCCAACGATGGCTTACGGAAATGAGACAATAAATATGTCCTGCCACGTTCTCTCGCGTCTATCAGACTAAGCAATCTGCTGCCTCTGTGTCTTTCCTCAGTAGCCCGAGTAAATAACAACTATGCAAGCCTGTGCTTTTAAAAATCACATAAACGAGGCAGGCTCCACCAAAACCAGCAAAAATAGGTACAACGTGCCGGGTAACTTGTTTTCAAAGTTTTTTCAAGGCTGGAGACTTAACTGGTTATGAAACTTTGAATATACAGTTACCACCATCACTTTGTTATTTAAACATCTTTTGTTTCAATTAAGCCTTAAGAAATTTTGTAAGCTCGGAAGCCCAGCCTTTAACTCCAAAGAAGCCCAATTCCCTTGTACGATATTCTAGTCTTCACCTGATCTGGCAGGAGCCGAGGGAAGCAGCATGACACAGGCCTCACAAATTTAAATTGCAAAAGCACACGCCGCAACCGCAGAGCTCAGCAAGCACCCAGCATCCCTGCCCCCTCCACATGGGTTCCGCTCAGGCTGCTCAGCTCCCTAGAAAACCTCACAGGCAGCTCTTCAAGCTCATCCTGCACCGCTCCACGTGCAGAGACTCCCGGCACAGCAGGTTTCTGCACTGGTACATCCCAAACTTCCACACACATAAGTTTCACCACCCATTTCAGTGAAGCTGGGGATGCCAAGGCTTTAATTTCTTTCTCTTCTATTTTAAATTGTCATAATATTGTTATACGCCAGCAGGTCTGGCAAGGGTCAGTACTAAACACAGCAGACAGAGCCTTCAGGGAGCTGCGTGTCCTCCCACACCTCAATCCAAGCAGCTTCCAAGTGCCTAACCTCAGGCTCTCACCCTCAAACTTCCCCTGCAGTAACAGGCACCATCAGTTAATTAGTCATTATGCAAATTACTTCCTTGTTGTCACTGTGGAACTGTTGTCATCTCATTAGAACTTCCCCCCCTCCTTCCCTTCCCTGCAGTGTTAAGAAGATGTAATTGTTATTTGTTTCTTGTTCCCTAGTTACACACCTCTCTCCTGTCAAAGATGCCTCTGGGATTAACAAGCCCTCACATGGTTTCACCCTCTCCACCTCTGTCACCTCTGTCCTCCTGCTGCTGAATCGCACAATCTTTTAGGTTAGGAAAGACCTTTAACATCAAGTCCAACCGCACTGCCAAACTTTGCAGCATATATTCCCCCTATTAACAAATCACCAAAAGAAATAATTTCTGCCTAAAAGAAATAATCACATGTTTTTCCAAAGAACCATTTAATGCAGATGACATCCCTGTTTTCCTGTTCCACTGTGCCAGCATCTTAAGGAACGGATCTCTTTGCAGTAATTAGACGCAAACCAAACTTCTGAACTCAAGAACTTTCTCTAAAAATTAAGGGAAAAAGCAAGCTCTATTTCCATCTCATCCCTCCAAGCGTCACAAAAGGATGCGCAGCACAGCACACAGGCATCCAGATGGGATTCTGTTTGATGCTGGGACGTGTCCTCACCAGGCTGGAGCCAGTCCTTCCGAGTTACCCTCTTTGTTAGGGGTGCAAACCTACCCACATCCCCGCACGGTGCCCAGCCTGCCCCAATCCACACCAAGGACAGCCCAACAACTTCACTGCATTGCTCCCAGCACAGCACAGCCTGCTCTGGGCCTCCCAACCCGCACCAAGCTGAGCCCCAACACCAACCTGCAACAAGCTCAGGCCCAACACCAACCCGCACTGAGCTGAGCCCCAGCCCACACCGAGTTAAGCCCCAACACCAACCCACACTGAGCTGAGCCCCAACACCAACCCACACTGAGCTGAGCCCCAACACCAACCCGCACCGAGCTGAGCCCCAACACCAACCCGCACCGAGCTGAACCCCAACACCAACCCGCACCGAGCTGAACCCCAACACCAACCCGCACCGAGCTGAACCCCAACACCAACCCGCACCGAGCTGAACCCCAACACCAACCCGCAACAAGACAAGTCCCAACACCAACCCACACTGAGCTGAGCCCAACACCAACCTGCACCGAGCTGAGTACAAACACCAACCCGCACTGAGCTGAGCCCCAACACCAACCTGCAATGACCTTAGCCCCAACACCAACTGCCCCAAGCTGAGCCCAAACACCAACCCACAGCGACCTGAGCCCTAACAACTGCACCAAGCTGAACCCCAACACCAACCCACACCAAACTGAGCACCAACACCAACCTGCATCGAGCTGAGCCCTAACACCAACCCACAGCAACCTGAGCCCTAACACCAACCCGCACCGAGCTGAGCCCTAACACCAACCCGCACCGAGCTGAGCCCTAACACCAACCCGCACCGAGCTGAGCCAAGCAAAGCTCAGTGCAGCCTGACATCCATCAGCCTTCCCAAGCCACATCTCCTGCCCAAACCCGCACCAAGCCAAGCTCAACTTGCACCAAGCACCGAGACCAGTGGCGCTCACCTCACATCAGCCCCTCCAGCCCGCATCACTCTCTCCAGCCCGCATCAGCAGCCCCTCCAACCCGCATCACTCTCTCGAACGCGCAGCAAGCCAAGCGCAGCCTGCACCAACTCGCCCCAATCCGAGCCCAACCCGCACCGAGTCTCCCGCAGCCCCTCCATCCCATCCCATCCCGTCCCGGCTGCCCCTGCAGCCCCCGTAGCGGCCCCCGCTCACCTCGCGCCCGGCGGGCGGGGCGGGACGCGCTGACAGCGCCGCCGTCGCGGCGGGCGGGAGGCGGCTCGGCCCGTGCTCCCCGCGCCCGCCCCGCTTCCGCCGCCGCCCCCGCCCCGCCCGGAAGCGCGGGCCCCACCGCCCGAGCCCCGGCCCCGGCTCCAGCCCCAGCTCCCACCCCGAGCCCAAGCTCCAGCCTCAGCCCCAGCTCCAACCTCAAGCCCTGGTTCCAGCCGCAGCTGCAACCCCAAGCTCCGTCTCTGTTCCCAAGCTCCGGCCTCAGCTCCAGCCCCAAGCTCCATCTCTGTCCCCAGGCTCCATCCCCAGTTCCAACTCCGAGCTCCAGCCTTAACTCCAACCTTAGCTCCAGCTCCAACCCCACGCTCCATCCCGGGTCGCAGCTCGCACCACAAGCACCAGTCTTAGCTCCCACCCCAAGCTTCAGCCTCGGCCCCGGCTCCGTCTCCAACCTCAAGCTCTGGTTCCAGCCGCAGCTGCAACCCCAAGCTCCATCTCTATCCCCAAGCTCCAACTCTGTTCCCAAGCTCCGGCCTCAGCTCCAGCCCCAAGCTCCAGCCTCGGCCCCAGCTCTGTCCCCAAGCTCCGGCTCCAGCCTCGGCCCCAGCTCTGTCCCAAGCTCTGGCTCCAGCCTCGGCCCCAGCTCTGTCCCCAGGCTCCGGCTCCAGCCTCGGCCCTGGCTCCATCCACAAGCTCCGGCACCGGCCTCAGCTCCAGCTCCATCCCCAACCTCCGACTCCAGCCTCGGCCCCAGCTCCATCCCCACGCTCCGGCTCCAGCTCCGACTCCAGCTCTGTTCCCAAGCTCCGGCTCCAGCCTCAGCCCCAGCTCCGTCCCCAGACTCCGGCTCCAGCTCTATCCCCCAGCTCCGTCCCCAAGCTCCGGCTCCAGCCTCGACCCCAGCTCCGTCCCCAAGCTCTGGCTCCAGCTCCGTCCCCAAGCTCCGGCTCCAGCCTCGGCCCCAGCTCCATCCCAAGCTCTGTCCCCAAGCTCCGGCTCCAGCTCCATCCCCAGCTCTGTCCCCAAGCTCCGGCTCCAGCGTCGGTCCCAGCTGTGTCCCCAGGCTCCGGCCCCTGCCCCTTGGCTGACCTGTGGCGGCTGGTGTCCGCGGGCTGTGTGCGCTCGGCCGGGCTCTGGGCTGGCTCAGCCCGCGTTGCGGAGCGGCCGGCGCCGCATGAGTCACGGTGCCCGGGCCCTGCACACGTGCCCGGCCCCGCCGCCTCCGGTTTCGGAGGAAAGGGGAAAAAAAAAAAAAAAAAAAAAAACCCCAAACAAGCAGCCGAGCGGGGGCAGGGAAGCGATGGAAAACGTCTCCGGGAAAACAGCTCGGGCTGCCTTAGCCATTGGCTGCTTTGTTCCCCAGAGCCCCCCGAAAGGCCGCTCTGCTCACGAGGCGATGGTGCTGATGGGCTCCCGCACCGGGCACCACCGCCCTGCGCCCATCCCGCCTCCTAGTCCTTGAGTCCTTGGCTAATAAAGCGCAGACTGAGGGGAGGGGGTTGCCCCGACCGGGTGAGCCCCAAATGCCTTTGGGGACCCTGCGGGGGTGCCCCAGCTGGCACCTCCAAACACCCCAGGGAGCTGCCACCCACCGCCGTGTCACCCTGCCCTGAGCCTCCAGGGCTCCAAAGAGACCTCATCCCGCTCCTCTGAGCCTCAGGGCTCTAAAGAGACCCCATCCCCCTGCTCTGAGCATCCAGGGCTCCAAAGAGACCCCATCCCCCTGCTCTGAGCATCCAGGCTCCAAAGACACCCCATCCCACTCCTCTGAGCCTTCAGGGCTCCAAAGAGACCCCATCCTGCTGCTCTGAGCTTTCCAGGCTCCAAAGAAATCCTATCCTGCTGCTCTGTACGTTCCAGGCTCCAAGGAGACCCTGTCCCACTGCTCTGAACCTCCTGGGTTTCCCTGTCCTGCTGCTCTGAGTCTCCCAGACTTCAAAGAGACCCCATCCCTCTGCTCTAAAGCCTTCCAGGCTCCAAAGTGACCCTGTCCCACTGCTCTAAGTTACTTGGGCTCCAAAGAAACCTTGTCCTTCTGCTCTGAGCCTCCCTGGGCTCCAAAAAGACCCCATCCCAGTGCTCTGAGCCATCCAGGCTCCAAAGAGACCCCATCCTGCTGCTCTGTACGTTCCAGGCTCCAAGGAGGCCCTATCCCACTACTCTAAGTTACTTAGGCTCCAAAGAAACCTTGTCCTTGTGCTCTGAGCCTCCCTGGGCTCCAAAGAGATCCCACCCTGCTGCTCTGAGCCATCCAGGCTCCAAAGAGATCCCATCCTACTGCTCTGAGCCTCCTGAGCTCCCAAGAGATCCTGTCTCACTGCTCTGAGCCATCCAGGCTCCAAAGAGATCCCATCCCGCTGCTCGGAGCTTTCCAGGCTCCAAAGACATCCCATCCTGCTGCTCTGAGCTTTCCAGGCTCCAGAGAGCCCCTGTCCACTCTGGTGAGTGCCCCATGGGCAGGTATCGGTGTCACCACAAGAAAAAAGAGCTGTGGTAACCCAGGCCCATCAGACATGTTGCAAACGTGTCCCTCACCAGGACACTTGCATCTAGGACCACAAGCAAAGGAACCTCAACAAAACAACATTGCACTAACCTAAGGGACAGGAAAAGAGAAGGATGGATACTGAAATACACCGAGAGGGCAGCAGGGACACGCGGGGTCTGGTCCCACTGAGATGCGGGAAGGGGGACGGGGGCTCCAGGGATGGTGGGGATGAAACAAGAGCTGGAGACAGCCTGTCAGCACCAAGACAGGAGGAATCATAGAATAACCAGACTGGAAGGGATCCCCATCAAGTCCAACCATTCCCATCAATCACTAAACCATGTCCCTCAGCACCTCATCCACCCGTCCCTTAAACCCCTCCAGGGAAGGTGACTCAACCCCCTCCCTGGGTAGCCTCTGACAGTGCCCAGTGACCCTTTCTGTGATTTTTTTTTTTCCTAATGTCCAGCCTGAATCTCCCCTGGTGGAGCTTGAGGCCATTTCCTCTGGTCCTGTCCCTTGGGAGAAGAGCCCAGCTCCCTCCTCTCCACAACCTCCCCTCAGGTAGCTGGAGAGAGCAATGAGGTCTCCCCTCAGCCTCCTCTTCTCCAGGATAAACCCCCCCAGCTCTCTCAGCCGTTCCTCATAAGGCCTGTTCCCCAGCCCCTTCCCCAGCTTCGTTTCTCTTCTCTGGACTCACTCCAGAGGTTTAAGGACACCATAAACAACAATCGTGTGTCTTTATTTATGGTGGTGAGAACAAGAAAATGGGCTTAAACTGCAGGGAGGGAGATTCAGGCTGAAGTTAAGAGGGAAAATAAGGACTGACTGACAAGAGTACTAAATCAAGGTTAGACACTCATCTTGAGGAGTGATTTAGGTAAGCTCCATCCTGCCTGGGGCAAAGGAACGGATTAAGTGACCTTTTTTGGTCCCTCTTCTAGCTCTTTCTTCCTCTGACCCTGCCGAAGTTTACTCTTTTTGATCTCTACTTCTCTTTTATGATGTGCAGTCTGTTCCTCCCCGAGGCTCACAAAAGAGCTCTTAGATTGTTCACTCTTTAGGTTTTTTTACCCCGTTTGCTATAAACGAGTCCCATGCCTTTGAAAATTACGTTTTTTGGTTCTCTATATTTTACCATTTTAATAAAAGCAGTGGCAGGATTCTCTGACTCTTTTGATATCAAAGCAGCAGTCACATCTGAGCCAAACTCACACCCAAACCCTACAAATATTTGCACTGATTCCAGGAGACATTTTGCTTAGTGTTTTTTTTCCCAAATATTATATCGCATGAAGCAACTGTTTATTGCTGAGACTGAGTGTATTTCAATAGATCTACGCATACTTTTTTAAAAAAACCTCCATTATTCCATTTTCCCTTTAACTTATAACTTCAATTTCTGGGTTTTTTTCCATCAAGAACAACTCAGCAAACTGTTACCTTATGACAAACGCTTCAACAGTTTCTGTTCCTCTCTGGTCTCTGTTACTAAATTCATTGGTACACCAGTTGGTCAAGACAAGGAAACCCCTTCTTCCCCCTTGGACCAGGCTGCTCCAAGCCCCATCCAACTTAGCCTTGAACACCTCCAGGGATGGGGCAGCCACCACTTCCCTGGGCAACCTGTTCCACGGAAGTGGTAGATGCCCCATTTCTGGAACTTCCACAGAAGTTTTAATTGCGACTTGGAAACCATTGCGAAATGGACACATCAAACAGCCACAGCCCCACCTGAAAGGAGGTTGCGGAGAGGAGGGAGCTGGGCTCTTCTCCCAAGTGACAGGGGACAGGATAAGAGGGAATGGCCTCAAGCCCCACCAGGGGAGGGTCAGGCTGGACATTAGGAAAAAAAAATTTCACAGAAAGGGTCACTAGGCACTGGGAGAGGCTGCCCAGGGAGGGGGTTGAGTCACCTTCCCTGGAGGAGTTTAAGGGATGGGTGGTTGAGGTACTGAGGAACATGGTTTAGTGTTTGATAGGAATGGTTGGACTCAAGGATCCGGTGGGTCCTTTCCAATCTAGTGATTCTATGACTCTATGCTATCTCCACCATACCAAAAAGTCATCATGATGGATATACAGAGGCAATTTTTTTAGAGTCCCATAGTTGTTCCTAAGTCCCTTTTTTTTCCCTAAGTCCCATAGTTGTGTTCTACCCACAGGGACTACATGCACAGCGAGAGAAGGCGTGAAAGGGCTCCTGCAAGGAGCTGGGTACTACACACTTCAGAAATGAAAACACAAAAAGCTGTAGAAGTGTTTTCTGTGGTTAATTTTTCAAATCTGGTCTGATCTGCCTTCCAGCTCCATAACACCCAGGCCAGCACCTAAGAGACCTATTAAATGCTCCAGTGCATGTGCTGCTTAGGATGTCCTGGGCCCCACATCACCCCGCTCACCCCCTTTTGGGTGGAAACACTCAAACACCTCTGTCCTTTACACCTCGGTGACTTCACACTGAATTCCAGTCCCTCTTTGCTGTTTTCGGTGTCAGTACCCCCTGGGCTCTCTCAGCTGGAAGCACAGGGTGGCCACAGCAACGCTTGGGGCTGGATGCTGTGACAAGCAGCAGTCGTGCAGTGGTGCCCTGCTGCTGGAAAACAAACGCAGCCTCCCTCCTCCTGAGCAGGATCCCATTTTCAAACATGGTTAAATATCAGCGTCTCTCTGTTTCCAGAGTCTGGGACTCCCATGCCATGTATTTTTTTCTGAACTGAGACCGGTTTTCATCCCCTGTCCACACAAAGAGCAAACTACAAGGAAACTACAAGACATATTGATATTAGGAAAGACAAAGAAAGATGTAAAGACCTTATCTTAAATATCAAGAGTGTAACTTGCTTGCCTTAAACATCTCTCTCAACACAAACACCTCGCTCCAAACATACTTTGCCTACCAAGCACACTGGGGCTTGTAGTTCTGCTAGAACTTTTTCTTTCCATCTTCTCTCTCTTCTGTTTTTTTATCTCCTAAACCTTGTCATTTGCATTTATAATTCGGAGCACCGCTGGTTACCCAGACCCAGTTGTTCCAGAATATTTTTGTTTTTCATAGAATCATAGAATCACCAGGTTGGAAGAGACCCATCGGATCATTGAGTCCAACCATTCCTATCAAACACTAAAGCATCTCCCTCAGGAGACAAATGAAAAAAAAACAGTACCGAAGTGTCATCTCCACTGCAGTTGGATGCTACTTTTATTCATTCATAGATACTGAGCTGCTGTTGACTTTTGAAATTTCACATAATTGCTCCAAATTACATCTGCTATATCCTTCATAACAGAATAAGCCAAGCGACTTTGCTGTTTGCTTTGAAATTTATTAGGCTTGGAGATTCGAATAAATCTGCCTTGAAATTTGCCTTTCTCCTGATCCATACTCAGGGCTGAACTAAGTAGAGTTACGTTTTGTGAAATGATGTGATAATATGCTTTTCAGCTCTACTGAGTAATCCCTTGCTTTACTTTGGGAGACAAATAATATTACTTGCTTGAGAGATCTGAACTCCGGCTGTTTCCTTCTTAAAGCTTTTAGTTCTATTATACAGCCTGGCACCAGTACAATTAACCTCTTTTTTTCTGTACTCTAATCACACGCTACCACTCACCAGGCAGCACTTCTGAACCCGTAGTGAGAAATGGGATGCCTTGAGCATCCCTCCGGACCGAGCAGTCTTGGGGAGTGTCCTGGAATGCTGAGTGCAAGGAAGCAAAGGCACATTGCTGGCTAGGAAAGCTTTCTGCTCTTTTCTGTTTATGGTTGTGTTGTTGTTTTGGGGTGGGGTTTTTTTCTATATTTACAGAAACAGGAGGCTGAAAGGACAAAGAAACATTCCTTTTTCTTTCTGGAAAATAAGCCATGAACTTATAATAAGCCATGCCAGAGTCTAGAGAAGAGCTACGAAGCTGGTGAAGGGGCTGGAGAACAGGCCCTATGAGGAACGTCTGAGAGAGCTGGGGGTGTTTAGCCTAGAGAAGAGGAGGCTGAGAGGAGACCTCATTACTCTCTCCAACTACCTGAAAGGAGGTTGTGGAGAGGAGGGAGCTGGGCTCTTCTCCCAAGTGACAGGGGACAGGACAAGAGGGAATGGCCTCAAGCTCCGCCAGGGGAGATTTAGGCTAGAGATTAGGAGGAAGTTTTTCACACAGAGGGTCATTGGGCATTGGAATAGGCTGCCCAGGGAGGTGGTTGATTCACCTGCCCTGGAGGTGTTTAAGGGACAGGTAGACGAGGTGCTGAGGGACATGGTTTAGTGTTTGATAGGAATGGTTGGACTCGATGATCCGATGAGTCTCTTCCAACCTGGTTGTTCTATGATTCTAACTTACACTTATGTTTCACGGAAGTTTAGTCCAGATCACTAAAAAAAACTGCAGTAACTTGTATCTCACTATATTTTTAGATCTGCCTGACTTGCACAACATTCCCTGTCGTCCTCTAAAGCAGCAGCAGTACAGATGCACTGCTCAGATAACTACAGCATTGGTTGCACACGCCTTGCTAGTCTCTGGGAATGAATATTGTAATGGGCCATTTGTTGGTCTTCCTGTTTCTGTTCTATCACAAAGAAATGCGTGTAGCTGTTTCCTCTCCCTGCTCTTACATCAGTGCGCTGGGTACTTTCAAAGCGGTTGTTCCGGTCGCAAAGTTTTCTCTACCGACTTCTCACTGCCCAGATTTCTCTAAAATACATTCAGTAGGCCGGTGGCTGCACAAACGATCCTTTCTACACACTGAGCTAACTTTAACAACTAGCTGGTATCTAAATTGTTTCTCCTCGTCCTGCCTCAGCCACAGCAGCAGAGCGGATACAGGGGCACCGAGAGGCTCCCAGCTGCACCACCGGCATAGCAGCATCTTTGCTTCACTGCTGGTATTTGGTTGTGTTGGTGATTAGGTTTATTTTAGAATCATAGAATAACCAGGTTGGAAGAGATTCACCAGATCGAGTCTAACCATTCCTATCAAACACTAAACCGTGTCCCTCAGCACCTCATCTACCTGTCCCTTAAAACCCTCCAGGGAAGGTGAATCAACCCCCTCCCTGGGCAGCCTCTGCCACTGCCCAATCACCCTTTCTGTGAAAAATTTTTTTGTAATGCTCAGCCTGAACCTCCCCTGGCAGAGCTTGAGGCCATTCCCTCTCATCCTGTCCCCTGTCACTTGGGAGAAGAGCCCAGTTCCCTCCTCTCCACACCCTCCTTTTGGGTAGTTCGAGGGAGCAATGAGGTCTCCCCTCAGCCTCCTCTTCTCCAGGATAAACACCCCCAGCTCTCTCAGTCGCTCCCCTTCTTCTCCAGCCCCTTCCCCAGCTTTGTTGCTTTTCTCTGGACTCATTCCAGAGCATCAACATCCTTCTTGTGGTGAGGGGCCCAGAACCAAACACAGGATTTCAGGATTTAGTTTCATTTTCTCATCGATTGCATTTTTATGTGCCAGCACAGAGCAACCTGCCCACTGGGTCTGGTGCCAGCTACCCACAATGGCAGTGCCTTTGCTGGGGAGATGTCACCATTGGACATCGCTTCTAATGCTGCCTTCTGCCAGGAGCCTCACTCAAAGACTTCCCTCCTCTAACAAGGTACAGGGACAGTTTGGTTTGTGCCCTGCTCCTCTGTGATGCCATTTCTCACTAGAGCCTATAAAGCGGATGTATTCTGTTTCACATAGGTTCATATAGTTCTTATGGTTGGACTCAATGATCTGATGGGTCTGTTCCAACCTGGTGATTCTATGATTCTATATAGGGATTAAACCCTAGAGCGCAGATGCCGAGCACAAGCTCTGCAGTCACAACGTGTCCAGGCTTAGTAAAGAGGAAACTGTAAGGAAATCACAGATCCAGTGGTCTCCCAGATCATCATCTCATAATGCTAATTACCATCTGGGATACCAAGCAAGACAATGGGCTAATTTTCTTCCAGCAGTAGAAGAAAATATACAAAGAAATATGGCATTGTGCACTTAGCTTCATATGTCATTCAAACAAAAAGTCCTAAATTAGGAGACAAGGGAAAGAAAAGAAACACACTGCATACAGAGAAATTATTTTGAGAGACATCTCGTGTTTCAGAGCCACTGTATTAATACAACTGGAGTGTAAAAGAGGAACTCTCTTGGCTGAGCTAACGCAGCCCTCGCACAAGTGAAGCAAGAATTTGACCTCTGAAAGTTGTGCAACCACTGCCTGCCCTTCCCTCTGAAACTGAGCGAGGAAGGCTGAGGGGCCAGTGACCACCCAGGGTTGGCAAAAGCAGTGGGACACTAGCATCTTGGGGGTGTCCTGCAAGAAGGTGGCTGTTGGCATCCTCCTCACAACTGCACCTCAAGCAGAATGAAAGCACTTCCCACTTCAGCCCCTACTTCAAAGTGATCTGGAGGGAAACTGTTCAAGCGGAAAATCTGAGCAACAGATCATCTTGTAACAGCATTAGGGACATAATCATAGAATAGTTTGAGTTGGAAGGGACCTTGAAAACCATACAGTTCCAACCCCACTGCCATGGGCAGGGACACCTCCCACTGGATCAGGCTGCTCCAAGCCCCATCCAACCTGGCCTTGAACATCTCCAAGGATGGAGCAGCTCTGGGCAACCTGGGCCAGGGCCTCCCTACCCTCATGGTGAAGAAATTCCTCCTTGTGTCCAGGCTAAATCTTCCCCTCTCCAGGACCCATTATATACATATATATATATATATATATAGTTATATATATCTATTATATATAAATACCCATTGCCCTTAGTCCTATCACTACAAGCCAAAAGCAACGCTCCTCTCCTTTAGCATGTACTGTAACATAGCACTTAAAGGATAACTACATGAGAGACTACCTGCCTCACGCCCCGCACAGTGTTGTTCACTGCAGAATCCCCCTCCGAGGGATGCAGGGCACTGCCTTACCCTCACCTGCTTAACATGGAAAGAAAAATCCCAGCACCAAGCCATCTAGTTTGAAATACGGCTTCATTCCCTCACATCAAATAGCTGGCATACAACAGTCACAAAATAAACCCTGTTTCTAATTTTCCTTTTTTTGTCCCCGGCTTTTATTAAAGGCAGATATAGTAAACACAGACTCAACACGATGACAAACCTGGAGCAGCTCTCCGCTTCCTTAGCCTGTTATTTGCTCAACACTCATGAAACTCTGACAAGAAAGGCCTGACATTAAATTTCAGTCTTGCCGATAATGAAAGCAGTCGTTCCATCTCCTCTAACTCAGAGCAACCTCGGTGGTAACCAACTTCCGCCTCTGCTTCGCAGCAGCCCGGGAGCCATTGCTTTCACACCACGGTGCTAAAAGGGTTTCTTTTTTTCTGGTTTAATGATATTATCTGCATGTGGATTTTAGTAAAGATAATGTACAAATGTCAGACTTGGCCCTTCCGCTGTATTGTGCTTTTATTTTAAAGCTTCCTGCAACTAATAAGTGACAATATGAGGACAGGCTGAGAGAGTTGGGGTTGTTCAGCCTGGAGAAGAGAAGGCTCTGAGGAGACCTTAGAGTGACCTTCTAGTACCTGAAGGGGCTACAAGAAAGCTTGGGAGGGACTGTTCACAAAGGCTTGGAGCGATAGGACAAGGGGCAATGGGGATAAAGTGGAGAGAGGCAGATTCAGACTAGACATAAGGAGGAATTTCTTCATGATGAGGGTGGTGAGACATCGGTCCAGGGCAGCTGTGGTTGCCCAGTCCCTGGAGGTGTTCAATGCCAGGCTGGATGGGGCTTGGAGCCCCTGATCCAGTGGGAGGTGTCCCTGCCCATGGCAGAGAGGTTGGAACTGGATGATTTTCAAGGTCCCTTCCAACCCAAACTATTCTCTGATTCTATGACAATATCTTCATTAAAAGTAATAAAACGGTTTAAGTCTCTTCTAGTCTACAAGCATTTAAATGAGCAAAATGCACACGACTAATCTCACAGGGAATAATTACAATATGTGCTACATCCTTGTTGTTCTCCGTTACACTATGTGCCACCTCCTTGTCGCTCTCTGTAAAGATGGTTTCTTTATTGCTTTTTTACTTCATGCTGGAGCCCAGCTGGCAGTCAGAGTCCACCTCTACTCTGACCTCTATGGGGAGCAACATGGATGCCCAGTCTAGGTGGACCCTGCCTGTGATCTGACATCGTATTTAGTCACGGAAAACTGGTGAGACTTTGGCCGGCAGCAGCATATTTCCCGGCAGGAAGCTGAGGGTTCACGCTCAAAGGATTAATGTCATCTTAATTTCTTGTGGGTTTTACCAACGACTCCCAGGGAGCCGGAGCAGGGCCAAGAGGCGATGCTGCAAGGCTGGGCACCCACCCTCCTTGCCTGGGGCCAAAGGGGACCCCTGAGTGGGGTGAGTAGCGCTTGTTCCCCTGAGAAACACACCCCAAGTGCCACCCGAGCATGGGGGTGCAGCCTTGGTGCCACCACTCCACCAGCAGCACGGAACAACCTGCTGCCAACCGACCGACAGGGCTCTGGAAAGTGCAGGAAAACCTTTCCCTCAACTTTTCCGGAGCAGTAAGCACCGCGGGAGATTAACAGACAAAATACTAGGAAAGCAGAAGATAAAAAAGAGAAAGACGCTGCCCTGCTGGGGTTGTCCCGAGTGCTGTAGGAGCAGCCTAGTGCTCACCCAGGGTCCCACCATACCCCCAGCAAACACCGTGAAGGATTTGCTTTGAAACCTGACTGCCACCGTAAAAACTCTTTAGAACTGCAGAGTTTTGCTACTTAAACTTTGCATAATAAACTATATTTAGTGCTCATTTCCTTAACGTATTATTTAAATATCTTCCCTAACTTAGCTGGAGATAGCCAGACCCATATGCCAAAGTAGGCGCAATGAAATGCAGACGTAAAACAATTCATCTTGCTGAACAACTTATCGTAACCCGCTAAACAACTACATACTAGTCTGTTGTGAATCTGCACAGCCAGCAGGGACGCAAAGTGGGGTGAAAAGCATAATTCTTACCTGGGCCCCCAGCGCAGGGTGCGTTGGCGCGTGCTGCAGGGCTAGGGCAGCGCAGCCACCGCCTCCTCCGGCAGCACACAGGGCGAATTACAACATGTCTTTTTTTTTTTTTTTTTTTTTTTTTGCAACAGTGGGTTGGTGGCCTCGCGAGGGGGGAACTGGTGAAAGGCCAGAAGAATTATGCTTTCCAAACCCTATAGGTCTAAGGATGTGAAAAAAGCTATTTGCAGTAGCATACAGCAGTAACCATGGCGACGGGCTGTGGTTTGCATATCTGTTTTTTTTAAAGAAGCAAAAATTACTTTCAGCTAATAAAAAAAAAAAAAAAAAAAGAGGCACAAGGGGAAGTGCTTTTGCATTGCAGCCGCATCTCAAGTTGCTCGTGGGGAAGCTCACGTCTTGGGGACATACAGAGCAATGAAGCTGGTGAGGGGGGTGGAGAACAGGCCTTATGAGGAACGGTTGAGAGAGCTGGGGGTGTTTATCCTGGAGAAGAGGAGGCTGAGAGGAGACCTCAATGCTCCCTACAGCTACCTGAGGGGAGGTTGTGGAGAGGAGGGAGCTGGGCTCTTCTCCCAAGGGACAGGGGATAGGACTAGAGGGAATGGCCTCAGGCTCCACCAGGAGAGGTTTAGGTTAGACTTCAGGAAAAAAAATTTCACAGAAAGGGTCATTAGGCACTGGCAGAGGCTGCCCAGGGAGGTGGTTGAGTCCCCTTCCCTGGAGGAGTTTAAGTCATGGGTGGACAAGGTGCTGAGGGACATGGGTTAGTGTTTGATAGGAATGGTTGGATTCAATGATCTGGTGGGTCTCTTCCAACCTGGTTGTTTTGTGACTTTTTTGAAATGTGCAGGTTGAAGGCACCTCTCCTGCATCCCGTTAACCTTGCCCGTTGGCATCTGGCAGGGGAGAGGGACGAGCCACCCAACCGAGCCATTGCCCTCAGTACTTGGAAATGGGGCGATGAAGGGGTGGTGCCCCCAGGGCTCCCTTCCTGCTGCCAGCCCCAGATAACAGCTCCTGGGATAGCACTGCTGCAGGCACAGCACAGCCAGCCTCACCAACCATGGGTGGCTAGGTCTATTTTCACTATTTCTGCTGCCGCCACCACCATCTCTAGACTTCCTGCACAAGCACCAACTCTTCCACCCAAAACTGCAGAGCGGAAGCTCGCTGTGCACTACAGAACTTGCTAGAAGTGGCCCCTGCTCAAGCCAAGGAGGGAAATACCACCCCCCTTGCCTCAGCAGTCAGCCTCTAAAACCAGAGAGCAGCTCCCAAGCCGGAGCTGTCTGCCTGCGGTGGTTATTGCAGAGCAGGAGGGGTGAGTGGGTGGCAGCTGGGGAGCAGCAGCGCGGGCACCGCTGCAGCGGAAACGCTGCCTGGCTTCCTTTCTGCTCGTTTAAGCAAGAGGGCTGTGGATTTGCAGGGCACGGTGCAAAAAAAACTAAGCTTGCAAAGCCACCTGTTTCTCGGGAGCTGTGTTCCTTAGCTGCTGTTGCATCTTAACTCTTATATCTCTTAACTTTTACGTGAAGGCTGCATCTCCAGCCCACCCTGAAGGGTGGGCTGGAGATGCAGCCTTCACGTAAAAGTATAGAATCATTAAGGTTGGAAAAGACTTGAGATCATCAAGTGCAACTATCAGCCCAGGACCACTGCGCCTACTAAGCCACATCCCAAAGTGCCTCTTCTGCAAGTTTTTTGAACACCTCCAGGGATGGAAACTCCACCGCTTCCCTGGGCAGCCCGTTCCAATGCTTGAAAAGCTCTTTTGGTGAATCGGATTTCCTAATATCCAGTCTAAACCTCCCCTGGCGCAGCTTGAGATCATTTCCTCTCGCCTTATCACTTGTTACTTGGGAGTAGAGGCTAAACCCACCTCACCACAATCTCCTCTCAGAGAGCTGTTGAGTGATAAGGTCTCCCTTCAGGCTCCTCTTTTTCAGACTAAAAGAAGCCTGGAAACCCCTGAAAAGGGATGCTGAAGTCGACACTAATAGTAATCATGGACAGGATTTCCTGTTATTTCTTTCCACTCCTTTATCGGTGTCTCCCTCTACTACTGTTGTGCTGTCGAAAAGCTGCTGTCAAGACACATCGGGTTCTCCATCTCGCCCTTCAGGATGTCACATGAGTTAACAGAATAGCTTTAGGAGTATTACTCAGCCCATCGCAGACCACTGCCAGCACCATCACACATACCAGCTGTCCCTGAGTCCGGGCACAGCCCCAGCCAGCCCTGCGCGACGATGCTGGCAGTGATGCTGCCTGCACCAGGGATTGGGGGAGGAGGCATCTTCATCTGCACATCTTGCTCTCTGAGGTTGCTGCAGGAGCTGCCCTTTAGTGAAATGAAGTTCCTCCAGCCCCTGTCACTGAAGCCCCAGGTGGGTTGGGAAGGCAAAAGCAGGCAGGGACAGGCAGGAGTGGTGCTAGGAGCAGCCTTTTTTGCTGGGGAAAGAAGTGGCATCAGCATCAGGACTCCCTTTCGTAGTCACTGTCAAACTCCTGCGCCATGGGCTGGCAGGAGGGACGGCTGCTTGATGTCATCACACCTCACACTGTGTCTTGGCAGCAGCCTGCAATATAACCCTTGCCTGAAGGATTTTAGGCTCTTGCTGCTGGCCTGACTCTTTCCAAGACCTGAGCGCTGCAGACAGCATCTCTCAAAGATCTGTTGCTGGGAAATAACAAATAGATAGGGTGCTTAGCAAAATATATAGACTGTACTATGCTCACATTAGTTTTGCAGGAAGAGGGGCATAACTACCAATTCCTAGAGGGCAAATCATAGAATCACCAGGTTGGAAGAGACCCACCGGATCATCGAGTACAGCCATTCCCACCAATCTCTAAACCATGTCCCTAAGCATCTCATCCACCCACACCTTAAACCCCTCCAGGGAAGACGAATCAACCCTCTCCCTGGACAGACCATTCATTCCAATGCCTAATGACCCTTTCAGTGAAGATGTTTTTCCTTATATCAAGCCTGAACCTTCCCTGGTAGAGCTTGAGGCCATTCCCTCTTGTCCTGTGAAGCACCAAAAGCTGATTTTTTTAAGGAGTTGGATTCTCCAAGTTTGATACTTTGGCACCTTATGTAACACCATGTTTCACCTTTACACCTGAAAACTAGGACTTGATTTAAAACACAGGCTTTTTTTCCCTCCATGTTTAAAGCCCAAACAACAACCTCTAATGACATCACAAAGCCAGCCCTAGAAAATGCTTTTTAACAACTTACAGCAAGGTGCCTACAGGCAGCTGGGGTTCACTGGCGAGTTTCAGGGGTGATGTCCCCCAACACTGCTCCCAGACTCCCTTTCATAGAATCATAGAATCACCAGGTTGGAAGAGACCCATTGGATCATCCCCTCCAACCATTCCTTTCTCCCTGCTGGCATAGACCTCCACCTGTAAGAACAAGCTTTCATTCTCTAAAAAAGTGATTTAACTATGTTGGCAAACCCCGTTGTATGGATGCTTTTAAATTGAGTTAGGATCATTTAAGCTGAGGCACACGACTGGATGAGATCAGATACTCCTGTCATCTCGTGCAAATCCTTAATCCAGAGCAACTGCAGCAGGAACACATTTAATCTCCAAGTGCCCATTGCCCTTTAATATAAAGTATATTAAAACGTGTTAACTGTTTAAGAGAATTCATACTAGAGACGTCAATTAAGCAGTGAATTTTTAAATGAAGTATTTATACAGCCACTACTTGTTTGGGGTGGGGCGGAGTCCAAGCCCACAAACAGGTGCTCCTAGGTTATACAATGAAAAAGATTAAGGAAGTTTACACCACAGAGGTTATATTTCGGTTTATGAAAATTGCTGGTGTAAAATACGCAAGCTGTTGAACACAACAGCAGGAACAGAGCTGGCAGGAGGAGGCAGGGAGAGAAACGGCGCTGCCAAGGAGGCAGAAACACCGTCTGTCCTGGGGAGATGCACGGTTTCTGACCCACTGTGCTTGTCTAATCACACATCTCAGTGTTAGAAAAATGCGGCTCGGAGCGCACCAGCATCCCTTGCCCTCCTGGGAGCTGCTCGGAGTCACGAGTGGCTCTTCACATGCTGCTGTTACCTGCTGCATGTTCTAACAGAGGAAAGTTTCTTCATGCCTGCAAGCAGCATGCTGTGCCGGGATGTGGTGGACACTGGGAGCAGCTCCAGCTTTCCCCACTGGCCGTATATTTATTGACAAAGTCCTTCTCACAAGATAGGAACCTCATAATTTTTAAGAAACTGTTCTTGAGCCACCAGACACAGGCGAGAGCTGAAAACAACCCAGTGCACCTGAATTTTATGCCAATTCTTTGGCAACACAAGGCTATTTAATAAACATACAAACAAAAAAAATCACGTATTTCTTATCTCTTCAAAGGTATCATAGAATCATAGAACAACCAGGTTGGAAGGGACCCATCGGATCATCGAGTCCAACCATTCCCACCAAACACTAACCCATGTCCCTCAGGACCTCATCTACCCGTGCCTTAAACACCTCCAGGGAAGGGGAATCAACCACCTCCCTGGGCAGCCTATTCCAATGCCCAATCACCCTCTGTGTGAAAAACTTCCTCCTAATCTCCAGCCTAAATCTCCCCTGGCAGAGCTTGAGGCCATTCCCTCTTGTCCTGTCCCCTGTCACTTGGGAGAAGAGCCCAGCTCCCTCTTCTCTACAACCTCCTTTCAGGTAGTTGTAGAGAGCAATGAGGTCTCCCCTCAGCCTCCTCTTCTCCAGGCTAAACAACTCCAGCTCTCTCAGCTGCTCCTCATACTTTCACACTTTCCTCAAATCTGCCAGGACCATAAAGCATTAAGAGGATATTCTGTGTTCCTGTGTGTCTGGAGAGGCAAAATCCTGACTTTGCAACTTTTACAGTAAAATCTTTCCCTTCTGGGTTTGCATTGCTAGGTCGATCAGCTGGTGTGACAAACGTAGTCAACAGAGCAGGAAAAAGTAACTGCCTTTTCTAGCAATAAGTACTTCTCTCCTTTTGGTAACCAACAACCTTTGCCAAGCAGAGATATGTAAAGCAAGATCAGAACATTGCAAAGACTCCAGCTCTTGAGTCTTGGTTTCAGTTGCTAATAAATATCAAACTGCACAGAAATTGCAGAATGTAAATGATAAACTAATTCGATTTTACAAAGATTTTGAGACACTATTCTAAGAAATTACTATTTCTAGTGCAGCAAGTGGTGGGTTTTACAAAGATGCAGATACCATGCATGAACAAGCTCCATTTTTCCCCATCCAGAAGCCTTTTTTTTCCAGGCAAAACACAGGCACATTAGTGCTTTCTGTGGGCTTTTCAGATGTTCAGCAGCCTGGTCAGAGTAACACTAAGAACAAGAGTGAAAGGTACCCAGAAATTTCAACCCCAGAGTTGCAACACACGTGATTTTCCATGTGTGCCTTCTGCCTGGATGAGAGTCCAACATGCCCTTGAGTTCTCCATCGGAACAGAGGAATCCCCAGAGAGGGGTCCTGTTCTAGTCTGGCAATCACGGCTAAAATAACAGAGCTGTTTCTCAGCTGTCAGACGGTTCTTCCCTGCCAGGCACAGCGTGTGAGCAAACATCACCCCTTCTCGGCTCTTCAGGTGATTCACTTTCATGTGATACTCATTCATGGGCTTGTAAAATGTTCAGAACAGGACCATCCCACTCTCCCTGCAGCATCGGATACGCAGCTGGGGAAGCATTCACGCTCTGACGAATGAGTGAAACCAGTCGTTAATTACTGATCAAAGATGAACTTGTTGGCACATATTTGTTCAGACTGTCGTTTGCTTTGCTGTGTTTCTTTTGCATGGAGCTGAAATGTCGTCAACACCAGACTGCTCAGAGAGATTTATGGTCTTAGGTCAGATGGTAACGCTTTCTGTCTGGCTTCTTCCTTTTTTTAATTATCATTATTACTCCTGAGGAGTCGTCCAAGGCCTGAGGTTCTTCTTAGGCCTTCTTCAGCGGACATTAAAATAATTAGTTCCTTTGGGAGGGCTTTTTTTCCTCTCTTGAGCCTAAATTACCTCCTGCAGGGGCTCACCAGGAGGAGGAGAGCCAGAGAGCAAGCCCAGTGTCACTGTCTGCCTCTTGCATCCGTGCTGGAACAACATCTTTGCTGCTTGGCAGCACATCGACGCTTTCTGCATGTTCCCCGGCTGAAGTCATCGCCCTGCGTGTGATTTGTTGCTGTGGAGATGCCTGTGTCTCAAACACAGGAATACGATGCCAGCGAGCAAAACAGCATGTGAAAGCAGAAGAGCTGTGCAAAATGCTTTCTCCTCCTGCAAATGTCATTAGCAATTGCTAACGACGTGGAGGACGGACCTTTAGAGAGGACCATAAATGTGTATCTTCCCAGGGCTGGACCATCCCCACATGTGCCATCCTGGGGGCTCATGCCATGCAGCAGCAGCAAAGCCACCACTATGTCACCTCTCCTGTCTCCCATGTGCTCCAGGGCTTTACCATGACTTGGATTTAAAAAGAGAAACATGTCAAGATGTTCACAATTCACATAAAGCTCTGAAAAGCCCCTTTGGGGCATGGGGGTTGCTTGAAAAGCCTCAGAGAAGAAGAGGAAGCACCACTGCAGGTGTCAGGGAAGAGATGGGGCATAAACTCCCTGAGGTGGGGAGAGCTTCACCCCAAGAAGCCAGCAGTGGCCCAGATGGCCAAGAAGGCCAATGGCATCTTGGCTTGGATCAGACATGGTGTGACCAGCAGGTCTAGGGAGGTTCTTCTCCCTCTGGACTCAGCACTGGTGAGAACGCTCCTCGAATCCTGGGGTCTCTTGTGGGCCCCTCACCACAAGAAGGATGTTGAGGCTCTGGAGCGAGTCCAGAGAAGAGCAATGAAGCTGGTGACAGGGCTGGAGAACAAGAGGAGCGGTTGAGAGAGCTGGGGTTGTTTAGCCTGGAGAAGAGGAGGCTGAGAGGAGACCTCATTGCTCTCTACAACTACCTGAAAGGAGGTTGTAGAGAAGAAGGAGCTGGGCTCTTCACCCACTGTGGAGGCAAAGACTCAAACAAACATCCAGTTCAACAGCTGTTGTGGTGACTGCTGGCAAAACCAGGCTGTACCATTGCTTGTGGTTTGTAAACAGCCCTACACGACTTTGCTTTTTTGAGTCAATAATACCATTTCATAATTATGCAAATTATAGTTGCTGCAGAATAGATGGAAAATTCATAAAACAAACTGCTTTTATGAACCCAAATATCCTCCATAATGTTGAAAGGCTCCAAGTTTACATTCAGTATTTTTTTTTTTTACAGAGACTTTCTGCTTTTGTGAGGAAAATAACTCTCATTAATACCCATTCTCTGTTTAAAAAAAGGATTTGAGCAAGAAGCAGATGCGCAAGAAATATTTTCTACATACTGTATGTGTTATGATGGATTTAACTGGCACATCTACTTGCAAATGTGGTATTTCCCAGTTAGGACATTCCCTACTCAACAGAATGGGACCTGAAGGAGAACAGCATAGTCAAGTAGTAACAAGAGTTAAAATTATATAATTTTCCAGAGAAATTGTGTGTGAAAGTCAGCAGGGATGAAGCCAGTTCCTATGATTCCCCGGCAGCTCTGTGCAGAATCATAGAATCATAGAACAACCAGGTTGGAAGAGACCCATCAGATCATCAAGTCCAACCATTCCTATCAAACACTAAACCATGTCCCTCAGGACCTCATCTACCCGTCCCTTAAACACCTCCAGGGAAGGGGAATCAACCACCTCCCTGGGCAGCCTATTCCAATGCCCAATGACCCTTTCTGGGAAAAACTTCCTCCTAATCTCTAGCCTAAATCTCCCCTGGCAGAGCTTGAGGCCTTTCCCTCTTGTCCTGTCCCCTGTCACTTGGGAGAAGAGCCCAGCTCCCTCCTCTCTACAACCTCCTATCAGGTAGTTGGAGAGAGCAATGAGGTCTCCCCTCAGCCTCCTCTTCTCTAGGCTAAACAACCCCAGCTCTCTCAGACACTCCTCATAGGGCCTGTTCTCCAGCCCCTTCCCCAGCTTCGTTGCTCTTCTCTGGACTCACTCCAGACCCTCAGCATCCTTCTTGTGCTGAGGGGCACAGAACTGAACACAGCATTCAAGGAGCGGCCTCACCAGTGCTGAGTACAGAGGAAGAATAACCTCCCTGGACCTGCTGGTCACACCATTTCTGATCCAAGCCAGGATGCCATTGGCCTTCTTGGCCCCCTGGGCACACTGCTGGCTCATGGTCAGTCGGCTGTCGACTAAGACCCCCAGGTCCCTCTCCTCCTGGCACTTTTCCAGCTAGGTTTCTCCCAGTCTGTAGCTCTGCATAGGGTTGTTGCATAGAAGTCCCATTGACAGAGAAAAATTCTTTGTAAACCACATAATATCAGATCATGAAATACACCAACAGGGAAAAGCCACCTTTGCACATCAGCCCTGTGCAGACACACTATAGCCTGATAGTTCCCTAGAGCCACTTTGTTCTGGGGTCTCGGAGTCGCAGCAACCGCCACTGTCACAAACCGCAATTATAAACCTCCCAACTTCAGTAAAAGCTCCACAAATTTCTTGGCTAAAAGAAGCCAGGAAGGCATGCAGACCTTTATGCTATATATAACACCCTAAAAATATCAGTGCTCTCCTATGAGCGAGTTTTATAAGACTTGCCAACATCTTCCTGAGCTCGTTTGCTCCCCAATAAACAAGATGGGCACCCACTGCCCTTCTGCTTCAGGAGGCTGAATAGAAACAAAAATATAGCAAGTTCTTTCTCTTTTGGCACCCTGGTATCCAGCCCCACCAGCAAACATCTTCCAAGGGGCATTTCCATCAGTAACATCATCCCTAGCTACTATTAAAAAAAGACCAGCATTGAACAGTATGTTCATGTCAAACAGATCCAGATTGGAAATAAAAGATCTCTTCCCCAATGTGGGAACTAGAAGCAGGATCCTGATATTTTTAGATTAAAAACCAGTGTAATTTGTAATAATGACTTAGGGCTGCAACAGGCCTTCTGGTACTTTCTTGTGTTGTTTAGGCGATTTTCCTGTTTTCCATGAGAAGTTGTGTAATTCAAGCACAGACCAGTGTTGGTCGGGAGCTATGCGATGGGCTTATCAGCTCTGGCATCAGTGGGCAACAGCATCTCACTTTCCCTAAGCTACACCTGATAGAGTCAAAGAATCATTTAGAACAGAAAAGATCTTCAAGATAGAATCATAGAATCACAGAATCACCAGGTTGGAAGAGATCCACCAGATCATTCTGTCCAACCATTCCTATCAAACACTAAACCATGTCCCTCAGGATCTCATCTACCTGTCCCTTACATCCCTCCAGGGAAGGTGACTTAAGCCCCTACCCCTGGGCAGCCTCTGCCACTGCCCAATGACCCTTTCTGGGAAAGATCACTGAATCCAGCCCTAAGGAGGAGGAAGAGGTTAGCTTAAGGAACTAAAATGTAACTGATGAATATGGAAGTACCTGGAGGGGCTACAAGAAAGCTGGGGAGGGACTGTTTACAAAGGCTTGGAGTGATAGGACAAGGAGTAATGGGGATAAACTGGAGAGGGACAGATTTAGACTAGGCATAAGGAGGGATTTCTTCACCATGAGAGTGGTGAGGGACTGGAACAGGTTGCCCAGAGCAGGGGTGGCTGCCCCATCCCTGGAAGGGTTCAAGGCCAGGTTGGATGGGGCTTGGAGCCCCTGATCCAGTGGGAGGTGTCCCTGCCCGTGGCAGGAGGGTTGGAACTGGATGATCTTTAAGGTCCCTTCCAACCCAAATTGTTCTAGGATTCTGTGATTATAAGATGGGCAGTACCCTCATCACAAGAAGGATGTTGAGGCTCTGGAGCAAATCCAGAGAAGAGCAACAAAACTGGTGAAGGGGCTGGAAAGCAGGCCCTATGAGGAGCATCTGAGAGAGCTGGGGTTGTTTAGCCTAGAGAAGAGGAGGCTGAGAGGAGTCCTCATTACTCTCTGCAACTACCTGAAAAGAGGTTGTGGAGAGGAGGGAGCTGGGCTCTTCTCCCAAGTGACAGGGGACAGGACGAGAGGGAATGGCCTCAAGCTCCACCAGGGGAGACTTAGGCTAGAGATTAGGAGGAAGTTTTTCACACAGAGGGTGATTGGGCATTGGAATAGGCTGCCCAGGGAGGTGGTTGATTCACCCTCCCTGAAGGGGTTTAAGGCACAGGTAGATGAGGTGCTGAGGGACATGGTTTAGTGTTTGATAGGAATGGTTGGACTCGATGATCCGATGGGTCTCTTCCAACCTGGTTGTTCTACGATTCTATGATAAATACAAAGTACACCAGGTAAAATGGCTGATACATAGTTGGCCTCTGTTTTGTGTGGTTTTTCCTTTCAGAAGTTAAATCCCAAATAATGTTGATAGCTATTAAAGGCCTAAAGTTCTTTTTTTACTAAAGGTATTCATACGTACAACAATAGACAGCTTTAAAAAGCGAGGCAGAGAGTGCTTTGGAGAGTGGGCTGAGAAGTCCTCCAAACAGCTGATTCTTACAGTCTGTTTATACAGAGGCTGCTTTGGTCCTTGGACGCAGGCCAGCAGAAACATGGCATTTAAAACAGGCAAGCCAGCCCTGCTCCCATGCATTTCATTCTTAATACAGGAGTGTATCTTCATCCCACCTTCTAATTAACTTAATCAGCGAATCTGGAACCAAAAATAGTCTCATTTCATCTGAGGAGCAAGATACTGTGCTTCATTAATGTGAAGTTACTAGACACGGACAGGCTGAGAGAGTTGGAATTGGAGAAGAGAAGGTTTTGGGGAGAAGTTAGAGCAGCTTCCAGTACTGAAAGGGGCTCCAGGAAAGCTGGGAAGGGCTTTTTAAAGGGCATGGATGAGGGGAAATAGCTTTAAATTGGAATGGAGATGATTTAGATTAGACATTAGGAGGAATTTTTTCCTGCGAGGCTGGGCAGGCCCTGGCCCAGGTTGCCCAGAGCAGTGGTGGCTTCCCCATCCCTGGAGGTGTTCAAGGGCAGGTTGGATGGGGCTTGGAGCCCCTGATCCAGTGGGAGGTGTCCCTGCCCATCCCAGGGCTTGGAACTGGATGGGATCTATGGTCCCTTCCAACCCAAACCATTCCCTGATTCTATGACTGTTAAGGCTACCAGTTCATCCCTCACCCTGACCTTCTGGTGACCAAAATATTTTTTCTTTCTTCAGTATCAAAGGCCGATATAAGATCTATGGCCTGGTTCATTGTCACTAGCAGCTTTGCTGTTTGATATTACTTTCTCATTCATGTGCCATGGGGATAATGAAGATGTTTGGTCTGAGTATGCTGCAGCCCTGAAAAAATGCCATTTCACTCCTAAGATTCACAACTAATTTCATTTCTCCTAAATCCTAAGGACTTCAAGACATGGATCACTGGACTGAAGTGTTTATCATTTCCTGAGGAATGTGAGTTTTTTACCTCAAGAATTCTGCCACTGCTGACCTCTCAAAGGACAGACTCCTTGACAATGCAGGGATTTAAGCCCTGCTCCCCTGAGACTAATTCAGATGCTTAATATAGCAGAGTCATAGATTTTCAGGAATGAAAAAAGTTTATCTCCATTTGCTAAAAGAAGCATGTGCTGTCGCTTGCCGACACCTTTTCTGGAGCTCTGGGCTGCCTCACCTGAGTAGGTCCCAGCTGATGGCATCACTCCTTTCCCTGGGCAATCCTTCCACAATGCAATACACCACCACAGGACCGATCTGCAGCTTTCCAAGCTTAGTGCTTTATTTAATTCTGTTTTTCAATTCTACTGGTGACCATCCCTGTGCCTGGCAAGCAGCCAGCATAGCTCCTCTCCTTCCCTGCTTTTCACAACCTCCCTGTTCTTTCAGGGCAACATCACATTCCTGCCCAGACAGACTCAGCCAAATTAAATATTAACTCCTGGAAGTGCTCTTCATTTCTCACTCTCACTTATCTTGTGGGCGAGGCTCAGAGGTTTGCCAGTGCCATGATGCCCGTGATGCCTCCTGGAGGAAGGATTTTCCTTCTGGTACGTGGGTTGCAGGTGTGTGCAGCCAGAAATATCTCCAAATCATCATCCTGCTATGCTTGGACTGCCTGTGGTGAGCACTAAAGCACTGCCACGGCTCAGGGCGTCCACACAGCTCACCCCACGTCAATGCCAGCACCGAAACAACCATCCCACTTCACCAGCATCCTTGGCCACCAGGCTGTGCCCCACAGCGTGCCTGCCCCTCATCTTTTGTGCCTTGTTTTTCTTTCCCAAGGAGGGTCTGTGCCCACAGCTCATTGCAGCAGGCACAGCCGAGTGTTTTCCAAGCTGTCCTGGCTTGTCCATGGTGCTCCTCCTTCACCCACCTCACAAGCTTGCATTGGATTTGTGAGATCCCCATAGAACTGTGCAATCTGATAGCATAATTATCTTTCCCTTCCACATCCTCAGTGATATTAAAGGTGATTCAATGTGATCTTACCCCTTTGACATCATTCTGAGGGAATATTTATAATTGATCTCATTTCATCCTTTCCATAAATCTACACAGATCTGTCTCTTCACTACCGCTTTATAAGGCACATGATTAAATGTTCAGTCAGTATAAAAAGGTAACTTCACCATAAACCCTCTTTGCTTATAACTTCCATCAAGGGCTCATTCTCTCTTGCTTCTCTTATTTCTCCCCTTGCTTCTGCAAGGAGAGTAGATCTGAATTTACTGCAGAAGGAAGGTATTCTTCTCCTTTGATGTCGTATATTTAACCCCCTGCAGGGGCTTTTGGGGAGAAACCAGAACCGCTGCTAATGTCAGAAGTCACCAATCCCTGATAAATTGAGATACAAGTCACCCAGCCTGAAGTTTCACAGGGATTCTCCCTTGTGCTCCCTCAGTATCAGTTGCTTTTTTTGGGAGGTGTAATGTGCATGCTAGACTGGTTTTCCAATTAAATACAAGAGGAAAGCAGAAACCCCTTAGTGTACTGTAGGTTCAGTATCTTTTCTTCGTCTCCTAATCCTGTACAGATGTCTTTAGCCACATCTGGTAGCTCAGCCCCACACAGACAGTAATTCACAAGGGTCTCTACAACTACAGCACATGGAGAAGCCAGCCCTCTGGTCACAGCCTGACCAAGACAAGGATAACCCGGTCTGATTTTAGCGTTCAGTGTCTCCAGATTCTACGAAACCCCAGAACAGACCATCTAAAGGATTCATTTAACGATCACAAAGCTAAAGCAGCCCATCTACAGCAGTCACTTTATTAGCAGCCTCTGAAGGGAAGCCAAGAGGCCACCTCGCCCTCCATTCCAGCTATGAAAACAAGTTGCAGGGCGTGAGCATCAACCACCAATGTGAGTGATGAAGGCATCGCCAGACCTGCATCTTCTGCTACCCTCAGCACACCAGCATCTTATTCAATCATCTGGTATAACCATGACTTCAGACAATTATCTCCTCTCCAAATCTACTGTTTCAGCTTTTAGCTACTCAGGATCCATGAGGCACTGCCCGTTCCCTGTTTGCATCTCTCATGTTTTGCCATATGGTCACCGTCAGTCCAGCTTCCCCAAGCATAGAATCATAGAATCACCAGGTTGGAAGAGACCCACCGGATTATCGAGTCCAACCATTCCTATCAAACACTAAACCATGTCCCTCAGCACCTCGTCCACCCGTCCCTTAAATCCCTCCAGGGAAGGTGAATCAACCCCCTCCCTGGGCAGCTTGTTCCAATGCCCAATGACCCTTTCTGTGAAATTTTTTTTCCTAATGTCTAGCCTATTGATACCTTCCTGTCTGATACCTTCATCTAAGAAAGAAATATTTTCAATGAGAAAGAAGAAATCCCTCATTCTTGGTTTTTTGATATAATCTCTTTACAATTTATGACCCTCTGTTGCCAGAAAAGACAGATTTCTCAGGCCTTAATACAAGCAATGTCTTTGACAGCTTCCCAACAACCCTTCTATGTTTAAGAACAAAAAGGAAAAATTCCATCAAATGCCACAAATAACTCTACTTACCTGTTAGCATCATTTCTATGTGCCAGACTCATCCCTCTGCTATTCTAGATTGACCTTCATGGGCCACATCCCAGCCTTCTCTTTTCTTTTTTTTTATCTAAATCCAAAGTGTCAGACTTGTATGCCATTTCACAGTTGAAAGCCCACAGATAGCCTTTCACTTAACAGTGAAAACCTGATGTTTTATCACAGAATCATTCCTTTTGACCTTATTTCTCTGACTTCAAAGAGCCCGAGTGCCCAGTCCATGTGCTGGGAGTGCACAACAGCATTTATTGTGCAGATAATAATAAGTGCAGATAGTGTCCTGTAGCCACTTTAGTAAAAAAGAAAACAAAATGGGATTTGAGAACTAGTAGTAGTGACAAATCTCTTCATGAATTAAGCTATGGAGCAGACATGGGAAGTGAGGTTTGCCTTGCTCCTCCAGAGCGTTTTGCTGTCTCCAGGCTCCGCATCACACATCTTCATAACGAGACTGGTAAATGACAGGCGTTAATTGGGGCTTGCCCTGATGCTCCACAGCTGACACTTCTTGGACCCCCTGCTGCCAGACCTCATGACCTTTCTTTCTCCACAGGAAAAATACTAGTTATGCAAAAATATTAGAACAACGTAGAAGCTTCAACTTATTTGTCCAGTGCATGGGACTTTAAACGATTCCAGCTTGTTAGTTTGTAATGAAGGAGCCTGATCTGACCCTGCAAGAGTTCACATTCTGGATGTGAATCCCTCTGAAAGCCCACAGCAGGCAAAAAGGCAGAGATTCAGGAGGAAAGAAGAAATAATTTTCCTTATTTCATGCCTGGTTTGGGTCCACAGCGGGTAGGGCTGCATGGAGCTGCCTCGGTCTGGCAGGACACTATCCACACACCCAAAGCTTACCTGCAGCATCCACACCTTGCCCATAGCACCCTGCCTGCAGCATCTACACCTTGCCCATAGCACCTTACCTACAGCATCTACACCTTGCCCATAGCACCTTGCCTGCAGCATCCACACCTTGCCCATAGCACCTTGCCTGCAGCATCCACACCTTGCCCATAGCACCTTGCCTGCAGCATCCACACCTTGCCCATAGCACCTTGCCTGCAGCATCCACACCTTGCCCATAGCACCTTGCCTGCAGCATCCACACCTTGCCCATAGCACCTTACCTACAGCATCTACACCTTGCCCAGAGCACCCTGCCTGCAGCATCCACACCTTGTCCATTGTACCTTGCCTGCAGCATCCACACCTTGCTCACCGCGCTCTACCCACCACAGACAGCCTGTCCCAGGGACAAGGTGAACCTCTCTCCTGTGCTTCCCTGGAGCACAGTGGAAAACCAGCAAACCTCACGCAGCTGCAAGGAAGAAATGAGGAAGGGCTTGCTCTGCATCTTCTACCTGCACCAGAGGATGCAATTGAGCTGAATAGCAATCAGCTGGAGCAAAACCAGAACTGCACCTGCCAGGCAGGTCTACTAACCTGTATTATTGTGTGAAGCAAGCAAGGTGCTGTTGCATGCTTCAGCAATTAAATGACATTTGGGAGTGCAGTTCGAGTAGAGGCATCAAAGAATTCACCAGCCACATTTAGAAAGGAAGAAATTCTTCAGGGGAAGACTGCAGCCAACTACTTATTAGCTGCTTTTAATATTTAACTAAAAGTATGCATGCTGCTGTGCTAACAGAAGCAGTAAACTCTGTTCTGTGTGAAAGCTCTGGCATTTTGGCATTTTATCAAAGTATTTCCTTCGCTTCGTGAGAGGGTTTTCTGTATCTGTGATCCAAAGCGATCACATTTTCAAAGTGTTTGGTTGCAAAACCGCCAAGTTGCACAAGTGCAAAGCCATGGCAACTCCTCCTTTACCCAGAGCACAGCAATTTTGGGAGCGGAGGTGTTTTTTTAAAGGCTCACGATCTAAAGGACAACTATCATTATCTTCTGACATTTGTTAGAGCAACATCAGCTGATTAATGTTCGCTCGCCAGAGTGGGGTTGGCTGGATTTACTGCTGAAATGCTGAGACCTATTAATATTGCTGGCTGGCTTTAACACTCCGAGTAGCAGAACGGCTCCAAAATAATACACAGCCTTTCACGTATAGTAAAACAACACGCAGCCTTTTATGTATAGTCGCACTAACTGTACTTACATGGTTGGGAAGTCTGCGATAGGGAGCACTGCTCCCCTCCTGCCAACCAGGGAGATTACAATTCCATTTCAAAGTCAGACTTCATTTTGATGCGAACGTGGAGAGCTGTAGCAGGCTAACCTACATGTATGCTTAAATAATTACATTAATAATGAGTGTGGCAGACATGGCTTCCTGCACCCCGTGTGCTTTTAGCCAAATAATCATAGAATCATAGAACAACCAGGTTGGAAGAGACCCACCGGATCATCGAGTCCAACCATTCCTATCAAACACTAACCCATGTCCCTCAGCACCTCATCTACCTGTGCCTTAAACACCTCCAGGGAAGGTGAATCAACCACCTCCCTGGGCAGCCTATTCCAATGCCCAATGACCCTCTGTGTGAAAACCTTCCTCCTAATCTCTAGCCTAAATCTCCCCTGGTGGAGCTTGAGGCCATTCCCTCTTGTCCTGTTCCCTGTCCCTTGGGAGAAGAGCCCAGCTCCCTCCTCTCTACAACCTCCTTTCAGGTAGTTGTAGAGAGTAATGAGGTCTCCTCTCAGCCTCCTCTTCTCCAGGCTAAACAAACCCAGCTCTCTCAGCCACTCCTCATAAGGCCTGTGTAAAATAAAGAGAAAGCTTTTTTTTTTTTTTTTTAATTTTTCAATGATAGAGTCCAAAGAGGGAGTTCTGTGACAGCAGTGCCCCAGCTCCAGCCAGACACCTTGTGATGGTGGCGTATGCATTTCTCTACGCCAGTATTTAGCTCCACACCCCTTCCACCAGCTCCGGCAAAGCCAAAGGCCATTTCACTCCCCTTTTAGAATGGCAAGCCCATATGCCAAGAGGGAGATGTTGTTCCTCTCCTTTTAAGGCTGGTTGAGCTGTCCCGGCCAGCTGGAGGGCGGAGGTGGGTGGTGGAGAGGCTGCAGCACCAGGGTGCAGCCCAAGCTGGGGAGCAGCGCGGCAGCACCAGCAGCTGCTCTGCAAAAACGCTGCCGGGTCTCTCCGACTGCGCCTGCTGATGTCGTTTCATAAATCTTTCTGCAAAGAGCTGAGTTCGGGCCACCAAACCAGCCTGCCTTGGGCCAGCCTGCTGCACATCTGCCAGCAGCAACCTTGCTGGGTGAGGGAATGGAGACGGGAACCGTGGGGCTCGGGGACCCCTAGGGTGTCCCACAGCCCTCCCTGTCTTCTTGTGCTACTTCAAACAAAAAACCCCCACAATCCCTGCAGTGCCAAAATGCAAGGATTTGGGGAATTCTCGTGTCAAAGCACAGCCATGAACACTCAAGTGGAAAAAACCTATGAGCAGGTGTTTGGGGGGTTGTATCTAAGCGGATGGGATGGGGAGGAGGCTGCCATGAAAGGCCTTTGGTGCTGGGGCAGCATCCAACCCATGAGGCAGCTCATTGCAGGGAAGGAATAACGTGGCAAGGAGATTGTTTCCACACTTCAGCTCCTGCACGTTTCCTTTGGCTCTAAAGGAGGATGGTTGAATGCACTTGAGGAAACGGCTGCAAGCAGCATCCCGGGAGAGGATCGACTGCAACTGTCCCATCCGGAGCAGGAAGGCAGCTCCAGGGGAACTCAGGGGATGCCAAAAGAAAAGCAACCTCAGGCAGGGGGAAAGCAAGACCGATGTAAGAGACTGATTCTTTTTGGCTGCTTTAAATAATGGCTCAGACTGCAGCGTCCTTCAACACCTTATATCATTCTCAAAAGAACCTATGAGGAGCGTCTGAGAGAGCTGGGGGTGTTTAGCCTGGAGAAGAGGAGGCTGAGAGGAGACCTCATTGCTCTCTACAACTACCTGAAGGGAGGTTGTAGAGAGGAGGGAGCTGGGCTCTTCTCCCAAGTGACAGGGGACAGGACAAGAGGGAATGGCCTCAAGCTCCGCCAGGGGAGATTTAGGCTGGAGATTAGGAGGAGGTTTTTCACAGAAAGGGTCATTGGACATTGGAATAGGCTGCCCAGGGAGGTGGTTGATTCACCTTCCCTGGAGGTGTTTAAGGCACAGGTGGATGAGGTCTTGAGGGACTTGGTTTAGTGTTTGATAGGAATGGTTGGACTCAATGATCCGATGGGTCCCTTCCAACCTGGTTGTTCTATGATTCTATGAAAAGCAAGCCAGATGTGCTTACTGCCCAAAGAGCCCTCTGGGAGAAGCATCCCTCCCAGACTCAGTTCCAGAACTTTCCTGTATCATGGCTGCATCAAAAATAGTGTGGTCAGAAGGTTGAAGGAGGCGATTCTGCCCCTTCCTTTGTTGTGAGACTCATCTGGAAGATTATGTCCAGTTCTGGAATCCTCAACACGATAAGAAGATGGAGCAGTTGGAACAGGGCCAGAGGAGGCTACAGGGATGATCTGAGGGCTGGAGCACCTACCATACGAGAACAGGCTGAGAGAGTTGGGGTTGTTCAGCCTGGAGAAGAGAAGGCTCCGAGGAGACCTTAGAGTGACCTTTGAGTGCCAGGAGCGGCTACAAGAAAGCTGGGAAGAGACTGTTTGCAAAGGCTTGTAGAGATAGGGCAATGGGAATAAAGTGGAGAGAAGCAGATTTAGACTGGACATAAGGAGGAATTTCTTCACAATGAGAGTGGGGAGGCTCTGGAATGGGTTGCCCAGGGAAGTTGTGGCTGCTTCATCCCTGGAGGGGTTCAAGGCCAGGTTGGATGGGGCTTGGAGCCCCTGATGCAGTGGGAGGTGTCCCTGCCCATGGCAGAGGGCTTGGAATTGGATGAACTTTAAGGTCCCTTCCTACCCAAACTATTCTATGATTCACAGAGACTGCCCCAAATAAAGAGTGCTGAGCACAACAAGATTTAGCAGCCTAACTTTGGCGTATTTGAAATTAAAATAACAAACCTGCACTAAATCTGTTGTTTTGCCCGAGCAGCACCAGACAGCAACATTCCTTAACATGCAAATATGATGCAGCGTGTTAGAAGCATGAGAAAAAGACAGAGAAAGGAAAATAATAAAAAAAATTAATTCCATATCTGAAGAGCACAGTGGGGGATCATAAGAGCTGTGGAGAAGACTGTACACATTAATTTTGGGGTTGTCAGTCCGAAGGCCACCTGCCTTGGGACTGGATTTTTTTGCCCACTGCATTTATCAGTTCAGAAGAGCATCGTCTGGGCACCGTGCCCAGCCAGCCCCTTAGCCGTGAGGAGCAGGCGTGGGAGCACACTTCTCCAGCCCCCAGCAAAGAATGTTCTTATAAACAATATTAATGCAAGCAGCACACACCCCGCTCCATCTCCTGTCATCATCTAGAGAGGAAATGATCGCTCAGCCTGCAGAGGCACAAAGTAAGGGCCCCTCAAGGGAAGGGGAGAGGTTGAACCCCAAGGATGTCCACAGCACGCAGGGAGGGATGAACCTCCACTGTGGGATCACAGAATCACAGAACAACCAGGTTGGAAGAGACCCATCAGATCATCAAGTCCAACCACTCCTATCAAACACTAAACCATGTCCCTCAGCACCTCATCCACCTGTGCCTTAAACATCTCCAGGGAAGGTGAATCAACCACCTCCCTGGGCATCCTATTCCAATGCCCAATGACCCTTTCTGGGAAAAACTTCCTCCTAATCTCTAGCCTAAATCTCCCCTGGCGGAGCTTGAGGCCATTCCCTCTTGTCCTGTCCCCTGTCCCTTGGGAGAAGAGCCCAGCTCCCTCCTCTCTACAACCTCCTTTCAGGTAGTTGGAGAGAGTAATGAGGTCTCCTCTCAGCCTCCTCTTCTCCAGGCTAAACACCCCCAGCTCTCTCAGCCGCTCCTCATAAGGCCTGTTCTCCAGCCCCTTCCCCAGCTTCGTTGCTCTTCTCTGGACTCACTCCAGAGCCTCAACATCCTTCTTGTGGTGAGGGGCCCAGAACTGAACACAGGATTCAAGGAGTGGCCTCACCAGTGCAGAGCACAGAGGGAGAATAACCTCCCTGGCCCTGCCGGTCACACCATTTCTGATACAAGCCAGATACAATGTGATGGATACACATGAGATGGGTTAAACCAGAGATTGCCATGAGCCCCCACAGAGGAACCTCACAGCCTGCAGCCCTCACAACCAGTGCTGCCACCAGCAAGCGTGTACGGTGCTTCAGTCTTTACAGCTCAGGGCAGAAAAAATGGGATACTGTGGCTTAAACCAAATATTTAGGTGTTACTTAAGCGTGCTGCTGCAGGTTTGAAGGGAAGCACTGGAGCATCCTGTCAGCAGTTACACCCTCATCTCGGAGATGCCAAAGCTCAGTGGCAGTTTTAGCTCCCAGGGTAAAAGCGAAGCCAAAATCTAACGTCTGTAGGAAATTTCTCAATCGCTGCCGATTGTAACTGCAAATTCCAAGGTTTTCTAGTTCACTTTCCTTCCCACACAGATCCCTCCTACCTCACACCTCTCAGGAACTCACCATCTCTTCTATAAACCATAGTCCCCAATTTCTTTAGAAGACATTGCTAATTCTCATGAGTCTAGTTGATACCCAGACACCATCTAGTTGATACCACCCAGACATATCAGCTCCTATGAATGCTCTCCAAACAAGCATTTTTACAGCACATATTCCCAGCCTGAGGAATTAACCTACTCAGATAAAGTATTTTGAGGGTAGTGTTGGGTTCACAGAATCTCAAGAGGTCACAGTGCTTTATTATGACAACTTCCTCTGTACAAAGCCCTCATCCATACATGCCCAGACCCAGCCTTTCATGCTCAAATTAAAAGTTATCGGATCAGAAAAATGAGAAGACATTAGAGGTGTTCCTTCTGTCTTCCTCTTACCTAGAATCTGACTGGGCATGGTTGGACTCGATCCGATGGGTCCCTTCCAACCTGTTTGTTCTATGATTCTATGAAAATAAAAATAAATTCAGGGATTTCACTGTAATCACCCATTTCTCAAAACTACAGATGGGCTGGTGTACCTACCACTAAGCCGGATTGCGGAGACAAACACAAACCCCAGCAGACAGACAGAAAACATGCCAGTCCCTTACTTGAACTCAACCTCAAAATTCCATGATCTGTATTTTAATATGACAAAACTGTTCTTAGAAACAACTGTGCTGTTCACTGAATCACAGAACAACCAGGCTGGAAGAGACCCACCAGATCACCAAGTCCAACCATTCCCACCAGTCTCTAAACCATGTCCCTCAGAGCCTGATCCACACATGCCTTAAACACCTCCAGGGAAGGCGAGTCAACCACCTCCCTGGGCAGACTGTTCCATTGCCTAATGACCCTTTCTGTGAAGAATTTTTTCCTAATGTCAAGCCTGAACCTCCCCTGGTGGAGCTTGAGGCCATTACCTCTTGTCCTGTCCCCTGTCAACCACCAAAAGAACACTCCAGTGACACGTAACAAATTATATTATATTAATCTATCCAACTACCTGAAAGGAGGGTGTGAAAATGAGGGTGCTAGCCTCTTCTCCCAGGGGACAGGACGGGAGGGAATGGCCTCAATCTCCACCAGGGGAGATTCAGGCTGAACATTAGGAAAAAAATATTCCCAGAAAGGGTCATTGGGCACTGGAACAAGCTGCTCAGGGAGGGAGTTGAGTCACCTTACCTGGAGGGGTTTAAGGGACAGGTGGACGGGGTCCTGAGAGACATGGTTTAGTGTTTGATGGAAACGGTTGGACTGGATGATCAGGTGGGTCCAACCATTCCCACCAGTCTCTAAACCATGTCCCTCAGTACCTCACCCACCCACACCTTAAACCCCTTCAGGGAAGGTGAGTCAACAACCTCCCTGGGCAGTCCATTCCATTGCCTAATGATCCTTTCAGTGAAGAATTTTTTCCTAATGTTGAGCCTAAATCTCCCCTGGTGGAGCTTGAGGCCATTCCCTCTCATCCTGTTCCCTGTCACTTGGGAGAAGAGCCCAGCTCCCTCCTCTCCACAACCTCCTTTCAGGTTGTTGCAGAGAGTAATGAGGTCTCCCCTCAGCCTCTTCTCTAGGCTAAACACCCCCAGCTCTCTCAGCTGTTCCTCATAAGGCCTGTTCTCCAGCCCCTTCCCCAGCTTCATTGCTCTTCTCTGGACTCACTCCAGAGCCTCAACATCCTTCTTGTGGTGAGGGGCCATGAAACATACAGGCTCGTGCTCGTATTCTGGAAATACTTGAGAGCACAGCCTCTCCCCAGCCTGCCATCCCACCGAAATGGAAACAGAGCGGTACTCACTCAGTAAAGTTCAGTTGATGCAATTGTACGAGCTGTGGGCATAATAGGGCATAGGGCAATATCTCTACAGCCTTGGGTTAATGATTAGCTTATTCTGTAAACATAAGCTGGATTTTCTAACTCAATATTTAAAGTCGAACACTTTATATTTAAGTAGCGTTCATAGACACGCCATAAAAACCAGATTTCAGGTAAATGAATATTAGGTGTTAGGAATATTAGGTGGGGTTTTGTTGTTTTAGTGACGAAGGGCTTCGGGGACACCAGACCTGCACACTCTGGAAGACTCCACACGGCACCAGTGGGGATGGGGCTACAGCAGCGCTTTGGCCATTCACTCACTCCAGGAAAGCTGGAGAGGGACTTTTTACAAGGGCCTGAAGTGACAAAACGAGGAGGGACGGCTTTAAACTAAAAGAGAGGAGATTTAGATTACTTACAAGGAAGAAATTTTCACCTTGAGGGTGGTGAGACACTGACACAGCATGGAATGAAAAGAGAGTGATAGCCTCCTGCCACTAATCACTGACAGAAAGAGTGGGTGAAGCGCAATTCAGACGCAAGTCAGTTAATAGAAATATTATGGACCCTTTTCTCTGTGCTAGTCTGGAAAAAAACCCACCATCTGTGCTAAGTCAGCAGAGGACACAACTGGGGAAACCAGACTGAAACAATTACCCGTTTCCGAGGACGATTATCAGACGAGACAGGAAAAAATTCCAAATCAGAACCAAAGCTCGAGGCTTTACAAGTAACAAAGTTCATAGTTTTCAAGGTGAAGAGATTACTTTTGCATTAAATACTTGTATGGGTAAATGCTCAAGAAAGAACCTTTTGGAGGCACTGTCTGGAGAGAATCATAGAACAACCAGATTGGAAGAGACCCATCGGATCATCGAGTCCAACCATTCCTATCAAACACTAAACCGTGTCCCTCAGGACCTCATCTACCCGTGCCTTAAACACCTCCAGGGAAGGTGAATCAACCACCTCCCTGGGCAGCCTATTCCAATGCCCAATGACCCTTTCCGTGAAAAACTTCCTCCTAATCTCTAGCCTAAATCTCCCCTGGCGGAGCTTGAGGCAATTCCCTTTTGTCCTGTCCCCTGTGTCACTTGGGAGAAGAGCCCAGCTCCCTCCTCTCCACAACCTCCTCTCAGGGAGTTGCAGAGAGCAATGAGGTCTCCTCTCAGCCTCCTCTCCTCTAGGCTAAACACCTCCCTGGGCAGCCTGTTCCAATGCCCAATGACCCTTTCTGTGAAAAAATTCCTTCAAATGTCCAGCCTAAACCTCTCCTGGTTTAGGAGAGCAGCCCAGCTCCCTCCTCTCTACAATCTTACATCCTTACAACAAGGATGTAGGAGAGCACTAGGTAAGGGAAGATGCTTACAGATTTTTAATTCTTAAGTTATGAGTAGAGGGATTTAATGAGCATTGACTTTTTTTCCCCGATATTCCTATTAGAGATAAAAGTGCTAGTCAAGCTGCTTTGTTGTTGCTCAGTTGATCAGTTACTATCTGGTAATTGTTTCAGCAACATTTTAAAACATTTATCTTCCCACCAACTCTTAACAACTACCACAGGTTGACTTGCAGGAGATCTGGCAACAGACAGTGCATTTTGCTCAGAAACAAATACGCAAGTATCTTTTTTCACTATTTATTCTATAAACAAAACCAAACCCCAAACATACTTGCAGTATGAATGTAAAAACTACTTTGCTACAGTTTTTTGTTCCTGAAGATAAACTTTCCGTGAACCTACAGGCATGGTGTTAATAGAAATTCACCTCAAACTGTTGAAAATGTAAATAATAATTTTCTATTACGCCCCAGTACATTCATCCTTTATTTTGCTCTTTGACATGCAGGTCAAGTATTTCGTGTGGAATATTACTGAGCTGTCCCAGTTTCAACACATGAGCAACAACAGACAAAATTCACAGACCACAGTCCTGAGTTTACCCCTTGGTGCCAGAGTAAACTCTAAACCTCTCCCACTGCAAAGAACTTTGCTATTTGCAAACAGACCCAAATTCTCGCTCCCCCAGCACTGTCACTCTCGGGTTGCTCAGCTCTCTATGTTAAATTCAGGATTGCAGAGCACGGATGCCTCTCTTGGGGCACAGGGTTGGATATGGCACTGTCATAGCTGCGACGAGAAGATGTGGTAAGTGTATTTTATTATTAATCTAATCACATCTCATTTTCATGTCTGAGATTAAGTCTGAGTTGCCCCAGGGAGAGATGAAGCAGGTGCTGTGCACAAGATCTCCACCTTCAACCTTGCTCCTGCGCCCAGGACCTGCCCTGCCTCGTGCATCCTCCACTGCTGACCAAGTTGGCCTGATGCAAGATTCCTATTAACAGCAGGTAGCTTCAGTACAGTAAAAGAACAACAACAAACAAAAAAAAAGGATTTGCAGAATGCAGATGTTTCTCGTCATTTCATTTAAATAAAAGTCTATTTGTTCTGATTTTTACAACACTTCAACTTTCTCCATATAACAAAATCATAGAATCATAGAACAACCAGGTTGAAAGAGACCCATCGGATCATCGAGTCCAACCATTCCCACCAGTCTCTAAACCATGTCCCTCAGCACCTCGTCCACCCGTACCTTAAACCCCTCCAGGGAAGGTTTCACAGGGTCCTGCCTTCCAGAGCCATGGGATGAAGGTGCCTCCAGCATCATGCTGTTCAGCTTCTGGTTATAAAGGTAATGAAAAAAATTCAGCTGAGGAAAAGCTCTCTGAACCTTCACCTAACTGCATGTTGTTGTGCTGTGGTGCAGCCCCCACAAAGCTGCATGTCAGGAATGACAAGCCAGCTGTGCAGAGATGGGTCACCAGATGTCACACTCCACAGTCATAGAATCACTAGGTTGGAAGAGACTCACCGGATCATCGAGCCCAACCATTCCCACCAATCTCTACACCATGTCCCTCAGCACCTCATCCACCTGCACCTTAAGCACCTCCAGGGGAGGTTTCACGGGGTCCTGCCTTCCAGAGCCATGGGAAGAATGTGCCTCCAGCATCAACACGGGTTCTGTTCCACCTGCCTGGGGTAGGAGGGCAGCTCCTGTGCTGCACTTTCCAGAGCCACTGGGAAAGGCTCTTCCACAGCATCTATGGTCAAACTGGTGCGATGCCAGCCTGCCCAGGCTGGGCTTGACAACAGCCTCTAGTCCTGGCCTGGTGCCCAGGTGCAGAAGTCAAGCAGAGGAGTGTTGTTAGCCCTAGGGAGCAGAGTCCTAACATCAGCAAAAACAAGTTCATGAAGATATATTGAAACTTGCCTCAGGGCAGCTAAATGCACTGTTAGTAGTTTTATTAGATTAGGAGGAAGTTTTTCACACAGAGGGTCGTTGGGCATTGGAATAGGCTGCCCAGGGAGGTGGTTGATTCACCTTCCCTGGAGGTGTTTAAGGCACAGGTAGATGAGGTCCTGAGGGACATGGTTTAGTGTTTGATAGGAATGGCTGGACTCGATGATCCGATGGGTCTCTTCCAACCTGGTTGTTCTATGATTCTATGATTCTATTATGACCTCCCTAGAAAAGCACATAAAATAATTAAAAGGAGAGAATAAAAAGCAACCGGAAAAACCAAATAAGTACTGAAAATAAATTGCACTCTCCTACCAGGAAAAGGTTATTTCCCTCTGATAGAGCTAAGTGTACAAACCTCAGAAAAAAACAGCCTTGCTTAGGGTAGTCAATACCAAAATATCAGGATATTTATATATATATTTATATATAATATATATATATATATTTATATATATATTTATATATAATATTTATATATATCAGGATATATATAAATGCGGATATATCAGGTTTGAAAGGTGCAGTAGAAACCAGAATTTCTCCACACATCATAAAGAACATAAATTGGAATGACGAAGTATTTCCTCTCCACTCAAAAAATGTACTATTAGATTTAAAATTATGGTGATTGAACCTCATACATAACTTCTTAATTCGGGCCTTTGTCAAAATGTACTAGAACAGGATAATGTTTGTTTTTACTGGCTCTGCTGCTCACCCTGGAGAAATCACCAGTCATTGTGCTCCTTCAGAAGGAGGATTTCCTCTAGTAAACCTGCCAGGGGAAAACACAATCAGGCATCCTGATAGCTTTATTTGGTTAGAAGAATGGTAAACTCCTCAAGTGCCAGGAGCTATTCAATAGAAAAAAGATTAGCCGAGCAGCCCGAGCCTCATCATTTAAAGTCGTGTCAGACTGAAACTTTCCATTACCTGATTAGAGGAAATAAGATGCAGGGGGTTGGTTGTTAGTTTAAAGGGAAAGAGAAAGTCAGAATTGGTTTTAAAGCTTGATTCCATCAGCTACCCTCACAGGGATGGAAAGAGCACGTTTGAGCAAGTCACATGAAGAGTTTTTTGCTGGCTCTGCAGAGCACGGGTGTCCCCTCCACTCTACCCAGGTGGCCTCACGGCTGGCGGCTTGGGTTAAATTTGCTCTTCATAATTCCATTTGTACAGGATATTCGAGTATTTGTACTTCTAAACCAGCTCTGTGGAATAGTATTTCCTTACATTGCCTCCCATTTGCTACATCTGCAGAAACATACATTACGAGGAAAGCGAGACCTCACAGCAGCTTATTGATTGGAATAAACATCTGAAGTTTACACCAGGGACTTGCTGCTGGAGAAGCAGAAGGAAGGAATCTGGCATATCAAAGTACCCTCAATTCTAATTTCACACCAAATTTAATACCAATATGCTTATTAAAGCAGTGTTTTCCGCTGAAGACAGACTATATATAATTTTGTACCAAAAAAGTCTATGCTCCTCTAAAAACACTCTAATAGGTTCCTAAGGCTTAGCATGCAGCCACCTGCTTTGCCATGTAGAGTCCTATTAAATCCCTCTGAAAATATCTTAGCAAATGACTATTAATCATACACAAGATGATTAAGTAACAACCTTGACTTGGATACAGTGCCATAGCTCGTTAATATTCATTGTTAAAAACCAATCCATCAGAGAAGAAAGGAAAGAAATCCTTTCTCAAAGTGGTTATGTGACAAATCAGATGTTGACTGGCTGTGCATTAAGAAAATCTTGATGCAGCAGCCAGGAGTGACCACAGCTTTTAGCTTACAACTCATTCATCCAGTGCAAATTCAGTCCTCCACTATTCTCATCATAAATTTGATTTGATTTATTCTTACAAGATATTTGGCATCATTTTTTGACAAAACCCCAGTGCTCTGCCTTCCCCTCCCACCTACACAGCGTTTCAGAGCAGCCCAAGTGAAGAGCTGAGCAGCCTCCGAGCTTCTAATCCTTCCTGGGGTGGGAGAGAAGACAAGGACGCTTTTTTGTCAGTCTCAGAATTTGCAAAACCAAGAATTTTCCTTCTTGCCCACTTATTACCTCCCACAAGACACTGGAGGAATATCTTCCCCTGGGACAGCTCCACGTGTCAGCAAAGTTTATTGCACTTTCCCGAGTGATTTACTGTAATAATAAAAAGCATAGTCTCCTAATTTGATCCTTTCAGCTATAAAACATAACAAATTATTGAGAATATTGGGTATCGTGGCCATCAAGCAATTATTTCTTTAAGGAGTTTCCCAGTTGTTGGCAATCTCAGCTCTTCATCCTTATTCAGGGATCCTGAAATAGTGTTTTAATCTTGCACTCTATCTTGACATTTCAAAGATACCAAAACCTGGCAGACTATATCAACAGGCATTCTAACACTCTAAAATGTGGGTTACATGCCAGATAGTGCTTGATTTATTATGTTGCATGTGTGCACCACATGTGTCTTTGATTCACACACTATTTTCAAACCCTAGTGCTCCACTCCGAGCTTTGCATTGTGCATCCTGTAATATAAAGCTATGCAAAAATAAACATGTATCTTAACTATAACTTTTGTGACTGTATATTATTTATTAAATGAGGTGGTAGAAAATAGTGGTATTTCGATAAGTCAAGGCCTGCCCTGTGAATTATCTCAATGCTGTTATCAGCTTTCGCAGTCACCATCAACACAGCAGCCAGATGTGCCCCAGCCTGAACATCAGCCCCAGGTCCCTCCTCTGACAGCACCAGCTGATGTCGCTGCTCCCAAACCCAGAGCTGCCAACAGAACAGCAGGGATATCAGTAAGGAGCTGTTAAATATATAACGATCTTAAAGCTCTTTTCCAGCCTAAACGATTCTCTGATTCTAAACAACTCGGTTAACAAATACGTGGTGGGTCACTTCATTTTTCTCTCTCCTCAGCACCTCTCCTGTAATGCTGCTGGCCATAACAAGCAATATTAAAGGTCATAGAACAACCAGGTTGGAAGGGACCCATCGGATCATCGAGTCCAGCCATTCCTATCAAACACTAAACCAAGTCCCTCAATACCTCATCCACCCGTCCCTTAAACACCTCCAGGGAAAGTGAATCAACCACCTCCCTGGGCAGCCTATTCCAATGCCAAGGAGGCAACAATATTCCAAGGAGGCAACATTACTCAAGCCAGAAGGATAATGATTTGAGTATGTCATTAACGAACATCAAAGACTGGTTTCTGTTCTGTTAATTTGAAAAAAAAACCCAACAGGTGATTCATGAAATTTAGATTATCTTGATGTGACAAGTTTTGTCAGGGAGCAATGGGAGCCAAGCACTCCTTCCAGGGGGCTTCTCCTTCGCCTCTTGTTTGGTGCACAGACATTTCTGTACATGATTGAACTACCCCTCCTCCTTGGCAAGAGCTCAGAGCTGCCTCCATTGCGACACCACTTCCTCCAGCTTCCTTTCTGAGCCCAAAGTGCTCTCAGACTGATCAAAGGCTTGCACAAAGCAAGCTTCTGCAGACATAATTGAGAGAAGAGACAAAAAGCAAACACCACCACACAGCCAGTTTATGGAGAAACCCTTCATCTCGCTATTGCTGCAAAGCCACTACTAAGAGTGATACCTCCCTACTTAGTCACGTTAGACTCATTGGGCACATTGGTTGCTTTTGTGGTTAGACACGGTGACAACACATACAGCATTTTAACCGCTGCTGCTGGACCTGACCAGTAAAATTATTCTTTAATAACTACTCCTCTTGCCACCCTAGGGTGAGGCGGGAGCATCCCGTCAGAAAGCAGCACTGTTAGAATCATAGATTAACCAGGTTGGAAGAGACCCATCAGATCATTGAGTCCAACCATTCCTATCAAACACTAAACCATGTCCCTCAACACCTCATCTACCTGTCCCTTAAACACCTCCAGGGAAGGCGAATCAACCACCTCCCTGGGCAGCCTCTTCCAATGCCCAATGACCCTTTCCGTGAAAAACTTTTTCCTAATCTCTAGCCTAAATCTCCCCTGGCAGAGCTTGAGGCCATTCCTTCTCATCCTGTCCCCTGTCCCTTGGGACAAGAGGCCAGCTCTGTCCTCTCTACAACCTCCTTTCAGGTAGTTGTAGAGAGTAATGAGGTCTCCTCTCAGCCTTCTTTTCTCCAGGCTAAACACCCCCAGCTCTCTCAGCCATTCCTCATAAGGCCTGTTCTCCAGCCCCTTCACCAGCTTTGTTGCTCTTCTCTGGACATTAGGGAGATGATGCCTTTGAAGGAACAGGCTGAGCTGTGGTTAAGGACTGATGCCACGGTCTCAACTCAATAACATGAATAAGACCGTGGCCCTGTATACCCAACCTGCTTTTGCTTTTATGTGCTGCATTTCACAATCTTCCTGCTTGTGTCACAGAGTGCATCTTAGCAAAGACCTGTTCCCCTTCACGTTGCTGCATGAACACTGAATATGTGTTCCTGTTACTAGATAAACCAAACTGTGTCACTTAGTTTCTTGACAGAAACGTTATTTCCATCTTATTGCTCACACCACAGCCCAAAGACACAAAAAAATGCTCATATGAGCTCTGCCACTCAACAGATTATCTAACCAGGCTTTTCAAAGATACACCACATTCAGCAACAAAATCTTCTGCTGCAATTCAGCCTGGAGAAGAGGAGGCTGAGGAGAGACCTCATTGCTCTCTACAACTACCTAAAAGGAGGTTGTGGAGAGGAGGGTAGTGGCCTCTTCTCCCAAGAGACAGGGGACAGGACAAGAGGGAATAGCCTCAAGCTCCACCAGGGGAGGGTCAAGCTGAACATTAGGACAAAAGTTTTCACAGACAGGGTCACTGGGCACTGGCAGAGGTTGCCTAAGGAGGGGGTTGAGTCACCTTCCCTGGAGGGGTTTAAGGAACGGGTGGATGAGGCACTGAGGGACATGGGTTAGTATGAGATAGGAACAGTTGGACTCAATGAGCCAGTGGGTCTTTTCCAACCTAATGACTCTATGATTCTAATTTATTGTTCAGCTAGAAAAAGATTTTGGAGAAGCACTAGCTCATTCTTACCATGTCAGGTGGCTCTTTCTTCATGCACCCTTGGCACAACACTCTGGGTGCTTGCAGACAGCATGGAACTGAGGAATCCTCATGGAAGCAGAAAGCTCCTCCCATGCCTCCTATTTGATCCCCACCAAGCTGCCACACCCTGTCTGCTGGGAAGCCTGTGGGTCTGAGGCAGGTGATATCCATTGCCTCCTCCAGCTCATCAGCACTGCTGGTCATCCCAGCCCCTCACCAGATGCTGAGGACTCCCCAGGCTCAAGCGCTTCATCCTCTTCCCAGTTGAGCTGCAGAGCATCACCTGCAGCATGTGGCCTCCAGCTCTTTGGGAAGCTGGGCTCTGCGAGGAACTGGCTTCATCTTTCCCATTAGAAAGATGGAATCGAGCTGGCAGCAGGTGGGACGCGTTGGCTGCTTCTCACCAAAACAAAACAAGTCTATAGAAAGCAAAAGGGATTCATAAGACCAAGACTGAGAGCAGCTGGGAGTGCAGAGCTCATTGCAAAAGTCAGCACAGAAGCTGCTGAATTGCTTTTACTTATCAAATGACTGAATTATTTCAACTGAAGGTAATTCATGAAGCTTTCCATCCTGAAATTTTTACATGACCATGTCAGGGAGGGAAGTTAGAATGCAGGGATAGACAACAGGAGTCAAAAGCAGCAGTTAAATATTCAGCTTCACTTATGTGGATCAGACTCAAGGCAAGACATGGAAAAATAAAAAGAATTATTAAGGCTGACACTTTGCCCATGACATCAGTGACGTGAAATCTCCTCCCTTTGGGGTACTTGTGCATTCAGGTCAGACCCCTGCTGATCATTTGCTGTAAATCTGCTTTGAACAAATAAATAACCATGTGAGCATTTAGCAATGAGTTTTACTGCACATACACAGTCTGTGGACCTTGGGGGTACTGTTAGGTGATAACATTGAAACAAATGTAGGAGTGTATTTGGCTAAGTGACTCTCCTAAAGAGCGAAGTTCCTCCTGGGCTTCAGAAAGATTATTCAGCTTAAATATTTTTAGAAAGTGAAAACCAGAGTGAAAGAAAGCAAGCGAAATTAGCTGAGTTACTAGCTCTACCGCTACCGACATCAGGAGTTAAAAATCTGAATCATAGAATCATAGAACGACCAGGTTGGAAGGGACCTATTGGATCATCGAGTCCAACCATTCCCACCAAACACTAACCCATGTCCCTGAGGACCTCACCCACCCGTGCCTTAAACACCTCCAGGGAAGGTGAATCAACCACCTCCCTGGGCAGCCTATTCCAATGCCCAATGACCCTTTCTGTGAAAAACTTCCTCCTAATCTCTAGCCTAAATCTCCCCTGGCAGAGCTTGAGGCCATTCTCTCTCATCCTGTCCCCTGTCATTTGGGAGAAGAGGCCAGCTCCCTCCTCTCTACAACCTCCTTTCAGGTAGTTGTAGAGAGTAACGAGGTCTCCCCTCAGCCTCCTCTTCTCTAGGCTAAACACCCCCAGCTCTCTCAGACACTCCTCATAGGGCCTGTTCTCCAGACCCTTCACCAGCCTCGTTGCTCTTCTCTGGACTCTCTCCAGAGCCTCAACATCCTTCTTGTGCTGAGGGGCCCACAACTGAACACAGGATTCAAGGAGCGGCCTCACCAGTGCAGAGTACAGAGGGAGAATAACCTCCCTGGACCTGCTGGTCACACCATTTCTGATCCAAGCCAGGATGCCATTGGCCTTCTTGGCCACCTGGGCACACTGCTGGCTCATGGTCAGTCGCTGTTGACCAACACCCCCAGGTCCCTCTCCTCCTGGCAATTTTCCAGCCAGACTTCTCTCAGTTTGTAGCTCTGCATAGGGTTGTTGTGCCCCAAGTGCAGGACCCGACGTTTGGCCTTGTTAAACCTCATGCCGTTGGACTCTGCCCAGCGCTCCAGCCTGTTTAGATCCCTTTGCAGAGCCTCCCAACACTCCCGCAGATCCACACTTCCACACAGCTTTGTGTCGTCTGCAAACTTGCTAAGGGAAGTTGCCCATCTGTAATGGGATACACGAAAAGGACTCTTCGCACAGACAGGCACCGACCCGCAGCGGTGGGAGCCCGGCTGGTGGGGCACACACAGGGCTGAGCGCAGAGAGAGCTCATTACATGTTTCCAGGGCTTTTCTGACTGTGCAGGCAACCAGCCTTTGCATGGTCCAGCCCTCAATCTGCAGCCACTGCAGTAGCCTGCAGGCAATCCTGTCCTTCTGGAAAGATATTCTTATAAATAATCATTAAACTAACGCAGAGCAGAAGCTGCTTTGGCAGCCAAAGTGCTGAGGGATAGTGGAGCAGGGTTCCTGTCACCCCAGCAGGAGTGTCATGGAGCAGCAGTGAAGGGCAAGAAGCAATGGACACAAAGGCAAATCCTGCAAATTCCCTTTAAGTGTCAGGAAAAAAACCAAAACATTGTAGGACATATTATATGTCCGTAGTTGCAAAGGAGCTTGGATTTTCTTGGGTTTCAAATGAATAAAAAATACACTGATATATTTTTCAGGCTGCTGCTCTGATGGGTGGAGTTGGAGCTAGTTTTGATTCCCTTCAAAAGGCAGGTCCTGCTCCCACAGCTCCTTCCCCTAAAGCCGAGTGTCTCCTGGAAAGCAACTTGCTCTCTTTCAGACCGACAAGTTGGGTGCCTTAAGGCAGTGGTTAAAAGTAGCCCAGGGAGGGCTGGGCTCGGCACCCGCCGTGGGGATGTGACCCTTTGCCATACCCAACACCGCTCATCACAAGGAACATCTATTTTTAGATGGCTTACTGCAGCTAAAACATACTTGGACTATTTTCAGTCTGACTCACAGCTGAATTCCTGTTCTTCTGGAGGCTGAGTTTGCTGTCCCCACCCAAAATGAGGGAAGGCAAACCAAAACGAAACCACAAAACCCTCAGCTGGACGGGAGCTGAAGCCCGGCAGGTGCTGGTGCTGCTGTGTGAGGTGGCAGGGACATCACAAGGAGGTGGCTGGGGCACGGCTGGATGATGGCACCGTTGGTCCAAAGCCACAGCAGTGATGGGACATTGAGGGGCTTTCCCTGTGCTGAGTTTATCCCACAGCTCCATGCTGGCTTAGCCTCGCTTAGCCCTGCCTGGGTGACCTACAGCCCTCAGAGGAGCTTGTGCTTTGGGGTTTCTTTGATTTAAATTTGTCTTTATGGGTACTACTCAGGAGTAGAAGGGTTACACAGAGAGGAGCATGCAGAATTTGAGCCATCAACATGAGCCAGCAGTGACCCAGGTGGCCAAGAAGCCCAATGGCATCTTGGCTTGGATCACACACGGTGTGAGCAGCAGGGCCAGGGAGGTTATTCTCCCTCTGGACTCAGCACTGGTGAGACCGCTCCTTGAATCCTGGGGTCAGTTGTGGGCTCCTCAGCACAAGAAGGATGTTGAGGCTCTGGAGCGAGTCCAGAGAAGAGCAACAAAGCTGGGGAAGGGGCTGGAGAAGAAGAAGAGCGGCTGAGAGAGCTGTTGGTGTTTATCCTGGAGAAGAGGAGGCTGAGGGGAGACCTCATTGCTCTCTCCAACTCCCTGAGAGGAGGTTGTGGAGAGGAGGGAGCTGGGCTCTTCTCCCAAGTGACAGGGGACAGGACGAGACGGAATGGCCTCAAGCTCCACCAGGGGAGGGTCAGGCTGGACATTAGGAAAAAAATTTTCGCAGAAAGGGTCATTGGGCACTGGCAGAGACTGCCCAGGGAGGGGGTTGAGTCACCTTCCCTGGAGGTGTTTAAGGGATGGGGGGGACGAGGTGCTGAGGGACATGGGTTAGTGTTTGATAGGAATGGTTGGACTTGATGACCCGGTGGGTCTCTTCCAACCTGGTGGTTCTATGATTCTATTACCTTCATATGGAATCATAAAAGTGTAGAATCACAGAATGACTAAGGTTGGCAAAGATCTCTAAGACAATCAAGTCCAACCATCAGCCCAACACCTCTGCACCTACCAAACCATGTCACAAAGTGCCACATACACACGCCTTTTGAACCCCTCTAGGGATGGGGAGTCCACCTCTGCCTTGGGCAGCCTGTTCCAGCTTCACTAGCCTTTCAGTGAAGAAATTTTCCCCAACCGCTAGACTAAGCCTCCCATGGTGCAATGTGAGGCCGTTTCTTCTCATCCTGTCACATGTTACTTGGGGAAAAAAAACCCTAACACCCACCTCACCACAACCTCCTTTCAGGCAGTTGCAGAGAGCAATGAGGTCTCCCCTCATCATCCTCTTCTCCAGGATAAACAACCCCAGGTCCCTCAGCCATCTCTCAGAACTTTGTTTTCCAGCCTCTTCTCCAGCTCCATTCGCTTCTCCGGACGCTCTCCAGCCCCTCAATGTCCTTCTTGGAGTGAGGGCCCCAAAGATGAGTCTTACCAGAGCCAAGCATAGGGGCACAATGACTTCCAATCTGATTTATCATCTAGGACATACAAAGCAAAGACAAAAAGCTGTGATGTGTACAGAGCTGGAAACACGCTGACAGCCGGGGATGGGGGAGCAGCATGGTTACCCAATGATGCTTTTACAGAGTTGTGCATTTCACCTGTGCAGAGAGATGTCAGAAGCTCCTGAAAACTCCCCTTGAAAGCAAACAGATGCATCTGCAGAGATAAACTTCGGAAGGAAGAAAACAAACCTCTTGAATATTAGCTGGTTTGGAAAGAAGCTTTTGTGGTTTCCTAGCTGGATGCTACAGGCTATTTATTTATTCGGGCAATAAACTGAAACCTAAGCTGATAAGCTAGGTTATTAGTTTTAATATTATATATAATATAATAATAATAATTATTATATATTATATATATAATTATTATTATCCGAGCTAGATAATTTCTGGAAGGAATCTTGTTTTTAATCACATTTTTGCTATTTTTAATTGTCAGACCAGAAGCACTTCAGCAAAATGCATAAAGATCAGAATTTTTTACTAATGGGTTTGTGGAAGTGGATGGAGATGGAGAATTTAGAGACTGTCACTAAATCAAAGGTACAAACCAGGTTTACCTCAGGAGGCAGGGAGGCTGGGTCTGTCTGGAAGCTCCCAAGCTAAATGGAGTGGGGTTTTTATGAATTTTAAGAGAAGGAAAGTGTAGGCCTGCTGCTGCAGAACTCAGAGCAGCGAGCTGAGGGGAGCTGGGGGCAATAGCAGAGAGGAGGATGAGGATGCTGTGACCATCACTGTAAACCAGGCAATGCAGGAGCTGTAAATGTCACCATTTTGATTTACTGAAAGGGTTAAAATTAATTTGCTATGTTAACCAATATCATACAAGCAGGATAAAACCAGACGCAGAAATAAGGTGACTAAGAGATTACTAAACTCTGGGGGGTTTTTTATAATCTTTGCTGAAAGTCCCAGCAAACTGCTGCAATGCTGCCTTCAGCCACAGGAGAGCATGAAGAGCTCAAGTCTTGCTGTAGGTTTTATCCAATCCAGTTTGAGCTGGAACACAGGCTCCTTCTTAGACCTGGCTCAGTTAAAAGCAGGTGCAAAGCTCCGAGCTTTGGTGTCAGTGCAAAAGGTTTCTTACCGTGCAGCTTTACTTTCTGTCAGTGGTTTCATATCATAGAATCATAGAATAACCAGGTTAGAAGAGACCCACCGGATCATTGAGTCCAACCATTCCTATCAAATTCCCATTCCTAATAGCAAGTCTGGAAAAATGTAGAAGGAATTCAGGCTGAAAGGATTCAGAGGGCACACCAACCAAGGCAAGTCAGAAGTGTATACAATTCACCTTCTCAAGAGACCTCACCTGAATACAAGACAAAATATACGGCAAAACTCCAGCATCCATCACCATTCAGGTGATGACTATTGCCACCTCTTCTCCACTCCCATGTTTTCAGCACTAGTGACTTATATAGTACAATATCCTCTGCTGGATTTTCCTTCTAGAAGGAACTCGTCTGTACAGCTGATATTTATAATTCATTGTCTTCTTCCATTCTTAACAGATTGGTTCTAAAACTTTCATATATAAGTAACATGGATTTTAATTTCAGCTACATGTCATTATATATATTAAGGGATGGGTAGATGAGGTCCTGAGGGACATGGTTTAGTGTTTGATAGGAATGGTTGGACTCGATGATCCAATGGGTCTCTTCCAACCTGGTGATTCTATGATTCTATGATCTCTTTTCTATCTAATTCTTTGCATGGAGAGAAACCAGACTTGCTGCTCACAGTTACTGTATATACTCTGGTCTGACCTCACAGCTTAGGCAGGAGGTTGGATTCGATGATCTCCTGTGAGCCCTTCTACTCTGACTTATCCTGTGATATTACATATTTCTACGTTGTTGAAGAGAAACTGTTACCTGGGATTAAACAACAGCTGGTCTTAGAATAGATGATCAATAAAGTTCCTCTTCCTGCATCTTAGGTTGTCCCCAAATCCAACTGCTGTATGACAGCATCTGCAGTGAAGGCACTGAAACAAAGAAGTGTCAAAAATGACAACATAGGACACAAAATGACTGTTACCAGTGTGGAAATTTGGCAAAAATATGGGGAATAATCTCTGCCACAAGAATCATAGAATCATAGAACAACCAGGTTGGAAGAGACCCATCGGATCATCGAGTCCAACCATGGGGTTTGATTCCTGCCTGGATCTTTAAGTGCTACAAACCTCTATAATAGGTAGTGTTGCAAAAAGCAGTTTTCAAAAGCAACACTTCACCTGCTGATGATTCTAAAATAACTGCTGGACACAAGGTTACCTGTGCCAGGTTCACCTTTGGGGATGCTTTGAAAGGCAGAGCCCAGCCCAAGCCTTGACAAATCAGCTGTGTGTGCAAAGAGTGGAAGGATGCTGAGCGCACCCAAGGCAAGGAGTTGTATTCCTCTTCAGGAAGGACATGAATGCTCAGGATATTGGTTACTTAGTCAGGATATGTGCTTAGTCAGAATAGCACTGCAATATTTAAAACTGAGGCAGAATTCTTCCTGAACTTTTCTCGTAGAGGTTTTCACAAATAAATGTAAATGTATGTTTTATAGAGAGAGATATCACATCTTACAGTTATCTTTCTGCATAGATATGTTCTTATTAACAAATATTTATGTCAACAAAAGCTGTAAAATGTTCCAGGGTAAAATATGCAGATAGAAAGCACGATTTCCCTATATCCCAAGGATTTCTTTCCTGGAATTCAATGAAGAAGTTGTATGGTGTGAATATTAGAATGGTTACCTTTAAAGATACAAATTTAATTAGTTAGCATAATATACAATAAGGAATACAATAAGGAAAAGTATATCGTCAATGAAGTTATAAATTTTGTATTTACTTTTGCTTCGTCATTATTAGCTGGAATTGGTCTAAGTGTTTGTATATGGGAAGTATGTGACAATATTTTTTAGATATTTATACATAAATACAGATATTTGCTACTAACATGTATAGTAAAATATATTGACTGATTTAACGGTTGGACTCGATGATCTGGTAGGTCTCTTCCGACCTGGTTGTTCTATGAGTCTATGATTTTATGATATTTCTCATTTTCAGTTCTGCAGCTCCAAAGAAGAGCTTAACAGCTCCCAGTCTGTTCCTGTTTAAAGTCAGAGATATCACAGCCAATTCCAGCTGCATGAATTAATAACCAATTTTCTAATTAGCTAGCCCCTGCCTTTTAAAATTTCATATTCCATCATATAATCAGTACATATACTAGAGAAATAGAATCATAGAACAACCAGGTTGGAAGGGACCCATCGGATCTTCTAGTCTAACCATTAATAGCTTCACTATTATAAAAAAAAACCAGTTGATATGATGCATGGGAGTTCTACTAAGCTGTGCGAGGCTTTTAGGTGCACAGACACTATTTTCTGACTTCACAGCTTTTTATGATGGGTACATAGTATATATTAACAGAAAGAGCATATATTTAGACACGATGATTATTTGCTGGGTATCAGGCTGATAGGGAATAGCCCTGTGGGTAAACGCAACCTGGTGTGTACACAAGGAGCGTATCCTTAGTGACTCAAAGCACTTAATAAGGAGCAGACGACCCTGCTCAACCAAATGGACGTAGCAAACCACATAAATGAACGTTTTAATCCATATGAACTGTAACTACACGTTATTTATGAAGAAAAAATCGCCTCCTAGGCATTGATCACCTGGGTATGGGATGCCACGTGCTGGATGGATGTATCTGTGGTGGGGAGAGGGCAGCGGCCTCTGCCCTGCAGCACACACTGGGGGAGGCTGAGCTGCCAGCATGAGTTGTTTGCTGGAAAGCAACTTGCAGGTGGAGGTGTATTTATCTTTTGCCTTCTTCTTCTCTCCGGTTCCTCATTCACAGCTGAGCTATGGATGCTTGAACGGGCGCTTGCACAACTAGGGGTTGCTGCCATCTCACCACCCAGCACGTACGCCTGCCCTGTAGAGGAAGAAAAGGGTGGTTCCCCCCACCACCACCCCGACATCAAAAAGCGAAGAAAGATTTTTCTGTGCCCTGTGAAGATGATTAGGACGGATTAGAAGGATGTTGAGGCTCTGGAGCGAGTCCAGAGAAGAGCAACAAAGATGGGGAAGGGGCTGGAGAACAGGCCCTATGAGGAATGGCTGAGAGAGCTGGGGGTGTTTAGCCTAGAGAAAAGGAGGCTGAGAGGAGACCTCATTACCCTCTCCAACTACCTGAAAGGAGGTTGTGGAGAGGGAGCTGGCCAATGACCCTTTCTGTGAAAAATTTCTTCCTAATGTCCAGCCTGGCCCTCCCCTGCTGGAGCTTGAGGCCATTCCCTCTTGTCCTGTCCCTTGGGAGAAGAGCCCAGCTCCCTCCTCTCCACAACCTCCTCTCAGGGAGTTGCAGAGAGCAATGAGGTCTCCTCTCAGTCTCCTCTTCTCTAGGCTGAACACCCCCAGCTCTCTCAGCTGCTCCTCATTAGGCCTGTTCTCCAGCCCCTTCACCAGCTTTGTTGCTCTTCTCTGGACTCGCTCCAGAGCCTCAACATCCTTCTTGTGGTGAGGGGCCCAGAACTGGACACAGGATTCAAGGAGCGGCCTCACCAGTGCTGAGTCCAGAGGGAGAAGAACCTCCCTGGCCTTGCTGGTCACACCGTTTCTGATACAGGCCAAGGTTGTGTGTTAGATTCCAACTTTAAAAAGGGAATATGAATCTCAGTGTTGGAAATTCTGTGCTTAGCTGTTTCTGCCCTGTGCTGAACACCTGTAATGGTGCCCCCAGGTGCATAATTGCCTTTCAGTGCTATGTCCTTACAAAACCAGGAGGTGTTTCTAACAGAAGCTGTAGTGCTGCCTTATCTGTCCCAGGCCACACTGCCGTAACACACATGATGGATCTTTTTTCCACTGCTGACAGAGTGATTTAGCAATTTATGAACAAAGATTTGTTACAAAGCAAATAGAGAGGAGAAAATAAGGATTTGTGCATGTTTATTTCTAGTCAAGCCCCTGTCTAGCACTTCCTGGACACTCCCCAGCCTGGTTCCAGCCCCAAGAATCATGCTGTGCCATGGAAAATCTCTCTGGGATCAGCAGAGGAGAGAGAAAAATCCTTTCCCCAGCACCACCAGAATCCGCTGTGAGCTCAGGGGATCCCTGTGGGGGCTAAAAGGTAGAACCTAGCTTATGTTTTAGAGTTTTACTAGTGATAGGAAAAAGGCAGACGTTGTAGCTTCTTGGACATCAAAGCATACAAACAAAAAACACTCAACCCAAAGGAGGCTTTTAATATTTTAAATAGGATGCACAGTTTATTACCAGGCAGGGAGGTACCGAGGAAGCAGTTAACATATTGCAAATTAATGATAGGTGAGAAAGCAGAACTAGAGCTGTCTCTGATAAGACTCAATTACCAGTTGCTTTCTCCATGGCTCGGGGAGCCCATGGGCAGTGCTAGAATCCAGGCAGAGGACAAGAGTGACTGCACCCTGCTCCTGCCCTACCTGGAGCACCCAGTGCCCTCAGCAGCTCCTTCCCAAGCCCAAGCACATACAAGATTATCATTACATCAGTGCCTTCACCCTTTGTATTTGAAGTCAGGTCACTTAACTAGAGAATTCTGCTGCTACAACAATTCTGCAGTGATGTTATGCATAGAACTGTTCCCTCCTTAGCTCCCGTTTCATTAACAGGACTGTTAATGAAGTTTTATCTCCGAGGTCCAAATTCTGCATCAAGCTATACATTCTGTTCACACTTATAGATAACCTCACACTTATAGATAACTACATATAAGTTAACTAAACATACACTTTGAAAAGGAACTGCAAAATAAAACCAGCATGAGCTTGCATAGGTGTCCCAGTGATGTACAAAGGCAAATCTCTGTTAAGAACTGAAATGATAGACTTTCTTAATTTTTCCTTCTGCTAGCTGAATCCAGCTTTAATACCAAGGAGTGACAGAACCTGTCTGCACACACACATATCTCCGCTGTCTCAGGGCTTCCATGAAATGAATCATAGAATCATAGAACAACCAGGTTGGAAGGGACCCATCGGATCTTCTAGTCCAACCATTCCTATCAAACACTAAACCAAATCCCTCAAGAAATGCTTGTGAGACCAACAGCCAAAGGCTACAGCTTCCAGCACTCCTCACATTCCTTACAAACAACAACAGCAACCCAACCACTGCCTCCCTTCTGCAGAGCCGACAAAGCATTTCACCCAACCATTTGCATTCTCTTTTTTTTTTTTTTTTGCCACACTTGAGATACCAACCCTCACCAAATCAGCTGGAAATGGAAATTATCTTTCAGAATAAGCAACTGTGACAAACATCCAAGGAATCATAGAACAACCAGGTTGGAAGGGACCCATCAGATCATCAAGTCCAACCATTCCTATCAAACACTAAACCATGTCCCTCAAGACCTCATCCACCCGTCCCTTAAACACCTCCAGGGAAGGTGAATCAACCACCTCCCTGGGCAGCCTCTTCCAATGCCCAATCACCCTTTCTGTGAAAAACTTCCTCCTAATCTCCAGCCTAAATCTCCCCTGGCAGAGCTTGAGGCCATTCCCTCTTGTCCTGTCCCCTGTCCCTTGGGAGAAGAGGCCAGGTCCCTCCTCTCTACAACCTCCTTTCAGGTAGTTGTAGAGAGTAACGAGGTCTCCTCTCAGCCTCCTCTTCTCCAGGATAAACCCCCCCAGCTCTCTCAGCTGCTCTTCATAGGGCCTGTTCTCCAGCCCCTTCACCAGCTTCGTGGCTCTTCTCCAGACTCGCTCCAGAGCCTCCACATCCTTCTTGTGCTGAGGGGCCCAGAACTGAACACAGTATTCAAGGAGCGGCCTCACCAGTGCTGAGGAGACGCAGTTTGCAAGCGCTAATATAAATACTCAGCATTGATCCCCTGACTGTGTTGACTATGCAAATCAGTGCACTCAGCACTGGTGTAGACCAGTATCGAGCTCACAACACACCCATCTGAGAGCAGCATATTTTTCCTCTAAGAACTGCTACAATGATAATTTATTTACAGTATTAGTAGGCCATAGTGTATCATGTTCTGAGAACATGATTTCATGCTATACAGCGGAAAGAACATCACTTCAGGTTTGCTGGAGTCAGATTAGCAGAAGAGGTCTCTGGTACAACAAGGAAAAAAGTGCATCTAGATGAACGCAGTCAGCTCACGTGTGTTCTATAGCATAAATAACATTATCTAAATAAAGTGGCACTGTACATTAGTAAACACTCTCCCTGAGTTTCCTTCCCTTCTCCCATTCCGAGAGGCCTCATCAGTTCATTTCCCAGTGGTTGTCAACCTGCTCAAGAGCTGCCTTATTTTCGCCATCAGCATCTCTCTGAAGTGGTCGCCCATTAAGAAATAAAAAACGGGATTAATGGCACTGTTCAAAAAAGCGATGGGTCTCGTGACGATGTAAATGGTGTTGATGATGCCCTGTGTGCACACAGATACGTTCAAGGCTGGTATTCGGGAAGCAATTCGGACATTGCGCATGATGTGATAGGGAGTGAAGAGCACGGAGAAGATGACGACTGTGAGGACGACTAAAGTAAGGGGCTTTTCAAGGGTCAGGAGGGAGCTGACTTGCTCGCTCCTGTTTTTAAGGAAAAGGACCATCTTCACGTAGAAGCAGCACATGATCACGAGAGGGATAAGGAAGCCAAAGACAGTCAGAAATATGCTATAGATTATGTTTTTCGTTGGGTCTCCAGAGCTTGCGTAATCGAGACATTTGTAATTATTGGCAGGTGTTATTGGCTCCAGGAAAGACATCAACGGCAGCAGCTCCAGTATCACCCAAATCCATATGACAACAGACACAACAAGAGCCGCTTTCTTCTTCTGAAGGAAATGTTCTCTGAAAGGGTATTTCATGAGCATGTAGCGGTCAATGCTGATCACGGTGAGGAAAAGGATGCTGCTGTACAGGTTTGCGTGCAGCAGGAACCGGTTGCTGTGGCACAAGATGCTCTCCTTTGCCCACTCATCTTTAGAGTAGCTGTTCACAAGTATCGGAAGGGTACACAGAAATAATAAATCTGACAGTGATAAATTGAACAGGTAGATGTTGCCACTTTTCCAGTTTTTCAGGCAGAAAATATAGCCGAACACAACAACGGTGTTCCCAGCGAAGCCCAAAATGAACTCAAGGCTGTACATGGTGGAAAGATAATACTTCTCTAGGACTCGGTTCATCAGCAAACAGCCATCGGTCTCGTTCACAGCCTGGAAAGTCAAAAAGGAAAGAAAACAAACACCAAGAATTAGTAAAAGATTGTTGCATTTTTATATTGTTGCTTTAATAGGTGAATATAACACGTTATTTCCTCACAGTTAAGTAGGTACATGAGCTCAAAGAATATTCCCTCACGCACACCAGATTTCTACTTTCAGCTATTGACCAGAGTTAGTGAGCAAGACAAAAACTTGTGAGAGCGAAAACTTGTGAGAGAAATTTGAAGTAAAAGCATCCTCTGAAAGCATCTGCCATAAAGTTCCAGCTGCCTCTTGGTCACGGGGTTACCAGAGGCTGGGAAAACAAAACCAACTTGCCCGTCACCCCCTTTCCCAGCCCTTGCTAGAAGTCATGTGCCTCCCCCGTTACCCAATTCCGGTCCTATGGTCTCCTCGCTCATCACTAATGCTGAAAAAGGATGAAGTCAGTGGTAGCAATACGGCTGCACTCTGACTGCATTGCTAGGAATTCGTTAAGAAGTCGGGAAAGAACGCGTTTATCTAATTAACCATATGTCATGCACCTCACAGGGTTTTGCTGGTAACTCGGTACCTGCGTCGCACGGAAAGCACTGTGGGTATGAAGCATCCTGTGTGCTGGAGGAGTTCCCAGCCCTTCCTGCAGACACGGGGCACTTCTGACCCTGGGCTTTCACAAACCTCTTCTATTTTCTACAAAAATCTCTTTCAAGAAGTTAAGGTTCACTTATGACTGAGTCCTCGTTGCTATGAAAGTGACTGTAGTCAAGAGGACAGCACAGTCGAGATCAGAATAAAATAACTTCAAAGTCAATCTGACAAACTTTAAGTCACTTTTGGAATTAATTTCATAGAATCATAGAACAACCAGGTTGGAAGAGACCCATCGGATCATTGAATCCAAGCATAAATCTCACTGAGCCTGACTACGGTTTGCTCATCTTGATTTTCAACACTGTATATGATTTCTTCAGCCAAACTCATCCCTTCTACTAATCCCCGACCCTGAGTGCAATGGGGCAGCCCAGGCCCAGCCCCACAGAGCAGTTGGAGGAGGAGAAGCTGCTCCCTGCTGCGACAACACCGAACATACGGCTGCCACCCCCTCACTCGGCTATTTCATTTTCTCTTTTGGCTCCAGGCAAAGAACTTCTGCTTTCATCTCAAAAGTAAGTAGCAGAAGCAGTATTCTTTAAGGAGAGAAGCTTTCTAGGAAGGGCCACCGAGCGTGAGTTTTCCTGGTGATGAATTCTGCTTTCTTTCTAAAGGATGGTCTGAAAAATACGTTAATTCTACAGGGGAAGAAATAGAGTAGGATCTCATGTACTCCCCGCCCTCCCTCCTTCAGGCAAACACACTGTACCCACCTGCGGGGGAACAGCAAGATAAAGAAAGCTTTTAGTGAGAAGACTTTGGTTAAAACATCAGCAAAACAATTAGGCAGGTGAGGAAAACACTTAGAAAAATGAGATATAGGTTCAAAACTGAAATCAAGCTGAGTCTCAGCTCTGAAAGAGCAGCAACGCGAGTGCCACAAACCCTGCTAAAGACAGTCCCATAAACACTGCACTTGTTTTATACGTTTTCAAAGTTGTTCTGGCGTCTAGAATTGTCCCTGCTCTCCAGGTGATGTATTTGGTGTTAAAGGTAGATCATGAGAAAGAATAACATGCAGCATTTACAAAACTTCTTAAAGTTACATCCAGCTAACAACTCCACTTACTCCATGCACCGCAGGAGGCAAATATTGTATAGCCTTACATGATCCCTCTGGTCAGAATAAACCTGGGTGCAGTCCCCAGCCGAACCTTCAGGTTCATGAAAATGAACTCTTTATGTGAGATTTCAATTCTAGGAAATGCCACACCGACTTCAGTAGTTTAAATACAAACAATAATTTAAAAATTATTGCATTGGCAGACACATTGATTTTGAAGTAGTTGGTAGGAAAAGACTGAGTAAGCAAATTTGAAGCAAGCAATTGAAAGGTTCATTCAGAAATGGTCTTGCAAGAAGAATAAGAATCTTCTCCAGCAGCCGCAGCCTCTCAGGGCAGGAGGACAACTTACCATCGCCAGGGCTAGGTGCTGCCTCTCCACCAGCTCTCCTGGACCATGCCTCGGTGAGAACGCTGGGATCCCTGGAGTGCAGCGCGATGTCGCGTTTATCTTAGTTTGCATATGATTCAATCATTAATGAGTCAAGGCAAAGGAGCGATTTGTTTGGCGGAGCAGGGCACGGGGAGCTTCCGTGGGAGGAAGGCACCGCAAAAGTCATGCCCAGCCACAGGGGCAAACACACACACTTCCCCTTTGCAGAGACCTCTTTGGGAGCCGCCCAGGGAGAACAGGAATCATAGAATCATAGAACAACCAGGTTGGAAGAGACCCACCGGATCATAGAGTCCAATCACTCCTATCAAACACTAAACCATGTCCCTCAGCACCTCATCTACCTGTGCCTTAAACACCTCCAGGAAAGATGAATCAAACACCTCCCTAGGCAGCCTATTCCAATGCCCAATGACCTCGGTGTGAAAAACTTCCTCCTAATCTCTAGCCTAAATCTCCCCTGGAGGAGTTTGAGGCCATTCCCTCTCAGCCTGTCCCCTGTCACTTGGGAGAAGAGGCCAGCTCCCTCCTCTCTACAATCTCCTTTCAAATAGTTATAGAGAGCAATGAGGTCTCCCCTCAGCCTCCTCGTCTCCAGGCTAAACACCCCAGCTCTCTCAACTGTTCCTCATAGGGCCTGTTCTCCAGCCCCTTCCCCAGCTTTGTTGCTCTTCTCTGGACTCGCTCCAGAGCCTCAACATCCTTCTTGTGGTGAGGGACCCAGAGCTGAACACAATATTCAAGGAGCCACTGGCCACCCCAGAGCACCTGCCAACCATGGGGCTATGAGTATGGATTGCCCCCAGATGCCCTGCTTGGGTGGCATGTAAGTTCTCACCATGGGCTGTGGGGCTGCAGTCAAAGGTGTCTAAGTCCTGCCCCACTTGGTCAGTGCTGTGCAAACCATCACCTTGTGGGAGCTGCCACGGCATCAACGGAGACCCCAGTGGTGCTTCTCCAAGGAAGGAGAGGACACTGCTACTTATCCCACATTTTTTCGATCCCCACAGACAGTAAAAGGGCATCACTGGTGGCTTGAGTCCTGCTTGCATCCAATCTTCTTCCACCACAGAGAAGTCTCTCCTATTCAGAGACCAACACAACAGATGCAGTAGCTCAGCGTCTTTCCGTATTTAGCAAACCAATTAAAACAACACATTTTAATTATATTAAAGCAGAGCACTTAAGAGCAACACTTTTTTTTTTTTTTAATTTAACAACACATTTTAAATTGGCAAAGCCTGGTGGTTTATTCATCATTGCTATGTAACATTATTGGTTTTAACTTTGACGATAAACGCTGCTAATCCAAAATAACTCTGCTCTGGCTAAGGCACCTGCACCAGTTTATATCAGCACAAAATCTGCTTCTTCACTACAAATAATACAGTAACCTCCTTATGTGTAGTTTTGATGATGTTTTTACCTCTAGACTGCTGTCTTCCACTGTTCAGAATTCCCAGGACCCTCAATATAAGTTTTAATTTCTTGAAACAAAGCTCTCCCAGTCTGGGTGTCCTGGCTGAAAGTGCCAATTGCTGCAAGAGGAAGGGAGGGGGCTACAGTTTCCTTGCATAAAAATGAGCAAGAGAGCACTCTCAGCAGTGGTTTGGGTTGAAGATGATGGGATGGCTGCGTGGCCAACACACGTTGGATGCTCTCCTCTGGAATTTCCAGTGTTACTGGTCAGGTTTGTATCCAGGGGAGGTTTTTAGAAAGTCATGTAAGCTGATATACACTTCCATTTAGCTTTTATTGTTGCTCCTAAGCATGCTCTGAGGGACCTTTCAAGCCAAAAAAGTGCTGCTCTGTGACTTGTCAATAAACATTAATGACTGAAGAGAAGAGCAATGAAGCTGGTGAGGGGGGTGGAGAACAAGAAGAATGTCTGAGGGAGCTGGGGGTGCTTAGCCTGGAGAAGAGGAGGTTCAGGGGAAACCTCATTGCTCTCTCCAACTACCTGAGAGGAGGTTGTGGAGAGGAGGGAGCTGGGCTCTTCTCCCAAGGGACAGGATGAGAGGGAATGGCCTTTATCCCCACCAGTGGAAGTTGAGGCTGGACATTAGGAAAAAATTTTTCACAGAAAGGGTCATTAGGCAGTGTTAGAGGCTGCCCAGGGAGGGGGTTGAGTCACCTTCCCTGGAGGGGTTTAAGGGACAGGTGGACAAGGTGCTGAGGGACATGGTTTAATGTTTGATAGGAATGGTTGGACTCGATGATCCAGTGGGTCTTTTCCAACCTGGTTGTTCTATGATTCTTTCCTGGCTCACATGACAAGTATAGCACTTTTCAGCCTACCAGAAAAAACAGTTGACTTTCTAGGCAGGCTGCTGGGTTGGGTTTGGAGTCCCTACAGCTAAATCCCAGGCAGTTCATTTATTATTGTTATGAAGAACAAGTGGCACGAACACGGCACCCAACACAGACTTCTACACACCAAGAATCACTGCAGAAATCCAAAGCGGAAATTGAATTGCTATTGCCATTTCTCTGGAACCGAGTGGTTCACCACTGTGCATTGTGTGACAATTTAGAATCACAGAGCAACCAGGTTGGAAGAGACCCACCGGATCATCAAGTCCAACCGTTCCTATCAAATTTGGACAAGACCAGCTCATTTTAACATGGCTGTATAGGGTGGGTCCTTAAAAAACCCCACTATTTAGAAATAACTGTATCATTCAAGCCAAATAGAAGTTAAAATTCCCAGAAATTGCAAGTTGAATTACAGCTACATTTCTCAACTTTAAGCCAGGTTTTGCATGCTTCCTTTTTAAAGCATGACTAGAAAGAGAAAGAAGCTAGAAGTCATATATAGACGGTGGCAGAAAGACTACAGTAAGCAGGAAAAAAGAAGCTAAATAAAGTAACAGAAAATGACACATTGGCTTTCAGTCCCTGAAATTCTGGAAATAATCAGCACAAGCGTGTATTCAGCATTACTTCGCCCTCGTGAATTAGGCAAAAGCGCAGCTTCTGATTTTTACCAGCCCAAAGAAATTAAAATTTTTTAAAAGCTAAATCAGAAAACAAACAGATGTTGAAGCTGCTCATTAGTTTAGCAGTGCCCTGAGTTGTGCTGATGCTTCCCAGGAGCAGCTGTCTGGTTTTGCAAGCGCCAGGAGCTACTGTTGTTTTCTTCTACCATGGTAACAGCAGGATGCAATGGGAAAAAGGAGTAGCTGCCACCTGCTCAGAGCTGCTTTGCTTTACAAGCATCATACTGACAACTAAACTCCACAAAACGTGTGAGGTTAACTAATGCAATAAAAAGGGGTTCATAGAATCGTAGAACAACCAGGTTGGAAGAGACCCATCGGATCAAGTCCAACCACTCCTATCAAACACTAAACCATGTCCCTCAGCACCTCGTCCACCTGTCCCTTAAACACCTCCAGGGAAGGTGAATCAACCACCTCCCTGGGCAGCCTATTCCAATGCCCAATCACCCTCTGTGTGAAAAACTTCCTCCTAATCTCCAGCCTAAATCTCCCCTGGCGGAGCTTGAGGCCATTCCCTCTTGTCCTGTCCCCTGTCACTTGGGAGAAGAGCCCAGCTCCCTCCTCTCTACAACCACCTTTCAGGTACTTGTAGAGAGTAATGATGTCTCCTCTCAGGGTTTCCATGAGCTTGAAATAAGTCTTCTAGGTCTCCATATCTGTTGCCACATATACTGAGGGACTCCAGCTTCCTAACTAACGTGGCTTGAGCTTTAAACAGAGCGAAGATCTCCAGCCATTTGCAGCGTGGAGACAACTATCAACACACAGACAGATGTATGGAAACCCAGCAACCACTACTCCATTTCTCTAGTGCCGTCATGATAGGAGCCATAAAAAATGCAAAATGGAATGGAATGAATGCTGATAACATGAAGAGCTCATCATACGTGACTCGTGGTAGAAGTTGGTGATGGTGGATGAAGTGCTGTGTAACAACTTAACTTTATGTGCAAAAAGCTCACAGCAAATAAGTGACTAGAATGAGACTTCCTTCAATGGCCAAGTAAACCATTAAGAGGGAGGTTCAGACTGGACATTAGGAAAAAAAAAATCACAGAAAGGGTCATTGGGCACTGACAGAGGCTGCCCAGGGAGGGGATTGAGTCACCTTCCCTGGAGGGGTTTAAGGGATGGGTGGACAAGGTGCTGAGGGACATGGGTTAGTGATTGATGGGAATGGTTGGACTCAATGATCCAGTGGGTCTCTTCCAACATAGTGATTCTATGAAAATAATGAGGACAGCTCCTACACTATGCTCTATAAGCCAGAAGATGCTTTGGGAACAAACAGATCTCCTGTGTGCACACCAAAGGCCTGTGGCAACAACCACCTGCCTGGACAGAGTGGTGGGACAGCTACACGCCAGAGTAACCCCAGTTCCTGACCACAAGCTATTGGGAAACTATAATCTCCACAGAGTGCTTTTCTCTCAAAATACAACTCATCCATCATCCCTGCATGAAATTCTTCTCCAAATGGCTACATCTTTGATGGGTCATTTATTTAGAAACCAATGTCAACAGCAACTGATGTTCAGTTCTCTGCTACAGGCTGCGCTATTCTTATTCTGCTAAAAACAACTGCTTGCAAACAACCAAGCAAAGCATCCAACAAAACCAGGGTAGAGAGTGAAAAGCACATCACGTGGCTGGAATATCGGGTGTGTGAACTGGGTCTTTTCAGAGCACTCAGAGACCTGTGTTTACCTGATAAGGTTTCCACTCTGGATAACAAGGAAACTTTAATTACACAATGTTGACATACCTCACAAACCTCTAAACACTTGGGTAGCTGGTACATTTTTTTCCACTCTTCCCCTGAAAGGTAGAGGGGATTTGTTTTTCAAAACAAACCGTGCTTGTAAAAGACGTTCTCTGCCTGGCAGCGGCAGCAGCTCACAGAGCCGCACGGTGCTCCACAGGCTTGTCTTGGGAACCCACTGCTCTCCAGATCTACTAAACGGAATGCTGGAATACTAAATTTCTACTGGAATAGGCTGCCCAGGGAGGTGGTTGATTCACCTTCCCTGGAGGTGTTTAAGGTACAGGTAGATGAGGTCCTAAGGGACTTGGCTTAGTATTTGATAGGAGTAGTTGGACTCGATCCGATGGGTCTCTTCCAACCTGGTTGTTCTATGATTCTAAAACAGAGGGGTTTAGAGGGCATTTGGAGGAAAACAAGACATTTCATATCATAGAATCACCAGGTTGGAAGAGACCCACCAGATCACTGAGTCCCTAATGATTACAGAACAACACACTGTTTTGTTTCTACAAATTCTGTAGCATTTCTCAAACAAGTTGATGAAATAGTGCTGCTCAGATTTAATCCAGCAGCTCCCGGGCAGCTTAAAGCAAGTCTGCAAGAAGCATTTAGGTGGCGAGACAATGTCATGCAGTTAAACCCACCGGGTTCTTCAGCAACCTGTAGCCTTTAAAGAGGGAATGTAACTTGAGTCAGGCAAGTTCGTTGCCATTAAATACTCATTACTCAATTTATATTAGACTGAGGCCTCTTAAGTGAGTCATGCATATTCAACAGTTTATCCTGATGTATTTGCATTCGACTGGTTGGAATGAGTCATTAAGGTCGACCTTGAGCAACATGTGGTGCCTTTCCTGCAGAACCTTTTGAACAGGGGATGTTTATCCCCCCTCAGAATTCATCCCCGTGAGCAAATATTCTTTTAGGTTATAAATAGTTACTAAGGGAAATTGATTAATATCTTGCCATGACCATCCTGAACCAGTAGCAGAGAACTTTGCAATGATAACTGCAGTGCAAACAGGTCTCTGAGGCCATAAACTGACCCCAATAGCATCAGGCAGAGTCTGCACAGCTCATTAACGTACATGTGATAGCCTAATGCTGTCTCTACTCTTGGTACAGAGAAGAAATAGAATTAAAGTTTACCTCTGTTTAGCTGTGGCTTGTTTATATAAGCCCAGCAAGACCTGCTTTCCCCGTGCTCCAGAATAAATGCGACTCATTTGTTGTCTGCTTCAGTCTCCAAGTCAAAGGCATCGTGTTTGGGCTCAGCTGCTCATTTGCCAGCTCCCTGCATGAAAAACATACCTGCTCTCCCTGCCTTCAGCAGCTCCCTGGAATCAAGGAATATGTGCACAGAATTCCAGATATTTCAAACACTAAATGCAGCCCAAAGACCTCACTTTACAGCTGGTGTTGCTGTTCCTTCTGCAGGCGTGTGGCACAACCCCAGCTCCAGGCTGAGCCTTGCTAGTGCCCTGTGGTAAAACCTCTTGCTTGGTTGAACAGCAGGGAGAGGAAGCCAGGGGACAAGCGGTCACCCAGGGGTTCTCCCCCATCTAAGCACGAGGATCTGTCACCCCTGAAAGCACAGCTGGGCTCAAGGCATTTCAGCAGCAGCACTACCAGCCTCCAGCTGCATGTTTGGACAGACCCATAAAAGCCCCCAGACACCCCACGGTTTCGGATGGAGCTTTATTGTCTCAGCTCCTCCTAAATACACCAGTGTAAGATTTCAGAATCACAGAATTATTTAGCTCCAAAAGGACCTTTTAAGATCTATGAGTCCAACCTAGCACTATGGATAACATTCCCAGACTTTGATACTTTCCACAGTTCATAGAATCATAGAACAACAGGTTGGAAGAGACCCACGGGATCATTGAGTCCAACCGTTCCCACCAATCTCTAAAACATGTCCCTCAGTACCTTGTCCACCCACACCTTAAACCCCTCCTTAAACCTCCCTGGCCCTGCTGGTCACACTGTTTCTGATCCAAGCTAAGATGCCATTTGCCTTCTTTGGCCACCTGGGCCACTGTTGCCTCATGTTCAGTCTCTGTCAACCAACACCCCTAGGTCCCTCTCCTCCAGGCAGCTTTCTAGACAGACCTCCCCCTAGTCTGTAGCACTGCTTGGGATTGTTGTGCCCCAAGTGCAGGACCTGCCATTTGGCCGTGTTAAACCTCATCCCATTGGATTCAGCCCAGTGGTCCAGCCTGTTCAGATCCCTTTGCAGAGCCTCCCAGCCCTCCAACAGATCAACACTTCCACACAGCTTAGTGTCATCTACAAACTTGCTAAGGGAAGATGGGCTTTATGGTCCCTTCCAACCCAAACTATTCTACGAGCTTCTCCAGCTCCTAAAATTAGTAATATCCAGACTATTAGAAAGCAAATTACAGGCTTAGAGAAGATGGAAAACCCTGCACTGTCACAGTGACCAAAACACAACTGGAGGAGCAGGAGGGTGTGGAGACAAGTAGGTTGGTTGTGGCAGCGAGCCCTGGGTGCCAGCACCCCAGCGACCCCTGCCAGCAGCTCCACGCTGGGCACCGTTGGGCAACAGGCTGTGCTTTTATGAATTGCTGTATGCAAACAAGGAGCACACACAAAGAGCAGATAAAAGCCAAATGAATCCGCTCCCACCCATGCATCTTCTGCCTGCGGTTCAGCTTTTATGACAGCAGTGTCTGGGCAACCCTGTGGTGCGATGGCTGTGTCGGGTCTTATTTGCATAAAATACTTCCATAGCAGACATCTCGTTCACAGTCGCTCCCCTTAGCACTTTGCCATCTGTTATTTGGAATTGTACTAATTATAACGCAGGCCCTGAAAATGGGGAAAGACATAAAATTGCTTCAGTTATTCAATTATTTCTTTTTCCCTAGGAGGAATATATCTTCATTAATTCATTTCAAGGAGTCCATCAGAGAACTCCTTTTGCTCCCCAAAGCCGTAAAGCTCTTTTTTTTCCTACCTGTCAAGAAGAGGAGGAGGATGAAGGAACCTTCATTACTCTCAGCTGCTGCATGGGAACTGCTCTCTGGAGCCTTCCTTCTCAAGAGAAGAGCAACAAAGCTGGGGAAGGGGCTGGAGAACAAGTCTTACAAGGAGCGGCTGAGAGAGCTGGGGGTGTTTAGCCTGGAGAAGAGGAGGCTGAGAGGAGACCTCATTGCTCTCTCCAATTCCCTGAAAGGAGGTTGTGGAGAGGAGGGAGCTGGGCTCAGCCCTCCCTACAGCCAGACTCAACATCCTGCTCTTCTCCACCCAAGATAAAAGCTTCAGCATCTTTTTCTTGACAAAAGACACCTGCTCAACCACTTCGGTTTGTCTCCTCACAGTCAAGCTTTACAAGTACTCACATTAACAACAACAGAAGTAAAACATCTCCCTGGGTTTGCTCCTGGATGTCTGCAAAGGCTTTAGCACACAGACTAACTTGTTACTCCTTTCCAATAATGCGACACTTGAGTAACAGAAAGAACATCGCACGGGAATCGGAAACAAGTTTAATTTTTATACCCAACATAATAAAGATGAAGAAAAAGAAAACTATGGCAATCATTCCATACACATTCCACCCAAACAGGCTGCGCACGCTCAGAAACAGAATTACTGAAGATGCAGCATCTTTTTGTGCAAAGTTAAAAAGCAGGATGGTAGAAATATGTTTGTGGTGTATTGTGATCAGTTTAAAACCAGTAGCCAACCAGTGTGTGCCTCATTCAAAGATTTTAGGGTGTGTATCAGATATATAAAACATTTAAATAGAATCTATGATTCTATGATATCGGATATATAAAACATTTAAATAGAAGATGCGTGTTCAACACATCACAGTTGTGTTCCTTTTTCAAGCCTATTAAGCTACTAAATTTTAGCTTTCAAATCATATTTAGAAACTGCTGAAGCTTTTTAAGGATATCTAGAACACATAATAACAAAGCTTGTTGAGTAGAGACTAAAATATACAGCAGTGCTATTGTAAGGCTGGGGCCTCTGCAGCCTCCCCTTATCTGATGAGCAGCCACAGTTCGTTTGTCACACTATTTCTTTGTAGTTTATGAAAGTGATTACTGAGTAGGATAAATGCCTTAAAAAATAGAAAATAAAACACCACAACCTAAAACGAACAACCACAAAACTCCCCCAAACATTGTATAATTACTGCCATCCCACCTGATTTTCAAGCACTTCCCTCAAGCTCTGCTGGAGACACAGCAGAGCACAAACCCAGAAGCCTCATGCCATGTTCAGGGCTTCACAAGCTGCCTTTTGGTTGGACTCAATGATCCGATGGGTCTCTTCCAACCCGGTTGTTCTATGATTCTATGAAGTCGGGTCCCTGCACCTCTGCTCCCTCCATCACCCAACACCAGCACATCCAGCAGGACAAGAGGTGCCAAAGGGGACAGGGAGCAAGCGGCCACCGAGCACATCCCCTGTGCAACCAGTGACCTTGTCCTTTTACACAAGCTTAAAAAATGAAGATGTTGCGATAGGAAGAAACACAAAGCAAGCAACGCATGACATCAAGTCCAACGTGTTGTGCCAACTCAGGGCTTGGGCAAGCCCAGGCAGCACATGGGAAGGGTTGGGCACACCAGTCCTTCTGGTCTTGACCAGGAGAGAAATCCCAGGCCAGTCCCAGCAGTTTATAGGGGTTTGAGCTTAGACGACACCACGGAAAGAACACTCAGGTTAGAATTGATTGGATTTTCCTGCTACAGAAAATGAGAAACACCGCAATCTAGGCACCGCAGGGCAACACAACAAAGAGAGCAATCATCCCAAACGTTCACGTAGCTCCTATTCTCCTACGTTCCTCAATCGCACCCGCTGAACAACATTTTCAGCTCACAGATTCTCATTTAACCACTCGATATATCTGTTCAACAGCCGGTGCCCTACAGCTAAGTTGAATGGTGGGGTGATAAATGTCATCGCCCCATGAATGGTGTCCTTGGCGTGATCGTGGGTGACAGGAACGCCTGCTGCCCGGAGGCGCGTGGCGTACATGAATCCATCGTCTCGTAAGACATCGTGCTCACAAGTGAGGATGTAGGTGAGGGGCAGCTCCCGTAGCTCATCATCGCTCGCTAGCAGTGGGGCTGCCCTCGAATCCAGGAACCCCGGGTACTTCTGTGCAAGCTCGGAGCTTCCATAGGTGGGAGGGGTGTAAACATGATCTTTCCTCAGCTCCTCAGGTAGCAAATTGCTCCAGTTTACAAACTGAAATAAGTGGCTCGCTTCAACCGGGACATGCCTGTTGGAGGCTATGGCTTCCATCAGAGACGGGTCTGAAGTGAAATATTCACTCAAAAACATGACCATAAACCGCTTGGGCAAAACGGGCTTGTTTGCGTTGTCTCGGTAAGATGGCAAATTCAGGTCAAGGGTTTGAAGAGCAGGGTAAATCAAAGCTTGGGCTTTGAGCTTAGTTTTGACTTCCGAGTCCTGCAAGAGCTGCAGAAGAAAATAGAAATCATGACAAATGTAATTTGAAAAAAAGCATTGGTTCTCTCACCTTAAAAATAAGGTATGTACACACATTATGACATAAGCAAAGCGTGACTATCTATAAACCCAGAAAAGTTTTAAAGAAATTCTAAATTCATAGACAGAGCACCTAAAGCAGCATATTGTATTAAAAAAATTCTCCAACATCAACATGAGAAATGAAACTTCATTTTATTAGAAGGACAATAATATTAACGAAATATTCTTTTTGAAGCATTTGCAAAGCATAAATGCCTCAAAGTCTTAAGTGGCAGCAAACGCTTTTACCAGAATTATAGAAAGTTTCTGCTCCTTAAAAATTGCAGGTTTCTGAAGCTCCTTTGATCACCTCACACACAAGTTCTTTTTATCCGTTTGCTGGGTTTTTTTAAACCCAGAGATGTTAGAACTCGAACAATGAGGATACTGTGCATTTCAGACATGTGATAAATAAAGCATAATGAATTAAATACTGACTTTTCTTATATGTCATCCTTTCCCCTCTTCACTAATAAACTCCCACTTTCTCCCTCATCTTCTGCTTCCTGCGTTCGCAGCAAATTCACAACCTTTCCGAGTGAGATTCATTACAAACCAAATAACTTCAGGAGAGCAACAACATTGTGCTGACTTTACCTAATAAACCTTAGTGAGAAGTACAAGAGGCACCAAAATCTGTGTGATCAAAGGATATCGGAACCTCCAGTCACTTTTTCGTTCTGCTATTTACATCTGAGTTGAATTGCTAAAATTTTGCTTTCAAAGAGCACACCTAAACCAATCAAAATGTACTTAAGGACAGTGATATGTGCCCTATTTATAGGGTAGAAAGCCTCTTTTTTTAGGGTATAGAGGCTGGAAAGACAACAAAGTAGCTACAGACTGTATGCAGAGCTTCAGACTGGGAGAAGTCTGGCTGGAAAACTGCCTGGAGGAGAGGGACCTGGGGGTGTTGGTTGACAGCCAACTGAACATGAGCCAACAGTGTGCCCAGGTGGCCAAGAAGGCCAATGGCATCCTGGCTTGGATCAGAAATGGTGTGACCAGCAGGTCCAGGGAGGTTATTCTCCCTCTGGACTCGGCACTGGTGAGGCCGCTCCTTGAATACTGTGTTCAGTTGTGGGCCCCTCACCACAAGAAGGACGTTGAGGCTCTGGAGCAAGTCCAGAGAAGAGCAACGAAGCTGGTGAAGGGGCTGGAGAACAGGCCCTATGAGGAGTGTCTGAGAGAGCTGGGGGTGTTTAGCCTAGAGAAGAGGAGGCTGAGAGGAGACCTCATTACTCTCTACAAGTACCGGAAAGGAGGTTGTAGAGAGGAGGGAGCTGGGCTCTTCTCCCAAGGGACAGGGGACAGGACAAGAGGGAATGGCCTCAAGCTCCACCAGGGGAGATTTAGGTTGGAGATTAGGAGGAAGTTTTTCACACAGAGGGTCATTGGGCATTGGAACTTGCTGCCCAGCGAGGTGGTTGATTCACCTGCCCTGGAGGTGTTTAAGGGACAGGTAGACGAGGTGCTGAGGGACATGGTTTAGTGTTTGATAGGAATGGTTGGACTCGATGATCCGATGGGTCTCTTCCAACCTGGTGGTTCTATGATTCTGTGAAAGTCGCTTTGATGCTATTAGACAACTCAAGTAAACTTGCACAGCTGGAAACTCGGAGCCTCCACAAACCATATTCATGAAACAACATAGAAGATTTACATGCTGAACTAACAAACCATCTCCCTGTTTTCCTTACCTGTTGTGCCACAGCTGCAGCTAAGTTGCCTCCTGCACTGTCTCCTGCAACACAGACTCGATCTGGGTCCACCCTGTACTTGGAGAGGACGCTGCTCTGGAGGAAGAACTTCGTTACTGAATACGTGTCTTCAAACTGAATGGGAAAATGGTATTTAGGTGCCAACCTGTAACTGTCAGAGGCAAGCAGAGATGTGTTACTTCCTGCAATTCATAAAGAGAAAGGCTTGATAACATCTACCCTAGATAGCGAGCAAGCGTTTTTGTCCCATGGACAGAGAAGGAGGAACTGTCTATCCTGGAGGTTGATCTATTTTATGACCTACTCAACTCCATAAAGCAATATCCAAAATAACCACCAGCCACAATTTGCCACCTTCTGTTTACAAATACTTGAAGGTAGCAGGAAAGTGCACAATCAGAAAAGAGATATTGCAGAATTAGAGTAGTTGAAATGGAAATGGCCTCAGGCTCCACCAGAGGAGGTTCAGGCTGGACATTAGGAACAATTTTTTCACAGAAAGGGTCATTGGGCACTGGCAGAGGCTGCCCAGGGAGGGGGTTGATTCACCTTCCCTAAAGGGGTTTAAGGGATGAGTGGACGAGGTGCTGAGGGACGTGGGTTAGTGTTTGATGGGAATGGTTGGACTTGATGATCCAGTGGGTCTCTTCCAACCTGGTGATTCTATGAATTTATTCCAAACCCTCATCCCATCTGCAAGGAGGATCTCTCTTACTTGACTGACACCACGACAGCATTTAACCTGGCTGAAGTCCACCTTGACAGAAGGTCATAGGGTCTCAAGGCTGAAATGAAATGAGTCACTTAAAATATGCTCCAGTCCATTGGAGAACTGACACATACATCTTAGCAGAAGCTTTCAGGTGACTTTTCCAAACCCTCCAACCTGATTTTAACCAGTGAAATGCCAGTTCCCCGACTCCGTGTGGCCAGTCCCATAAAATAAAGGGCAGTGCTTAACACAGGCCATCGAGATCTCCATGCAGTCCCCAGTGCTGGCAAGAAAGGGCTTACCTGCATCTCCAATGCACCATCCTCCACCATGAAAGAAGATCACTGCCCTCCTCAGCCCATCAGACGCCTTTGTGGGCAGGTACAGTCGGACAGCAACACCATCAAACTCTGTGTCTGTCACAGTGACGTTTTCATCGGACGTAGGTGCAACACAATTCGTACAGGCCAACAGATCCAAAGCTTCCATGTAGCGCATCAGACCCAGGTGCTCAGCAGCCCCAGCCTAAAGCCAAAGACAAGGGAAAACCATATTTTAAACACAGCTTTAGTTAGTTTTCAAGACGTTAGATTTCCAGAAAGCCATTTGATGCTCTGGACAAGTATTTAAAGCAGTTTCCTTTGAAATTCACCTGTTAAACACTTACTATGGAATTCTATGGTTTATAGATCACTATTCTAAGATGCTAAATAGAATAAAAATTAAATGAAATAAATAAAATTAAAACAAAAAAAACCCAAACAAACTCTAGCAAGTAAACCTGTAGGTGAAACGTAAGCTCCAAAGATGAATATTTGGCAGCTTTGTCTCCTCAGCATTGTGACAATTTACACAGACTAACACATTTTGGACCCCATCTCAGTTACAGGGGAACTTAAACCTGGATCATAAACTTATTTTAAAAATCAAGTTAGCTTTCATTACATTGAGTCTTTGCTCCACAAGAGTGAACCCAAGTGGAAACATTCTACTGGTATTTGCTAGAAAATTCTGCTAGAAATATGCTTTTGTTGTACTTTTTTTCCCCCCCTTTAAATTATATTTAAACAAACTATTTTATCATCACCTGCACACAACCTGCTTTCTCAGAAATGAGAAGAAAAGGGAACTTAGCCAGGGTCTTACTGACAATATTTGATAGTGTTCACCACCCAGTTTAAGAGCCACCACTCTGAAGGCTTGGACCAAGTGATGCTGGGAGCTCTGTCACACTCTGATGTGGAATTGAGAAGACGACAAACAGGCAGCAACCACACACTGTACAGAACGAAACCCCAGGTCCCTGTCCTAAGCTCAATGAAGACAAATACATCCACATGCCAAAACTGCTTATTTTCCTCCACAGTGATTACCCACAGTTTACATAATGATTTCTCAGCTGTAGTGTTTTCCCCCCGAGGATTAGCATCTTGAAAAAATAAATATATAGGTCAAAGTGAGCCCTGCTGCAATTCCACTGAGCTTGTGAAACTCTCCCAAGCTGGGAGGAATTCCCTCGGCGTCAGGACTGAGGCTTTTCAATGCTCTCAGGGTTGGTTTTTTTCCACAAGCAGACATTTGTCATTGTGGAAAACCACTGGTCTGCTCCCTGTGGTTTCCAGATCGTTATCATGCAAAACCACAAGGAAATCATACCCTCATCTGAAAAGTCTTACTGTCCCCAGTCTGAGATGACATAGAACACTTTCAGTTGGAAAAGACCTTTAAGACCGAGTCCAACCATCAATCCAGCCCTGCTAAGGCCACCACTAGACCACATGCCCAAGTGTGACATCTACTCATCTTTTAAACACCACCAAGGATGGGGACTCAACCAGTTCTCTGAGCAGCCTCAGCCAATGCTCAACAAGTTATGAGGATAAGAGAAAAAACATCGACTTCAGGTTTTTTTGTTCCTTGTGCTTTGGAAAGCATTTTCCCCAGTTGCTTTCACCATAATGGGGACAGGGTAGGAAGGACGATAAACCCCCAAACTTGTTTATGAAGTAGGGAGCCCCAGATGCTCTCGACACCACTTTTAGTAGCTTATTTCTCTGAATGGGTGATAGGTTCAGATGCAGGCACCCCTCCCGACGCAGCTTTCTGTCAGCTGAGGACAAGCACAGGCTGTTTATCAGCAAGGCTGTAAAGCACTCAAATCCAGATTTCGCTGCTTCCAAGGATCCAGGCCAAGGAAGGAGGAAGCTTCGGGAAGATTTCACGGAACTGCAGCCAGAGAAACATTCAGCTAGGAAGAAGGATCCAGTTCTGGGCCCCTCATCACAAGAAGGACGTTGAGGCTCTGGAGCGAGTCCGGAGAAGAGCAACGAAGCTGGTGAAGGGGCTGGAGAACAGGCCTTATGAGGAGCGGCTGAGAGAGCTGGGGGGGTTTAGCCTGGAGAAGAAGAGGCTGAGAGGAGACCTCATTACTCTCTACAACTACCTGAATGGAGGCTGTAGAGAGGAGGGAGCTGGGCTCTTCTCCCTAGTGACGGGGAACAGGACAAGAGGGAATGGCCTCAAGCTCCACCAGGGGAGATTTAGGCTAGAGATTAGGAGGAAGTTTTTCACGGAAAGGGTCATTGGGCATTGGAATAGGCTGCCCAGGGAGGTGGTTGATTCACCTTCCCTGGAGGGGTTTAAGGCACAGGTAGATGAGGTGCTGAGGGACACGGTTTAGTGTTTGATAGGAATGGTTGGACTAGATGACCCGATGGGTCTCTTCCAACCTGGTGATTCTATGACAGATGTTGCATTGTGTTTTATACTTTCTTCACGTGTTTTATGTGCGTGCACAAGACTTCCTGAAAATATATGAAGAATTTTGTGCTTAAGGACCACAGATACCAGTCAATTTGTTCTTCTAGCTAGACAGCATGAGACTTGAGATGTCACAACAAACACAGGAACAGAGGCATTCCCAGCAATAAGATGGGTACAAGCAGACCCTCCAGCCCACCATGGGTTGGGCACATCAGCAAAACCAAGCAAGGCTCAATCTCCCCAGGCTAACCCCAGGCAAGGTCCAACTGTGAGCCTCCAACCAGCTTCTTGAATCCCTCTGCAGACTGTCCTGCCAACTCATCTGAAAAGTCATGAGAAGTTGCTCCCATTAGCTATTCGGTTACTTTCATTTATTCTTCACTACTTGTTCAGGTGATGTGCAATGATTTCAATAAAAGTTAAGATTCAAAAGAGGCCAGCCAGTTGAAGAAGCCTCAAGACGGACATGGGGTTGGGCTTGATGATCTCGGAGGTCTTTCCCAGCCTAGTAATTCTATAATTCGATGATTTCTCAAGATCATGCCCACTCCGTTTTGACTTATGTACCACAAAAGGCAAAATCCCAAACTCTCACGCTTCAGAGCAAACAGCCCGAGTGTTTATGCCTGCAACAGATAAGCCTTGCCAGCAACATCCCTCAAGCAAAACCAGAAACCTCTGCCCTAGCTCCTTAGACCCTCCTTTCAACATACTTGACAGTGGAGAAAAAAGCAGTCTGTCGCCACTCGGAGAGATGTCGGCAATAGCCTGCTCCCCTCCTCCCCTCAACCTTTCATCTTTGACCTTGTTTTTAGATTTCAGTAACACTGCAACAGCCACGAGGGTATTTTAAGTGCAGGTTGGATTCAAAACAGATCCCAGTTTAATGTACTTATGAGGTGGGCGCTACACCACCCCTATTTCTGCATTATGTGCACACTCAGATTATTTACATAGGTTCGAAATGGCTGTATAACATGCCTGAAGTGAAGCAGAAGTTGGAGATGTGATATATATATATATATACATATAACAGACATAAGGACAGTGTTGTCATAAGTATTGCCACATAACTGCAGACAGGGTGAAATACCACTGCCTTTCCAGACTGCGACATATGGTTCTGTGCTGCTTAGATACCATTATTTTTTATAGGCAAGATTAGAGTGGTATTAGAAATTAGGCTCTCTCTATATATATTTTTTTTCTGTGCTTTGGCATTATCTATATGTAGTCTTTAAGCTCATTCTGTTGGTAAAGGTCCCTAGAAACCATAACAATTGATACTTTAAGAAGTATTCAATTCTCCCTTTCTCTGACACCCAATGCAATCCTTCCAGGTAAACTCAATACACAGGTTCCAAGAAAAAAAAAAAAAAGAAAAATTCAAGGAGCAGAGCTTCAGCTACAAAGGATCGCAAAGCAAAATAAATTTGTTTTCCCTTAGCTACCTGTAATAACACCGCGTATCAACATTTCCAGTTACTCCGAATGCCATATTTCAAGGTTGCGCAATTGTATCTTTGCTAAATTTTATAGTAAGTTTAATGCGTAGTTTCAGATACTTATTGTGCTTCACTTTACATATCACCACACACCTACAACATGTGATGTGCATATATTGCTGTGTCCGTTAGCCACAGGAGCACCAAGAACGTTCTCCTCTCCATCACTGCCCCGACCCCAGTCCCACTCCAAGCCCAGTGACAAGCTCACCAGGTGCCCAAAGGTCTTCATGGTGGCCGAGATGAACATCACTTTCCAGGGCTCCGAAAAGTCCTCAGGCAGGGGGATGTAGACGTAGTAAGCAAGGAAGGCAGAAGCAAGGAAGAGGCAGAGTAGTTTGGATCCCATGTCTACAGGCACATCGGACTGACTGGATTAAGCACTCTCACTGACTCTTAACAGCGACAAATCAGCACACGCCCATAGGGCAAAATTAATCCCCTGTTTTGTTTGGGTCCCGGCCAGGAGGCGATTGCTCATCGGATCACACAGGGCAGAGGTTATACTCTGCTAACGCAGCTTCCAAGAAAACAAGTTTCTTCAGCAAGTCGTTCAGCCACTCCGAGTTGACCAAACCAGCACTTCAACCTTAGATTAAATATCAAGACTCTTACACCTCACACCCTCTTTCCTGCATTTGGCAACAGTAGCCACAAGAAAGGCTCATGTTGAAGAAGGCAGCTGAAAATTAAGGAACAAGATGTGGTGTGTAAACCAGGGGCTGCTGCAAGGTGGCACTCGGACAAGAGAAGATGTGTTGAATATTCCAGAACTATCAGTTGCTTCTTTATAACACAGACCAGCTTACAGAGACACCCCAAAAGATCACAGTACAGCAACATGTGGTTTCGCAGCCAATAACAAGTACCTCCTGCTTTGGCAAAGCTCACCCTTCTTGTACTAATGCATCAAGCCCATTGTGCAATAATAGGTTTGGCAGAAAAAATAATCTTTGACAAGACTTCTGGTTAATATTTGAAAGATCAGATTCCATTTGCACTGTTCGCGGGATTAAGAGATCTCCATGCACCTCCTGGAGGCAACCACCTAAGCACAGGGTGGACTCCAAAACAGGTAATAACTCCACTAAGGAAACACTTCAAGCACAGGCAAGTATGTGGAACGAGGGGTAAGAAGAACAGCTGCAGTACTATGAGTCCTGCTTTAGAGATAAGCTGAAAAGACAAAAATCACAATTGAGATTTGAGTTATTTCTTTTGCTGAAGTGTTACCAAGTGCAAAGAAGCACTGACACTTATTCTGTCATAGTTAACAGTCTTCGGGGTTGGAGCATCCTTTGGAGGACCAGAGAAAATCACAGAAAATTTAAAGACAGGCTGCTCAGGGAGGGGGTTGAGTCACCTTCCCTGGAGGGGTTTACGGTGAGGGTGGATGAGGTGCTGAGGGACATGGGTTAGAGATTGGTGGAAATGGTTGGACTCGATGATCTGGTGGGTCTCTTCCAACCTGGTGATCCTATGATTCTAAAGGTGAACTGTCACCAGCCCAAACGCAGAGAAGGAGGCAGCTTTAGTCAATCTATTAAATATTCTCTTTTCTTAAATCCTAGTCATCTCCAAAATGCTAAGATGTTCTAAAAATCCAGCTGCGCTACACCTTCCCAGCCTGGGAGGAGTCACCCAGCTCTCCTTTTTCAGCCCTTCTGCAGCACAACAGCCTGGTCAAAGCCCAGTATTCCCAACACAAACCCCATCTTCCTTTTTTTACATCTCAGACCACCCATTTCTCAGGGGTTAGCCATAGAATCATAGAACAACCAGGTTGGAAGGGACCCATCGGATCATCGAGTCCAACCATTCCTATCAAAATTCCTAGCCATGTAGGTTGTGAGGCCAAACACAGATAAAGGAGTTATCTTTTAGGCAGCAGGGGAATAGAAGGCACAGCCGGGTGAAGAGGATTGAAGGACAAAGCCCTGCCCTCCCTCTGTCCCTCCCCGGGGGCGACACAACCTCTGTGGACAATTTGCTCTGCATGACCACTGCTTGCTGTTTCATCACTGGCAAACCGTGCAGCAGAAGACATCACCAGGTCTGGAACTAGCACAAAACTAGCTCTGTGTTGCACTTAAGGTGCATTCCACCCTCTTCTTCCATAACCAACCTCCATCTGAAGCAGGGCTGTGCAGCCACAGCACATTCTGCACACTGTCCTTGCCCCCAGGTCACCTTTGGCTTAGGCAAGAGCTCACAGTGTTTAGCTTTCAGACACCAGCATCTCCTAATCTCCTGGCAAAGCCAACCCTCCTGCCCTCCAGTGAACCACCACGGCTACCTACCCTAATTCACAGCAATACTAGATCAAGGGAAACATAAATTGAATTTGGCGTTTACCCGAGGCATCAACTTCCATGTGGAAAAGCCCATATGGTGCCAGTTTTATCAGAGCCCTTTCAGCGAAAGGGACCAGTTGAGACAAAGCAAGACCCCTTTCAAACAGCGAGAGAGGGTGCCAAATGGAACACGTGAACGTTAAATCCAGATCAATTCCATGCAGCGATTACCCTTTGTGTTCCACTGCGAGATCTGGCTTGTCAGAGCCATGCGCCAGCACTCGCCGCTGCTGCTTCGCTCTTCCATCACGCGCTCTCCATCCCTCTCTGTTTTCTAAAGCAAACCACCAAAATGGTTTGGTGCACCAAAACAACTCCACGCAGATAAAAAGCTCAAGAAAACTTTAAATCAAAGCCAAAATCCAACAGTTGAAACCAAATAGGCAGTGGGAGGAACCAAAACAACACTCCAGTGACATATAACAAGTTAAAGACCCCATTGCTCTCTACAACTACCTGAAAGGAGGTTGCGGAGAGGAGGGAGCTGGGCTCTTCTCCCAAGGAACAGGATGAGAGGGAATGGCCTCAAGTTCTGCCAGGGGAGGGTCAGGCTGGACATTAAGGAAAAAAAAAAATCACAGAAAGGGTCACTGGGCAGTGTCAGAGGCTGCCCAGGGAGGGGGTTGAGTCACCTTCCCTGGAGGGGTTTAAGGGACAGGTGGACGAGGTCCTGAGGGACATGGTTTAGTGTTTGATAGGAATAGTTGGACTGGATGATATGGCGGGTCCAACCATTCCCACCAATCTCTAACCCATGTCCCTCAGTACCTCATCCACCTGTCCCTTAAACCCCTCCAGGGAAGGTGACTCAACCCCCTCCCTGGGCAGCCTCTGACACTGCCCAGTGACCCTTTCTGTGAAAAATTTTTTCCTTATATTGAGCCTGAACCTCTCCTGGCAGAACTTGAGGCCATTCTCTCTCATCCTGTCCCCTGTCACTTGGGAGAAGAGCCCAGCTCCCTCCTCTCCACAACCTCCTCTCAGGGAGTTGCAGAGAGCAATGAGGTCTCCTCTCAGCCTCCTCTTCTCCAGGCTAAACACCCCTAGCTTTCTCAGCCATTCCTCATAGGGCCTGTTCTCCAGCTCCTTCCCCAGCTTCGTTGCTCTTCTCTGGACTTGCTCCAGAGCCTCAACATCCTTCTTGAAATTAATGTAAACTTAAGTGAACTAAAGTCAGGGTTAAAACCACAATGGAAAGAGCAGCAGTTGAGCTCAGCCTTGCTCACAGGACTCATACCCTGTGCATGCCCTGCACTCAGAACTACATGACATGGGATCACAGCTGGGATTACCCGTCACTGCGTATTGCACAGCTGTGGAAAGACTTGTATGGTCTAGCTCAAACATTGACCTACTACCTCAATAAGTTAGCCCTGCTAAAAATAAGTATTGGGACATCAGATTGATTTTTCTTTTTCCAAGCTGTGGTTTGGAAGGAAGAGATATGTGGGCTCATAACTTACATCTGTTCATCACAGCAACACCTCTTCATCTCTTTCACTCTTCTATAGTGTTTCTACTTACTGCACTCACAGTATCTCCATCAAAGAATCAACCAGGTCAACCAAACCCTGTTCAAACAGACCCCTAGGTAGGGCTTGTTTTAGGAAAACACATCAGGAAAGAAACCTCGTCAAAGCAGAAAGTATTTGCAAGGCTGTCCAGCAAGAAAATCTTCTCTAGCCTAAAAGGGAAATAATCGAGTGTAACCTGGTTATCATAGAATCACCAGGTTAGAAGAGACCCACCGGATCATAGAGTCCAACCATTCCCATCAATCACTAACCCACATCCCTCAGTACCTCATCCACCCACACCTTAAACACCTTCAGGGAAGGTGACTCAATCACCTCCCTGGGCAACCTGTTCCTGTGCCTAATAACCCTTTCTGTGAAGAATTTTTTTTTTATGTCGAGCCTGAACCTCCCCTGGCAGAGCTTGAGGCCATAAACTTATGGCTCAGCCCTTAATAATAATAGAGCCCAAAATAAGACCTAAACAAGCAATTAGCCAAAGGCTGTAGTACAATGTGGTACTGGCTTGATCAAGGTGTGCTCCTGGTGGTGACCACACCACGGGGCTGCCAGAGACACATTAACTTGATCCCATGACGACCATGGTGATGTTGCACATCTACAATGTACAAACAGTCACATCTTCATTGGGGTAAGGAGTAAGAGCTCACAACATAAAACCAATGGCTGGAAGAGCACACAGTCTCTGTGTGTGAGCAAGTTCATCATGCATGGCAGGGGGTCAGGGGATGCCACCATCCCACACCTGCCACGAACAGGCATCTTGGGTTGGGAACAGTGCCCCCAGACAGGGCTTCAGGGGGTCAAAGAGAGACAGATGTTGAAAGGGTTTGAGGAAAAAAGTAGCTGCAGCCCCTGGGACTGGTGGGTAATAAAGAGGCAAGGCAGGAACCTATCCCAATCACGTTATCTATAGACGTCATCCTTGAAGGGATTGAAGGCCAGGTCGGATGGGACTTTGAGCAACCCGATCCAGTGGGAGGCGTCCTTGCCTGCAGGGGGGTTGGGACTGGATGGCTTTTAAGGTCCCTTCTAACCCAAATGATTCCATGATAGGAATGGTTGGACTCAATGATCCGGTGAGTCTCTTCCAACCTGGTGATTCTATGATTCTATGAATGTCCCAGGTACCTCTTCTAGCCACTGTGGCCATGGTCCATAGTCATTTTACTAGGACAAAAGGAAGGACAGAACTGCTCTAGTTAGTTACGATACATGCCAAAGTGATTTTTTTTTCTCTGACGCAATATTTCAGGCAATAAACTGAAAAGCCATGGGGAGGCAGTCCAGGACTGCAGGAGTTTTCCTTCCCACCAAACCACAGTAGCATCTGTTGAGAAACACTGGTTCTGGAACTCCTCATCCCTCAGCAGAGCAAGGACAAACTGCAATTGTCTCCCAGGGGCTCCAAAAAGGAGAAAGAAAGGACACAAAGCAATAGTGGAGCTAGTAAGCACTGTCCATGTCTACCTTCAGGGAAACTGTCCTTTAATACCCATGATGAACATCCAGTGTGATTAGAACGGTGTGGGGCTGAAAATCCTAGAACCATTTGAGTTAGAAGGGATCTTGAAGACCATCTGATTGCAGCCTCCCTGCCATGGGACACCTCCACTGGATCAGGCTGCCCAAGCCCCATCCAACCTGGCCTTGAACCCCTCCAGGGATGGGGCAGCCACAGCTTCCCTGGGCAACCTGGGCCAGGGCCTCTTATAATGAAGAAATTCCTCTTTGTATTTGTACAATTTTTTACTTTGCAATTTTTTTTACTACCTTTTTGGAATTTGTAACAATAAAGATGACATATAGCCATGATGCCAAAAGAAAAAGCCTTCAGCTCCTTGACTCTGCATCACGTGAGTTATATACAGGACAATAAATACTTGGAAATACAACACAAATGGTCTATGATAATAATTCAGCATTTATCTTTTGCAGGGTTTTTTTTTTTTTTTTTTTTTTTGAAGTCTAAGCTCAGACTGAACACGCTCCTTTAGCAGCCTGGGCATCCACATTGCTGTGTGGAGTTTGATGTCCTCCAGTTCCAGCTCGAGATCCTGATTGCAAAAACTTTCCCCGGGGAGAGGCAGCAGCCAGCCCATTTTCTCTACTTGGCAGCAGTCAGGAAAAAAGGTTATGTATGCTCACACAGTTGCTGTGCGCAGCTGAAAAAAGGACACATGCACACACTTCCTCTCGCTCCCCTGAACTCTTCATTCCTGAGATTTATACTTCAGACAGTTTTTGACAGCTTTGGTATTACAATAACACACATTAATTGGGGCACAACAACCCTATGCAGAGCTCCAGACTAGGAGAGGTCTGTCTGGAAAGCTGCCTGGAGGAGAGGGACCTGGGGGTGTTGGTTGGCAGCAACTGACCATGAGCCAGCAGTGTGCCCAGGGGGCCAAGAAGGCCAATGGCATCTTGGCTTGGATCAGAAACGGTATGACCAGCAGGGCCAGGGAGGTTCTTCTCCCTCTGGACTCGGCACTGGGGAGGACTGCAACTTGAATCCTGTGTTCAGTTGTGGGCCCCTCACCACAAGAAGGATGTTGAGGCTCTGGAGCGAGTGCAGAGAAGAGCAATGAAGCTGGTGAAGGGCTGGAGAAGAAGAGGAGCAGCTGAGAGAGCTGGGGGTGTTTAGCCTGAAGAAGAGGAGGCTGAGGGGAGACCTCATTGCTCTCTCTAACTCCCTGAGAGGAGGTTGTGGAGAGGAGGGAGCTAGCTAAACCTTTTCTTGCATAAAGATATGTCTCAAGTCCTTTTTGTCAGTGTTTTCTGCTGCTGGTGATAGTTACTCCTGGCTGTTCTCCTTTCCTTCTGCTCACAAGAGGAACAAATTGAGAAAGTCAAGACTTGCTACATCAAAAATGAAAGAACTTTGCTAGAAATGTGGTCTGCATGGAAACATGGTCTTTGTTCCTCAAACGAGGACTGGTTTACGTAAGGGGGGTTGTCCTTTTGCTGATCATTAGTGAAGGGCACCTGAGCTGCAGGTGCTGGAGGGATTTTTGGGGGAGAAGTAAGAGTAAGAAACATCATGGGCAGGGGAGAAACACGAAATAGACCTTACGGTGAGAGGCAAAATGTATCTACGATCATATGAATCGGTCAGCAAAATTGTTTCTGCCCATTATTTTTTATTCTGTATGGAGTTCCAAAATGGAACTGTTTTTCTGCTTTATTCCTGGATGTCTTTAGCAATATAGCTGAGGTCATGTGTTTGTCTGCTCTGAAATGCTGTGAAGAGTAGCTGCAGCAATCATGAGATATACCAAAACCTCTGAGGCAGTCAGGGAAAGCATTCACAACCTTCACAAAGAATTCCTGTGGTGATCAGAGGTTTGGTATATTCTTCTTTAGGACCATCTTTGAGTTGTGGCTTTTATTTGGGGCAATGGGTTCACTAAATTCTTAAACTAACATAATGACTTTGCAGATAGTCTGTTGTGCAGTGTCCTTGATCAGTAGTTCAGAAAGCAGCTGTATTCTAGCTAATGAATAGCTTGGTAGTCGGTGTGGGTCAGATGAACAGGCAGCAGGGAGCTGAAGTCCAAAGCAAACGTACTGAGTAAACTTCTTAACACAATGTAAACAACTCAGGGTGTTATAATATTCCCCCCAAAGTCAACACTTCCCCCTAGGGCACTGTTACTCATTCCACACAAGTAATGCAATGAATTTTAGACTGAGAAATATAGTACAGCAGTTGATTCCCCTTCCCTGGAGGGGTTTAAGAGATGGGTGGATGAGGTGCTGAGGGACATGGTTTAGTGTTTGATAGGAATGGTTGGACTCGATGATCCGATGGGTCCCTTCCAACCTGGTTGTTCTATGATTCTATGAAAATTCCTTCCCTTTAACCTTCAAAAGGGAGTAGGTGGTGGGACATGAGGGAACGGCCTCAAGCTGCATCAGAGCAAGTTTATATAGGACATTACGAAAAACTTCTTCAGTGAAGGGATTCTTGGGCACTGGCGGAGTTTTGTTCTGATCACGTAGCTTAGCAAGTAATGTTAATTAACACAGACTAGCTAGAGTATGTTAGCAAATCTCTGATGGGAGACACCTTTATCTGTTCCTGGACTCTGCCTAGCACACTGTAGGCGTTGGGGTAATATAATTTTAAATATTAATTCATAGAATCATAGAACAACCAGCTTGGAAGAGACCCACCTGATAGTCGAGTCCAACCATTCCTATCAAACACTAACCCATGTCCCTCAGCACCTCGTCCACCCGTCCCTTAAACCCTTCCAGGGAAGGTGAATCAACCACCTCCCTGGGTAGCCTGTTCCAGTGTCCAATGACCCTTTCTGTGAAAAACTTCCTCCTAATCTCCAGCCTAAATCTCCCCTGGCAGAGCTTGAGGCCTTTCCCTCTTGTCCTGTCCCCTGTCCCTTGGGAGAAGAGCCCAGCTCCCTCCTCTCCACAACCTCCTTTCAGGGAGTTGTAGAGTGCAATGAGGTCTCCTCTCAGCCTCCTTCAGGCTAAATTAAATCATGGAATGGCCCTGAAAGAGCCTGAGCAATCTCCCTGCCTGTAGGAACAGATTTTAGCAACTATGAAGACTTTAGCTGCAGGTTCCTTCTTTCAGTTAGGATTCAATTCAAAAGCAGGAGAAATTAAACAGTGGCTGCACATCCCACAGACACCACACGTGCAACACATTCACAGAACGAGCAAATTAAAGCTTTCATCTCCATGTTCCCACAAAGATTATCATTTTGAAACGCATTTCTGAAGCCAATCTCGCACTAACATTCTTCTCTCAATTTATGACAAACAAAACCATTTGGCTAAGACGAAACACAAAACTTATTTAAAAACCAGAACCCAAAGCACTCATTTGTGTACATAATTCCTTCTCCCCCTCCATCATTTCTTCCACATGTACCATCTGCTCTTGGCCAGAGCCAGGCATACCCAATCAATATTCTCCCAGCATCTGTGGCCAAGCTAGAGCTAACGAGCACTGGAAACCCCCAGGAAGTCCAGACCAGAGGTTTAAATAAACTGAAATCACCACAGACGATCAGCTGATTATTCCAAACAAACCAAGTGACTTTCACTCCTCACAATAAAACATGCAATAAATGCTGATGCACCACAGGAAGCTGAACAGCTCTGAACAACTCTTTCCTTCTCAAACAGAGCTGAATGCAATAGTCACACTAGATAGATACCTAGCAGGGTGTTTTCTTAAGATGCTCTGTGAAGTATTTAGGGTCATGGGTTACTACTGACTCTACAGAGCGGAGCTGATAGAAATCACACTTGCATTATCACAGAATCATAGAAAAACCAAGTTGGAAGAGACCCACCAGAGAGTCCAACCATTCCTATCAAACACTAACCCATGTCCCTCACCACCTCATCCACCCGTCCCTTAAACCTCTCCAGGGAAGGTGACTCAACCCCCTCCCTGGGCAGCCTCTCTCAGTGCCCAATGACCCTTTCTGTGAAGAAATTTTTCCTAATCTCCAGCCTAAATCTCCCCTGGTGGAGCTTGAGGCCATTCCCTCTTGTCCTGACCCCTGTCACTTGGGAGAAGAGCCCAGCTCCCTCCTCTTCCTGCAACAGAATAACCAGGTTGGAAGAGACCCACCAGATCGAGTCCAACCATTCCTTAGTGTTATCTGCAAACGTGCAGATCACCAGAGATCAGTCAATTAAGGTGTTTTAAATTCAACCCACATGTATGTGAAGCAGAAGTCTTGAACTCTGCTTAAAATCAGTGTTTCAACATCGTGTCATGAGCTGACGCAGCCCTTGCAGATGAAGTGTCAAGTGCCGACTGCTGCGTACGTGGCAGTCACCATGTGAAGCCCAACGAGGAACAGGAAACTGCAGAAAACTCAGCACGGAACAGCGTTTGATGCCTAGGAAAGCAGAGGGGAGAGGGCTTACATGAGAGGAGTCTTAAATTTCTCAGTGCAATGCCTTAACGAGTTTTAAAGTAAGTTTTATTCAGCATTCTTGAATTCCCAGCTGACTGTGGCTTCTGTGCAGTATTTCAGTTTTAAAACAAAACTGCAGCTCGGTGAATAGAAAAATAATGAAGAACAGTGTGTACATCCAGAAAGACAGTGGAAACTTCCACATCTACTTGTCAAGCCAGTTCAGAAAGGAAATGAAGCTAAAACATTCCCTCTGTACAGGCATCCCACAGTCCTGTCAGAGCTACTGAATATATATTATTTGAAGGAACAGATTTATGACACTTTCAGTACAAAAACTTCTGTATTTGCATGTCCGATTTAGGAAACTATCTCCGTAGTTGCACAGGAAATCAGACACTTGCACCTTTAAACAGGTCCTTACAAATTACTCTCAAACTCATTAATTATAGAATCTGATTAGTTGGGGTTGGAAGGGACCTTAAAGCCCACCCAGTTCCAACCTTCCTGCTACGGGCAGGGACACCTCCCACTGGATCAGGGGTTCCAAGCCCCATCCAACCTGGCATTGAACACCTTCAGGGATGGGGCAGCTACCACTTCCCTGGGAAACCTGTTCCAATGCCTTATCAGTCTCATAGTGAAGAAATTCCTCCATATATCAAGCCTAAATCTGCCCCTCTCCACTTTATACCCATTGCCCCTCATCCTGTCACTACAAGACCTTGTGAACAGTCCCTCCCCAGCTTTCTTGTAGCCCCTTCAGGTACTGGAAGGTCACTATAAGATCTCCTCAGAGCCTTCTCTTCTCTGCTTGAGTCCTCAGATCACCTTTGCAGCTCTCCTCGGGGCCTCCTCTGCATATCAAGCAGATTTTCCTACATGAGCAAAACAAAAGGTAAGACACTAAGACTTTGAAAAAAAAGTTAAACCTGATCCGACCAAGTGAAGTAAGTTTGAATGAGGCACCAGGAATGCAAGAGTTCTGCTGAACTGGTTAAATATGCCCCCCCCCCCACCCACCCCTTCACACACTGCGTAGGAGATAAAGAAATCAAACGGCAGGAGGGCTGAGCTGAACTGGAACAAACCCAATGACATTTGCATGGTACACCTGGATCAGTCCCTGCAGAGCAGGGATTTTTAAGCAGAAAAACAAGTGCCACCCTCACAGAAAACTCAAGCCTCACCTGAAGCCACATCTGTTTTAGAAGAGAGTAGAAATTCAGCATTTCATAGAATCATAGAGCAACCAGGTTGGAAGAGACCTCTCAGGGCCTCATCTACCTGTGCCTTAAACAACTCCAGGGAAGGTGAATCAACCTCCTCCCTGGGCAGCCTATTCAAATGCCCAATCACCCTTTCCGTGAAAAACTTCCTCCTAATCTCCAGCCTAAATCTCCCCTGTGGAGCTTGAGGTCATTCCCTGTCATCCTGTCCCCTGTCCCTTGGGAGAAGAGCCCAGCTCCCTCCTCTCTACAACCTCCTTTCAGGTAGTTGTAGAGAGCAATGAGGTCTCCCCTCAGCCTCCTCTTCTCCAGGATAAACAACCCCAGCTCTCTCAGCCATTCCTCACAAGGCCTGTTCTCCAGCCCCTTCCCCAGCTTCATTGCTCTTCTCTGGACTCACTCCAGAGCCTCAACATCCTTCTTGTTGTGAGGGGTCCACAACTGAACACATTATTCAAGAAGCGGCCTCACCAGTGCTGAGTACAGAGGGAGAATAACTCTATTAACAGCAATGCTATTTTAAATCCTTGTGACCTTGAAAGCTGTTTAAAAATCCCGTTTATACCTCCATGAGAATTTCTCGCTCAGACTCTCACTGCAGGGCTTTTCGGGAGAGCCTGTCTGAGACTCACAGCTGCATTTCTCGTTCGGTAACAGGTCTACAGGGAACCTCGCCTGCCGAGTTCCTTCCCCACACCAGTTCACTTTGAAGTTTCCAGCCTGGGGGCCACGAGTACTTGTTCAGCTGAGCCAATAAATCACGTTGCTTCAGCCTCCCTGTTGGAGCTGCCTCTTGCCTACAGCGATGGATTCAATAAATAGCAAAGTCACTTCACATACTACTTTTTTCCACAAAGTTCTTTAGCTTAGAATCAGAGAATCATAGATTCACAAGGTTGGAAGAGACCCACCAGATCGAGTCCAACCATTCCTATCAAACACTAACCCATGTCCCTCAGCATCTTGTCCACCTGTCCCTTAAACTCCTCCAGGGAAGGTGACTCAACACCCTCCCTGGGCAGCCTCTGACACTGCCCAATGATCCTTTCTGTGAAAAATTTTCTCCTAATGTCCAGCCTGAACCTCCCCTGGCAGAGCCTGAGGCCATTCCCTCTCACCCTGTCCCTTGGGAGAAGAGCCCAGCTCCCTCCTCTCCACAACCTCCTCTCAGGGAGTTGTAGAGAGCAATGAGGTCTCCTCTCAGCCTTCTCCAGGCTAAATTAAATCATGGAATAGCCCTGAAAGAGCCTGGGCCATCCTGCACAGACAACCCACAGCATGATTCTCCTGCCCTGGGACCCAAGGTGAAAGCCCCAGGAACAGCCTTCCCAGATGCTCGAGTCTATTCTAAGATTGACAAAACCCAAATTGGAATAAAACATTATTTTTGGTTAAGCTTAATGCCACAGCAGGATGAATGGGGCACAGAAATCCACTGTTCCACCCAACAAGTACAATTCCGCTCTCAACTATCCTATATCCTTTTATTGAAGTCGCTTTGGACTTCACACTGTAAACACAGTGGGAACAAAGCCAAAGGTTATCTGCTAAACACACAGTAGATAAAACGAGGTGGAAGCCAAGAGCATGTGAAGTCACAGCTAAGTACTCCCAGACAGCGACTCTCTGGTCTTGGCTAATCTCAGTGTCAGAAAGTGTTTTTCCAGGATGGTTGTTTTTTTTTTTCCAGAAGGATTTAAAAAAGTGAACTGAGTCTTTTTAAAGAAAAAAAGCCAAGTTTTCCTTTTTTCCCCCCTCCTTCCTTCCTTTCAGTAAAAAAAAAGAATTCTGAATGTATTTTCTTGAAAAGGAAAGGCTGCTTCAGTTCAAATGGTAGAAAACTGAGGATTTCATAAAATCATAGAACAACCAGGTTGGAAGAGACCCATCGGATCTTCTAGTCCAACCATTAAACCAGGTACACTTGGGTAATTCCATCAATGCTCTGCTTCCAGCTGCTCTAAGGGCCATGACCTCTGTTTGAAGCAGAAAAAAAAGGTAAATATTACCTGGAGGCTGCCACAAGTCTTCCCCTGTGTGCAAATACAAGCCAAAGCACAGGGAAAACAGGAACAGTAAAGTGAAGCTGTTTAAACTACTCCAACATAGAATCATAGAACAACCAGGTTGGAAGGGACCCATCGGATCATCGAGTCCAACCGTTTATGTAATCGATGCCTTTATTCTCTAACGAAACAAAGGAAAAAAAAAAATGTGCAAAACGTTCACAAATCCAGAGGAAAATCTGTGACTAATGCAATATTTACTCAAAGTAAATCTGGTTATTTACAGAGTTGTGTTTTCAAGCGCTTTGAACGGAAACGAGACTTTCTAAATACGCCGGAAAAACGTTTAAACTTCAGCCAGAGGTGGCTGGTTTCTTTCAGGAATTAGCGCTGGCGTCAGGCTGCCAGAGGAACAGCTCAGCACCACAAAGCAGCAGCAGCATCTGAGCCTTTTGATGAAGACCAGTTTACAGCACCAGGTTTCCAGCTCATAACTACATTACAAGCCCCTGTTATATCACGTTACAGAGAGCTAAGCTTGCTTTGGAAATAACTCGTTCTCATGCATCATCCAAGTACCATCAACCCCAAGCACTGAAAAAAAAAAAGGATATTTTCTGTTCATACCAAGAAAAATGCTGGAAAGCATGAAAATGAGGCAAAATAAGAAAAAACATCGTTTGGGTTCCCAAAACAGAGCTGTCGGGCACATGGCTTAAGAATTAAGGGCACATTCCTTTCAGCTTGATTCAACAATTTTCTTCATGTAAAAATTACACCATTAAGCGAACTGGTGCGGAAAGACAACAGATTTAGGAGCTTTTAATAGAAATGCTTGCAATCAGGGTTTGCAATCCCCTGGAGTTTTGCCTAATAAATATTTTAATGCCAACCTTAACCTGTTTATAGTTAGATGTTTCAGGCACTCAAAAAAGCCTCCTCGTGACACCACCAATAAATAACCTTCCCTACTCAGCCAAAATCAAATCTCTCCGTGGCCAACATCAGTGCTGAACTACCTTGAGTGGGAAATATGGCAAAGCATAGCAGGTTTCAGACGTGCTAATTAGATTTTAGACAAAGCACTAAAATAATTTAAACTACTGTAAGATTCTATAGAATCTTAGAACAACCAGGTTGGAAGAGACCCATCAGATCAAGTCCAACCATTCCTATCAAACACTAAATCAAGTCCCTCAGGACCTCACCTCCAGGAAAGGTGAATCAACCACCTCCCTGGGCAGCCTATTCCAATGCCCAATCACCCTTTCTGTGAAAAACTTCCTCCTAATCTCTAGCCTAAATCTCCCCTGTGGAGCTTGAGGTCATTCCCTCTTGTCCTGGCACTTGGGAGAAGAGCCCAGATCCCTCCTCTCTACAACCTCCTTTCAGGTAGTTGTAGAGAGTAATGAGGTCTCCTCTCAGCCTCCTCTTCTCTAGGCTAAACACCCCCAGCTCTCTCAGTCGCTCCTCATAGGGCCTGTTCTCCAGCCCCTTCACCAGCCTCGTTGCTCTTCTCTGGACTCACTCCAGAGCCTCAACATCCTTCTTGTGCTGAGGGGTCCAGAACTGAACACAGTATTGTCTTGAGCGAGTCTGTAACATTCATCACCTGATTTCTTTTCTTCATTTCAAAACAACAGGTTTAGCTCCAGAATGCTGAAAGCCAAAAGAAAACGATAAATAAAGACTATGTTCACCCTTTATAGAATCACCAGGTTGGAAGAGACCCACTGGATCATCAAGTCCAACCATTCCTATCAAACACTAAACCATGTCCCTCAGCACCTTGTCCACCTGCACTAGGAATGGGGGGAAAAGGACGATAGCAAAGCTATTCATTTCAAACTAAAATGAGTTTATTTCTACTCAGGCAGAGTTGACTGTTGACAGCCACTGGCACAGGATGAAGTGCAATTTATATTTCTTTTCCTGTGCAAAGCTTAGTGTCTCTGTAAAGTCAGTCTCCGTTGTGCCTGTACCTAAGGCAGCGAGAAGCAAAGGCTTAGCAGGCATTCAGCTCCTTCCATTACCCACAGACACTGGGACAGCAGCTGCACTGCAGACCTTATCAGGCTGCCCAGGTAGGGGGTTGAGTCACCTTCCCTGGAGAGGTTTAAGGGACAGGTGGACGAGGTGTTGAGGGACATGGTTTAGTATTTGATGGGAATGGTTGGACTCGATGATCCAATGGGTCTCTTCCAACCTGGTGATTCTAAAATTCACGAAGCTCAGATGCGTGGGTGTCATCTTCATCCCCTGAACTGTCACACACTGTGACCTTTCTTCCCCTGCAAATGCTTTTGAAGCAGACCCCTGCACACAGGATTCATTCCTACATTAACACATGAACTAATCCTATAGCCTTTATTTCTCAGGGCTGAGAAATAGGAGCAATTACACACAGCAAAGGGAAACAAAACCTTAAGAAAGCTGGGGAGGGGCTGTTTACAAAGGCTTGGAGTGATAGGATGAGGGGCAATGGGGATAAACTGGAGAGGGGCAGATATAGATTAGACATAAGGAGGAATTTCTTCACGATGAGGGTGGGGAGGCCCTGGCACAGATTGCCCAGAGCAGGTGGAGCTGCTCCATCCCTGGAGATGTTCCAGGCCAGGTAGGATGGGGCTTGGAGCCCCTGATCCAGTGGGAGGTGTCCCTGCCCATGGCAGGAGTGGGACTGGATGAACTTTAAGGTCCCTTCCAACCCAAACTATTCCATGACTCTATGAACAGACTTAAATTCTGATTCTTGAAAGCACCACTTAAGAGCCTTTACAAGCACCTGCGGTTTGTAATGCAGACAGACATTGTGTAGTTAACCTGTGTAGCAAAATCACAATGCAGCAGTTTTCCTGGATAACGTGGCACAGCCCTGTCCTTGCCCAGTGCTGTGGCTGCCCCCTTGGCAGCAAGGTGAGAATAGAGCTCCTGGATCATCTCCAGCCTGTTCTGGTCTGTGTGGAATCAGAGGAAGCAGCGGTTTGGCTACAAGAGCTGCTTCCCTGCAGGAGAGGCAGGCAGAGCTTTGAACGCACTAGACCTTGGGACTGAGCAGCCCTCAACACAGACAAGAGGGAGCCAAGCCCACGAACATCCATTTCGACATTTCTGGGAAAGCTGAAATAGCAACGGAGTGTGGTATTCTGCTGCGACTGCACTTTTCTTAATTGTTCTCTTTCCATCTCCCTCTCCTGAAGACTTTTTTTTTTTTGTCTAGTGCTTCTTTCACTCTCCCTCATCTTCATAGCTTTTCAAGTACACAGCTCGACCCCTCAGCTCAACAGCATCCCTGTGCCACTGGAAAACACAGACAGGGTGCAGGAACCCCCCTGCTCTCTCAGCTAAGCTCCCATTCCAGACACTTCCCCACTACACACCCCTCCCTCACCCACCATTTGCACCCAGGTCCTGCCCTTCCTTCTCCCACTGCCCATCCAGGTTCCCTGAACAAAGGGTTCCTTAGCAGCCACTCCATTTATGAAAGCATAACAGGCAATATAAAATGCAAAAATTTCATAGAATAATAGAATAACCAGGTTGGAAGAGACCCGCTGGATCATCAAGTCCAACCATATGATCACCCTTAGGATTCTACAAGGATGGGGAAAGAACCACAGATCTACTTTTTATGCCAATGTGGCAAAGAAAGCTGAAGGAGGGGAGATTGAGATGAGATCTTAAGGAGAAATGTTTTGTTATGAGGATAAGGAGGTCCTGGGCCAGGTTGTCCAGAGCAGAGGTGGCTGCCCCATCCCTGGAGGGGTTCAAGGGCAGGTTGGATGGGGCTTGGAGCCCCTGATCCAGTGGGAGGTGTCCCTGCCCATGGCAGGGGTGGGACTGGATGGGCTTTGAGGTCTCTTCCAACCCAAACCATTCCATCATTCTATGATATTTCATGTTAAATGCCATTAAAAAACCCACAATCCTAAAATAACAGATGAGATGTGGCCCTCAGAACACAGCGCTGTGGATGCAGCTGTGGAAGGGCAATAGAGAAAATGAAACAACACAGAGACACTCACTCTGACACAGCTCAGGAACTTCTGACCACATTAAATTGTCCAGACAGGAGCTGGTGGGAAGCTGCTCTGTGCTGTTCTCATAGCCCAGGTGACAATTATACTTCACCGTGAAACCAACAGAACAGAACTTCTACATTTCATCTTCTTAGAACCATAGAAACAATTAAATATTTACTATCCACCGGGCAAACTTATGGCTCACAGGCTGCACTATGAACGAAGACATGCCTGAAAAATAACATATCGATCATCTGAAGTTTGCCTGTGACACGTTGGCAAGTATGATTTAGCTACTGATTGAATGACAGATGGTTTTTTTCAGTAAAAAAGGTAAAAAATCATATATACACAGGCTGTTCCAATTCATATAGTGTTAACTATAGACCACCTCCTCATAGTCATTAGTTTTTCCTAGCACAACAACAACAAAAAGAAATCCAGGCTTTTGTTTTTGAACTGCATTCAATTAAGGGCTTACTAAGAGAATCAAATTTTTAGATTAATGCATCACTATTTAATTTCTGACGGGAAGCCAAGAAATAAACAAAAAGGAACATTTATTTTAGTGGCTGTCGAGTTGCTTCCAAATACTCTCTCTATCCCACAGCCCTAATAGAAAAGTAATAAATAAAACCAGATTATGCTGGTTATGCAGAGGATCCCAGAGCCTGAACTCCTCACCAGAGGATCCCTGTGGACCCTGCAGCACCTCCTGCTCATGGAAATGTTTCCCAGCCACAAGGAGCTTCACCTACAGAAATTCACCTACATGATCAAGAAGCTGCCAATGGGCTCCTCAGCAGCACAGACTGCACCTTCCCTGCTGTTCCCCATAAGGATGAGCATTGGCATTAAGGGCTATGCCCAGAGCAGCAGGGAGGCGAGAACTGGGAGTGAGGTGTAGGGTGAATAAATATAAGTTTATTGCATTCCTATCTGTTTCAAAGCATTGGATTTCCTGCTTGTAGCACAGCAATCCGATGTCCTAGATGTTATAACGGAAAGAAAACGTGTTTTGGAATAGCTTGCAGCATTCATCCTTGGAGAGTATATTACGTTCAGTAATGGAAAGGTCATTCAGACTGACTTACGGTTCCGACACAAACCAGAAGAAGCATACAGTTAAGTCTGAAACATACAGCTCATTTCCAAAACAAATGAAACGGAATAGCAGCCATTTAAGAAACCAACAAGGAAATACTCTGTCTTCTACCAGTCCATTCTTGCCTCGCACGTGCGCCAATACAAAAAGCTCTTGTTCCATCTAGTGCTGCTGGAGGGTGCCTGATCTCAGTCTCTAAACTCAAGATCAGCAAGATCATAGAACAACCAGGTTGGAAGAGACCCACAGGATCACTGAGTTCAACCATTCCCATCAAACACTAACCCACGTCCCTCAGCACCTCAGCCACCTGCACCTTTTCACCTCCAGGGAAGGCGAGTCAACCCCCTCCCTGGGCAGCCTCTGCCACTGCCCAACGACCCTTTCTGTGAAGAATTTTTTCCTTATGTTGAGCCTGACCCTCCCCTGGTGGAGCTTGAGGCCATTCCCTCTCATCCTGTCCCCTGTCACTTGGGAAAGATGTTCCAGAAGAGCTGGTATAATGATAGTTTTTCCTCCTCCTTTCCCCAACCAAACAGAAGTCAGTACTGGCAAAGCCAGCTTATACAGGAAAGGTTAAAGCCAACAGCTCACCGATAGGCAAGATCCCATTTCGCAGCTTGCTTAGACAAAAGTAATATTAAGTACCAAAAAAGTATTCCCAAGGTAAATAAAAGCTATTACAAATGCGTCTACAGACTTCTTCAGATGTATCAAACTGGACTCCTGATTTATAAAACAAATTATCACTTCAGAGATAAAAGTTCTCATGAACTTCTGGGCCCAAGGAACCAAGAGCTATGTGCTTGCTAACACATCCATAGCTCAGAGCCACCCCACTGAAACTAATCATAGAATAATAGAATCACCAGGTTGGAAGAAACCCACTGGATCATCAAGTCCGACCATTTCTATCAATCACTAACCCATGTCCCTCAGCACCTTGTCCACCTGCACCTTAAACCCCTCCAGGGAAGGTGACTCAACCCACTCCCTGGGCAGCTCAAAGCATTCTACAAATACCTCGAGTAACACCATTAGTTCTAAACTGCCACCTTCCCTTTTAATCAGCAAGTCAACAGCACCTTTACTGAGCTTCTTGGGAATTACACACATGGTCTCAGTGTTAAAGCCAGTTCAGTAGAGGACATGCCTGCACATCCCACCTCACACATTACCAAGGGCACCTCTCCTCGAGGTGTATTTGAATTATGACACTGAGCTTATTTCTACACTTTATCAGACTTCAAGCACTTCTATCATTAGGCTCTTCTATCAACAGGCTGCCCAGGAAGGGAGTTGAGTCACCTTCCCTGGAGGGGTTTAAGGTAAGGGTGGGTGAGGTGCTGAGGGACATGGTTTAATGTTTGATAGGAATGGTTGGACTCGATCTGATGGGTCTCTTCCAACCTGGTGATTCTATGATTCTATGAGCTAACAATGAAAACATCCATTTTTTTTTAATTGCAGATCTTTTGGGTTTGTAACGCAGTTTGTATGCTTTTCTGTACAAGCACGAGGTTAAACAATTGGGTCAACAATTTCATTGCGCAGTGAAAAAGAAACCACACAATATCATAAGAACCACACAATAACACAAGAAAACAACCCGGACCTCATACATCTCATCTTGAGATGTTTGTAAAGTTGTACTTGGAAGAGACTTTAATTTTCCCCGTGGCAATCCATTTTAAACAAGAACACAAAATAAACTTTTCGGATCTAATAAACAACAAAGTTGCTTCAGCCACATTTTAAAATTTGAACTACAACACGTTCAAAGCGGAGTTCAAAGTAGGTCAATGATTTCTTATTTAATTTTTCTCACAGGGAACCGCCTCAGAAAGAAAACAGCTACACAACAGTCGCTGTGCACCATTAAAGAAGCAGCAGGGCAACATCGTTAAGACAGAAGTAGCCAGAGAAACACACAGACAACAGTATAACCTATAACCTCGTGACCTCATTTAGGAGTATTAGAAGCCTTTTGAAGTATTTTTAATCAGGTATTTTACACTTGAAGCGATTGGGATGCACTTTGTTGCATGTACAAATGGAGAAAAAGAAGGAAATTACAAGTTTAAACTCTCCTTCGGTCACTTTTTATGCAACCCATGCTGGCAAATACAAAAAGTTATATCAAGCATAATAACTTAAAGCATTTAAATGTGAATTTAAATTTAATTTATGCTGTGAACAAGCATGTTTCAAGACAGTGTTCAGGCTTCCTTACCTGTAGGATCAGCATCTTCTCATCTCTCCTCTCCATATTCCAATCCAGAAAAACCTCTAATTCTGTAGTATTCATTTTGACTACCTCAGAACTCCTACACATGCAAACTTCTCATGTCTTGCAGGTCTTCAATCATAAACACCCCCCCCCACCACCACCCAAAAAAAAAAAAAAAAACCCAAAACCATCTAGACTTCAACAAAACACAAACCCAACATCAAGCTTCATCAAGCAAAAAATCTCAACCTCTGCTCACCTTTAAATAGTCCCTGTGGGTTTGTGTGCTGAACGTTAGGCACAGTGTGACTCACCCTTCTAACACCTGAAAATGATTAGGTTCTCTAGGTAATTAAAACTGCTGACAAATTGCAAACAAATTGTATCAGCTGTGTAGGAGAAAGGCTGCAGCTGGAACCTGACAAACTAACAGACCTGACTCTAAAGCATTCCCCTCTTAAAATTTTAATTTAATTGTAACTGAGAAATAAACCATAATATAGTGGAGAAATATTACCTCTCCTGTAAATCAGAAACAAACAGCTGTGCCTTGGGGGTTTTTACCCAGATGTATCTGTTTGGTTGTTTGGTGGAGGGTAGGAGTTTAGTTTGGTTGTTTTGATGGGGGACTTCGTCTGTGGTTTTTTGTTTGTTTGATTTTTTTCGATTATATAAAAAGATGTATTAGAGGCCGGTAGGCAGAGGCATCTTCACAAGACGACAAATTCGTACTTCAGCACAAGCAAAAGTTATCCGTCACCTTTTTCCTTGTTTGCAGCTGGCTGGTAGGCAGGTTTTAAGGTTCTTGTTGATGATCTGTGGACGAGGTCCTGAGGGACATGGTTTAGTGTTTGATAGGACTGGTTGGACTCGATGATCTGATGGGTCCCTTCCAACCTGGTTGTTCTATGATTCTATGACACCTTCCCATAACCACTGCACTATAACTGCAGGTCAGGTAGCCTTATAGGTATGTAAGTAACAACATACTACCCTTTAGAGTCACTTATTTGTACCTACGATAGTGGCTAATTATAATTAGTAATTGTCAAGTGGTTAAAGATGGTATCAGCTAATAAACAACTATGCCATTCTGATTCCCACTGATAGGTTACATCATTAAAGATTGCCTGTTTAATCATATAGATGGATGGATGGATGGATGGATGGATAGATAGATAGGGATGGATGGGGATGGATGGGGATGGATGGATGGATGGATGGATGGATATAGATGGGGATGGATGGATGGATGGGGATAGATAGATAGATACATAGATAGATAGATAGATACATAGATAGATAGATAGATAGATAGATAGATAGATAGATAGATAGATAGATATGGATGGGGATGGATGGATGGATGGGGATGGATGGATATGGATGGATGGAGATAGATAGATAGATATGGATGGGGATGGATGGATATGGATGGATGGGGATAGATAGATAGATAGATAGATAGATAGATAGATAGATATGGATGGGGATGGATGGATATGGATGGATAGATAGATAGATAGATAGATAGATAGATAGATAGATAGGGATGGATGGGGATGGATGGGGATGGATGGATGGATGGATATAGATGGGGATGGATGGATGGATGGGGATAGATAGATAGATAGATAGATAGATAGATAGATAGATAGATATGGATGGGGATGGATGGATATGGATGGATGGGGATGGATGGATATGGATGGATGGAGATAGATAGATAGATAGATATGGATGGGGATGGATGGATATGGATGGATGGGGATAGATAGATAGATAGATAGATAGATAGATATGGATGGGGATGGATGGATATGGATGGATGGGGATAGATAGAAGGGGATGGATGGATGGATGGATATGAATGGATATGGATGGATGGGGATGGATGGATGGATGGATGGGGATAGATAGATAGATAGATAGATAGATAGATAGATAGATAGATAGATGGATAGATATGGATGGAGATGGAAGGGGATGGATGGATGAAGATGGATGGATAGATATGGATGGATATGGATGGATGGGGATGGATGGATGGATGGGAATAGATAGATAGATAGATGGATATGGATGGGGGTGGGTGATGGATAGATAGATATGGATGGATAGAGATAGATAGACAGACAGATAGATAGATATGGATGGATGATATGGATGGGGATGGATGGATGAGGAAGGAAGGAAGGAAGGAAGGAAGGAAGGAAGGAAGGAAGGAAGGAAGGCAGGCAGGCACGCACTTTTACCCAGATCATTATGAGGAATAAAAGAAATAAATGCCTTTTTGAAGTTGATGTGAACTCCTTGCCCTCTCCCTGTGTGCCTCCTGGTGGTGAATCCTCTCTGCTCACAAGGACCACATGAGTAGGGAACAGTTCCTAAGTCATCACGCTTGGAGATGAAGACTTGGGAGAAGAGTACCCTCCTCTATAAGAGTACCCTCCTCTATAATCTTCCCTGCTCTTACTACCCAGATTTACTATTAAGCCCCTGAGGTTTCCAAAGAAACTAGATCTGCTCTTGCATTCATCCAGGTAGCTTGTTTATAGTGTACACTGGTAAAATATTCCTTTCCAGAGCAAGTAAACACGACATTGCAGCTGCTTCTTCAAATTTCAATTAAATTAAAACAATTCATAGAATCATAGAACAACCAGGCTGGAAGGGACCCATCGGATCTTCTAGTCCAACCATTCTATCATCCCTGTGCCTTTAATAACCAGCAAACCTGCTGCCTTATCCTCTGCATGTAAATTCATAATATATAGTGGCCATCAGGAAATATTGTCATGTCAGATTAAATATACTCAAAGTGAACCCCCAGAAACAACACTGAGACCTCCAACACGTGATTTCAATACTGCTTTTGAGATTAAAATGATTAAAAGCCACCCCACCTGCACCTGCAATACCACTTTAACAGGAGTATCTGAGGTTGGGTTCATCCTCTGCTTTGAGCAGATTTGCAGGTCACCAGCTCTGCTTGTGAGGTGGTCTGGAAGGAGATTAAAGATTTCACGGAAAGCACAGGAACTACCAATTGTACATGTCACGGTAGATCAAACCGGCAATTACCCTGTTTGAGGAGAGGCTCCAGTAATGAGGAGAGCAGATTTTCCCCAGGCACACGGTTTCAAACAAGCTTTCCCTCTAAGCTCAAGTGACAGATGATCCCTTCTTCATGCCCACCTCTAATAACGACCCGGGTGAAAGGGGAAGATGTTACAGCTTTTCACAAGGCAAGACACCCCTTTCTCAGCAAAATAGGTTATTATCTGCGTGTCTGTAGTAAATGCGCCGAGTGGGAGCTTTTGATGTGGCTGCCAGTAGCGTGGATGATTTATTGAGCCTCATGTCATCCGAGCTGGACAGAGTTCAAACACGGCAGCCAGTGGGAGTCCCTGGCTGCTCAGAGCCGGTGCAGACATCAGAAATGGCTCTCCTGACCAGGAAAGATGTGTTACCTCCTGACCACACACCTGATACGTTCTCTGGCCAGGAGGGTTCACAAGAAGAACAAAAGAAAGTTGGAGCACGATCACGGGGTCACCGCTTGGGACACAAGGGGATGAGTCCAGAGAAGAGCAACAAAGCTGGTGAAGGGGCTGGAGAAGAGGCCCTATGAGGAGCGGCTGAGAGAGCTGGGGGGGTTTATCCTAGAGAAGAGGAGGCTTAGGGGAGACCTCATTGCTCTCTACAACTCCCTGAAAGGAGGTTGTGGAGAGGAGGGAGCTGGGCTCTTCTCCCAAGGGACAGGGGACAGGACAAGAGGGAATGGCCTCAAGCTCCACCAGGGGAGGGTCAGGATGGACATTAGGAGGAAGTTTTTCACAGAAAGGGTCATTGGGCATTGGAATAGGCTGCCCAGGGAGAGGGTTGATTCACCTTCCCTGGAGGGGTTTAAGGGACGGGTGGACAATGTGCTGAGGGACATGGGTTAGTGCTCAATAGGAATGGTTGAACTTGATGATCCAGTGGGTCTCTTCCAACCTAGTGATTCTATGATTCTATGACTCAAGATGGGACAAGAAGAGAGGGCAGCAACCAGCATGCAAGGACAAGGATGAGGACAGAGGTGGGGACAGGGACAGGGCTGGCCCACCTGTGGACCCTGTGGATGCTGGAACAGAGGTAGCAAGGTGGGCAGGAGACCTGTCTGTGCCATCGGGGCTCCAGCAGCATCACTGATGGGGAACAGATGCACCAAGACATATCTCCAGCACTTTCCATATGTGAAGTATTGCAGAAGACACACCTTTGTCAAGAGAAAAAATAAGTTTTAACTAAATAGAGGGCTCTAAGAGCTCGGTGACTCTTCAGCCAAGATGATTTGTGTCATCTGGTCATTTTTCACAGACTCACACTTTTTCTGCCTGGCAGCTACAGAATAAAAGAACCAGCAGGTAGCCTTGTGTCCCGCAAAGCAAGTCCTTCACCGTGAACGAAACTCTTGGATAGATTTAGATCTTAAGCATTTCTGTTAGCTTCTTTTTTCCAACGTGAATTTCAAATAACATATTTCTACACATAGGAGATGCCACCACACTGCTTTATCACAAATGTTAATATTTCATTTTGTTTATCGTGACTTCTCTGTTTAAGAAAACAGTAAGACAACCCAATCCCGACACAATCAGACACACGAGCTGGCACCACACAGAGAACTGGCGCAGAAAACATCACAAGAATTCGAGCAGTTAAAAAGCTGTGAAGAAAAAGACCGACGGGAAAACATTTTGCAGAGGGCCTTTAAGGACAACTGGACTGATATGGAGAGAAGGAATAAAATGAGGCAGAGCAGGAATGTGGTGTGACAGGAACTAGGGCACCTGGAGGACTGGTCTGCAAACCAGCCAGATCAGTCTCACAAGGAACACCAGCATGTGGGAAGGAACTAGATAGAACAGTTGGGGTTGGAAGGGACCTTAAAGCCCATCCAGTTCCAACAGCCTGAGATGGGAAGGGACACCTCCCACTGGATCAGGGGCTCCAAGCCGCATCCTACCTGCCCTTGAACCCCTCCAGGGATGGACCAGCCACGACTTCCCCGGGCAACCCGTCCCAGTCCCTCCCCACCCTCATGGTGAAGAAATTCCTCCTCATTTCCAGAATTTTTTGTTCCACTTCTGATACGTACCATGTGCTGCAAGACCCACTTTGAAGGCACTTCTTCATCCAGTGCTCCTCTTCTTAGCTCTACCGACTTCGCCCTCAACCAAGCCTCTTGTCAAAATATAGTTTCACTTAACAAAAAGCTCCCTTGATTCTCCTCCAGAATGAATTCCATCTCCCTGTCTTTTAATATCAGACGAGGGCCAGAATTTGCCAGCAAAGCAGAGCGAGCAGCATGGGTTTGTATAACCATTGTATTTTCCGTACGGCTTAAAGCACAACCACATTATAATGTAAAATATTCCACATGTTCTCCTGCAGCCTTCTGGAGGGAGAACTTTGTATTTTTTGTAATGTAATACTCTGTTTCTCAGACGCGTAGTAAGAGCCGGGGTTTAATTACAATACACACAGTGTATCCCTAAATGAATGTTCTTTTCTTAAAACTTTCACAAGGTACATTGTACATTTTAAATATTTTCTTATTTTAATGCAGATTTTCAAGGCTGTGTTTTTGGAAACTGTTCTCAGAAGGAACTTCAGTCCCTTTTCTAACACAAATTATGGGGATTAGTACAAATAATTTAAAAAAAATGTCTTTTGCTTCATGTTTAGACCCTTAATAAACCAACACTGGAATGCGGCACTGCAGAACTATTGACCTCAGTAATTTGGTAGGAAAAAAATTACTGATGAATCATAGAATTATAGAATAGTTTGGGTTGGAAGGGATCTTAAAGCCCATCCAGTTCTACCCTCTGCCATGGGCAGGGACACCTCCCACTGGGTCAGGGGATCCAAGCCCCATCCAACATGGCCTGGAACACCTTCAGGGATGGGGCAGCCACAACTTTCCTGGGAAATCTGTTCCAGGTCCTCCCCACTCTCATCATGAAGAAATTCCTCCTTCTGTCCAGTCCAAATCTGCCCATCTCCAGTTTATACCCATTGCCCCTCGTCCTATCTCTACAACCCTTTGTAAACAGTCCCTCCCCAGCTTCCTTGTAGCCCTGTGAGGTGTTATTATTAGAGTCTGTAGCCTTTTTATCGCGCAGGCAACCAGAATTCAGTAGGACCAGGGATCTTGCGTTCGTTCAAGTTTTGCCTTGTTCTCAGGCTAACACCTAAAAACGTCAGCCCATAATTTAGTGCGAGTGCTCAATCGAGGCTTTGTTCTTTTCCTGAAAGTGTCAGGTAGCGCAAGAAGGTCGGTATTTCTTGAATAAGCTCAGGAGCTGAACTGAGCTAAGACCACCTACATGTTTCACAAAGACAAGCACAGAGATGATGGTGAATGTCACCTTGTAGATACGTCAAGTAAAGTTCTGGCCAGCACACACATAAAATCACATTATTACCAACTGCCTGAACTTCTCATGGTCTCTTATATTTCACAATTTCAAAACACACTCATTTAAGTACAGATCATCATATGTACTTCACTACTAAGCAAACACAGCCTCCTTTACGCCTTTAAATCACTACCTCATTTGTTTGAATTCATCTGAACAATTTTTAGAATGTTTAAAAGGTGTTTTTAAGGCTTTATCTTATCTTTTAATGTCTTATCTTGCCATTACTTCTCTAATCATGGAACTACCAGGTTGGAAGAGACCCATCGGATCATCGAGTCCAACCATTCCTATCAAACACTAAACCATGTCCCTCAACACCTCATCTACCCGTGCCTTAAACCCCTTCAGGGAGGGTGAATCAACCACCTCGCTGGGCAGCAAGTTCCAATGCCCAATGACCCTCTGTGTGAAAAACTTCCTCCTAATCTCCAGCCTAAATGTCCCGTGGTGGAGCTTGAGGCCATTCCCTCTTGTCCTGTCCCTTGGGAGAAGAGCCCAGCTACCTCCTCTCCACAACCTCCTTTCAGGTAGTTGGAGAGAGTAATGAGGTCTCCTCTCAGCCTCCTCTTCTCCAGGATAAACACCCCCAGCTCTCTCAGCCGCTCCTCTTAGGGCCTGTTCTCCAGCCCCTTCACCAGCTTCGTTGCTCTTCTCTGGACTTGCTCCAGAGCCTCAACATCCTTCTTGTGGTGAGGGGCCCAGAACTGAACACAGGATTCAAGGGATAATAATATATAGGATTATCCTTATTATTATAATGATATAAGGATATCCTTATAATAGGATACTTAGTCCAAGAAATAATAGATGTATTTATGACACAGCCGTTGCAGCAATATAGCCACATCTGCAAAAAAAAAAAAAAAAAAAAAAGTAATTTTGAGTGAATTTACAGGAATTCACTAAATTATTCGTGCTTTGTGTCTTATTATGAGTTTCATTTTTAAAACTAGTAAAAATAGGGAGTGACCCTAACCAGACTCAAATAACAACACAGTCAGTGTCCACTCAGCTCTTACCATTACCTTTTCCTGAGTGTTCTGAGGTTTAATCAATAATGAAAAATACTGTGAATGCTGTGGAGTAAGTGTTTTCCTTTTTCTACATCATCCTAATAGGGTTTATTTTGTCATTCAGAAATAGAGGGGAGCATGGCAGGAGGACCCCTGGGTCTTCGTTCCCAACTGCAGCAAATTAGCTAAAATATCTCACCCCCGACATGAATTAGCACCTACTTTGTTTAGTCTGTAAACGCTCTGCCAGCGATTTCATTTCGATACAGACAGTTATTCACTGAGCAAGAGAGAGAGAGAGAGGAGCGGAACCTTCGCAGCTCTTGCAGGAGTCGTCTCTCCTGGATTTAAATCGATTCTGCCAAGAAAGGGCTCCCACAGATACTCCAAAGGCATTTTCTGATTCATTTCTGTTCCTCAGACCGGAGGTGCTGTAATTAACAGCCTTCGGCAAAAGGAGCTGAAGAACTGATGGAGCTGATCTGGAAAGGAAGGTAAATTGTTCCTCTGAAAAGCAAACTTAGTGCTAAAGTGCCACCACTCAGTGTTTGGGAGGCAAACTTCCCCACGGTGGCTAATGTTACCTGCTACCCTCCTGGGGTGAGGGGGCTGCTGGGGCAGGGGGAGAGGAGAGACCCAGAGAGGGGAGAAGGGACAAGAGAGAAGGGGGAGAGGAGAGGGGAAATAGAGGAGAGACCCAGAGAGGGGAGAGGGGGAAGACGAGAGGGGGAAGAGGAAAGACATGGAGAGGGGAAAAGGGGAAGAGGAAAGGAGGAAGAGGAGAGGGGGAAGAGAGACCTAGACTGGGGAGAGGGGGAAGAGGAGAGACCTGGAGAGGGGAGAAGGGGAAGAGGAGAGGGGGAAGAGGGGAGAAGGGGAAGAGGAGAGGGGGAAGAGGAGAGATCTGGAGAGGGGAGAGGGGGAAGAGGAGAGGAGGAAGAGAAGAGGGGGAAGAGGAGAGACCTGGAGAGGGGAGAGGGGAGAAGAGGAGAGGGGGAAGAGGAGAGGGGCAAGAGGAGAGACCTGGAGAGGGGGTAAGAGGAGAGGGAGAAGAAGAGAGACCTGGAGAGGGGAGAAGAGGAGAGGGGGGAAGAGGAGAGACCTGGAGAGGGGAGAAGGGGGAGAGGAGAGGGGGAGTAGGAGAGACCTGGAGAGGGGAGAAGGGGAAGAGGAGAGGGGGAGTAGGAGAGACCTGGAGAGGGGCGGGAGGAGAGAGGAGAGAAGGGAGAAGAGGGGCAGAGAGAGAGGGGAAAGAGGAGAAGGGGGAGAGAGGGGGAAAGGGGAAAATGGCAGGGAGAAGGGGGCAGGGGGAGAGGGGCAGGGGGAGAGGGGCAGGGGGAAACAGGAGAAGGGCACAGGGAGGGAGAAGAGGGGTAGTCGGAGAGGGGAGAGGGGGAAAGAACAGTGGGGAGAGAGGGAGAGAAGCATGGGGGAGAGAGGGAGGAGGGCAGGGGGAGCAGGGAGAGAGGGAGGGGGCAGAGGAGCGTGAGGAGATAGGGAGAGGAGCATGGGGGTGAGAGGGAGAAGGGCAGGGAGAACAAGGCAAAGGGGAGCAGGGAGAGGGGCATGTGGAGAGGGGAGAGTAGGGCAGGAGGAACAGAGCAAGGGGAGAGGGACAGAGGAGAGTGAGGAGAGAGGGAGAGGGGCAGGGGGAGCTGGGCAGGGTCCCTCCCCCAGCACAGCTCTCCCCTCCCCAGGCTCGACTGGGGCTGGGGGGTGAGGGGCACTCCCTCCGGCACCTCCAGGAGGAGGAGGAGAGGTGCAATGGGAATGGGAATGGGGACAGGGACGGGGATGAGACGGGGATGGGAATTGGGATGGGAATGGGGATTGGGATGGGAATGGGGATGGGGATGGGCATGGGATGGGGATGGGACCCAGCGAGGGGCAGGCAGGAGATGCGCTGCAGGACTGTGCAATTAGTTAACGCAGTTCGGGATAATTACTGGCAAGAGAGGAGCTGACGTGTTCCTTCCCGGGAATAAATCGCTAGCGGGTTGCGATGGGATGGCTCGATTCCACCTTTCCTTCCTCCCAAAGGGAACCTTCACCCGGGAGCAGCCGCTCGCATCACCCCGAGACCGAGAAGCCGTGATGCCGACGCTTTAGAACGACAAGCATCACCGTACGGGTCTGAAACCAGCCAGGTTTGGGTCCATATCTGTGAGTCGTTTTCCTTTCCTTTCCATTTCTCTTCTCGTGCCTCTAGCCGAAAGCTGAGCTCTTCACTAGGGATGTCACAGCCAAAGTGCTGTTTTCCCTGCAGGATCCTGTTTGTTCCCTGCGCTGTGTTGTCCCTTGGGATGGAAGCGATGCGAGTTCCCAGGCCTGAGTGGCTGGGCACCCTCCTGGCTGTCTGTCTGTCCGCCCTCCCCGCTGGCATCGCCTGCCCCCGGCCCTGTGCCTGCTACGTCCCCACCGAGCTGCACTGCACCTTCCGCTACCTCTCCGTCGTCCCCCCGAGCATCCCTCGCGACGTCGAGCGCGTCAACCTGGGGTAGGTCTTGTGCCGAGGTGCTAAATAGTGTGGCCTTGCAACAACTGGCAAAGCAATCATAGAACTGTGGGATGGTTTGGGTTGGAAGGGACCTCAAAGCCGACCCAGTGCCACCCCTGCCATGGGCAGGGACACCTCCCACTGGATCAGGGGCTCCAAGCCCCATCCAACCTGCCCTTGAACCCCTCCAGGGATGAGGCAGCCACCACTGCTCTGGGCAACCTTATTAATGAAGAATTTCTTCCTCATATATAGTCTAAATAGTCTGTTATCCTGGAGAAGAGGAGGCTGAGAGGAGACCTCATTACTCTCTACAACTACCTGAAAGGGGGTTGTGGAGAGGAGGGAGCTGGGCTCTTCTCCCAAGTGACAGGGGACAGGATGAGAGGGAATGGCCTCAAGCTCCACCAGGGGAGATTTAGGCTGGAGATTAGGAGGAAGTTTTTCACACAGAGGGTCATTGGGCATTGGAATAGGTTGCCCAGGTAGGTGGTTGACTCACCTTCCCTGGAGGTGTTTAAGGGATGGGTAGATGAGGTGCTGAGGGACATGGTTTAGTGTTTGATAGGAATGGTTGAACTCGATGATCCAGTGGGTCTCTTCCAACCTGGTGATTCTATGATTCTAAATCTTTTCCCTTTCAATGTAAAGCCATCCCCCTCATCCTGTCACTCCAAGCCATTGTAAGCCCCTTCCCAGCTTTCCCAGAGCCCCTTTCAGCGCTGGAAGCTGCTCTAAGGTCTCCCTTGAGGCTTCTCTTCTCCAGGCTGAACAACCCCAACTCTCTCAGCCTGTCCTCATAGCAGAGATACTCCAGCCCTCGAATCATCTCCGTGGCCTCCTTTGAACCCATTTCAACCATTTCATATCCTTTTTACACTGGGGATTCCAGAACTGGACACAATATTCCAGGAGACAGCAATAACTAGGAGTTCCTAAATTTAGGGCTAAAGATGAACCAAAGCAATAAACAAATCTGAAGAGTTTCAGGTTCTGCAGGATTCATAAGTAGTTGCAATCACAGGTAGCGAAGCCCAAGACTTCCAACACTAAGTGGAAATTCTGGGGTGGTTCACAGGGCATGTAAGAATTCCAAAAAGTTTGGACCTTAAATGAGGTCTGTTACATTAATTAAGGGTTTTTCACATGCACCATCAAACTCGGGAGGAGTCTGAAACAGAGTTTGTTTTAAAACCTGTGAAGTTTGGCTGCTTGAGCAAAACCCAGTCTGGGGTGAAATGTTTGGTGCAGGTAGGATGTTTGTTTGATAGGAATGGTTGGACTCAATGATCCGATGGGTCTCTTCCAACCTGGTGATTCTATGATTCTATTCTATGATTCTAGGTACAACAGTTTGTTTAAATTGATGGAAACAGATTTTTCCGGCCTGAAGAAACTGGAGATACTGATGCTGCACAGCAACGAGATAAATACAATCCCCGCTAAGGTGTTCAGCGATTTATATTCATTACAGGTAAGAATTACATAACCTAATCTTAATTGGGGAGATCAGCTATCTTAGTTTTGTCATGACTTTTTAGCAACCTGTAGTAATACTGATAGAAGCCAACCAGCAGTCTGTGGCCTTTTTGGTTTCCCATTTCTTATTGTATCCATGTGAAATATCCATTGTGGTTGGACTCGATGATCCGATGGGTCTCTTCCAACCTGGTTGTTCTATGATTCTATGAAAGATAAGGGTCTTCATGATCCAGGATCCTCATGGGAAATGTCTTTCTTTCCCAGGTGGACATTCAGCTATGGTTTAAAGAGAGAGATGAACCTAGTGGTAGATACTTGCCAGCAGTATCCTAACTGCCAAGAGCATCTGAAGCTCTCACACAACAGAGAAAGATTGCAGAGCATTAAGTACTTCTCCTGTGGTAGGAAATTGGTCTTTAATTAATTTGCTAGTCAATTTAATTATTTTAGGATGGTGCTGAGGGACATGGGTTAGTGTTTGATAGGAATGGTTGGACTCGATGATCCGATGGGTCTCTTCCAACCCGATAATTCTATTATTCATTACAGTCCTCACACTGGTTGGAACGATCATCACCACAGTTTATGGACAAACTCTGTTTACTCTTTCCAAAACTGTTGTGTAACTGGGATTTTTGAATGAGAAATAAGCATTGCTCTATTTTAATCACTGCATTTTGGCTGCAGAAGTGTCACCTTGAGGTACTGTTGGAACAAGAAAAGCATCCTTCTAGTCTTGCAACTCACACTGCACTTAAAACCAATTCCTCCGACTCATTTATTTCTCTTCCAATCACCTGCACTACTGGTCTATTGAAACACTTTGCCTTCAGAGACTAAACACCAATCAAAATTTCCACTCGTTAATATTACCCACTTGCTACTTTTTCATCGACAGGTCTTAAAAATGAGTTACAACAAGGTCAGAGTCCTTCAGCAGGATGTTTTTCATGGTCTGAAGAGCTTGGTACGGTTGCACATGGACCACAATAGAATTGAATTTGTAAACCCCAACGTTTTCTACGGACTCACATCACTGAGGCTGATCCACTTGGAAGGAAACTTACTGAAGCAGCTTCATCCTGATACTTTCATCACCTTGCGCTACAGCCAAATATTTAAAATATCCTTCATCAAGCACATATATTTGTCTGACAATGTGTTGACTTCACTACCCCAAGATATATTTTCCTACATGTCTGAGCTAGAAAGCATTTACCTTCATGGAAACCCATGGTCCTGTGACTGCAGTCTACAGTGGTTTGGAGAATGGGCAACGCAGAAGCCAGGTGAGCTGAAGGCTTTCTTTATGCTTCTTAGTCGTGTTATAGCTTCTCCTTCTTTCTGATAAAGGTCACTGGCTTTAATTTGTTTATCTATTCTCCCAGAAGGCGGAAGGCAGGATTTTTGTAGGTGTGTGTAATCGGGGTAAATAGATTAACAACATTCAGTTTCCCAATAAATCTAGTGATCTTAAACCCATTCCCAAGTGCAACTGTCCTTAACGCAATGTTTCCCTTGGCCAGTCCAAACCTTCTGTGCACCAGGAAGCCAATTTTTATCTAACTGGCTAGAGCAAACGCCATATTGTACAGGATTATTCCAAAAAGAAATAAGGAATAGGACTCAGGGTTTCTCTGCTCCTTCTGTGAATAAAGGTGGCACATGACATGACCCCAAACTGTCTCTTAAGACACCACTATGGTCATGTACCACAGGGGAGCACTCCCTGAAGGGTGTAAAACCATAGGGACAGAAGAACACTGCACCAAGCTGCAAGGTCAACAGTCCATAAGCAGTTTCCTCAGAGGAAATTCATGTTTTCATAGAATCATAGAATAACCAGGTTGGAAGAGACCCATCGGATCATCGAGTCCAACCATTCCTATCAAACACTAAACCATGTCCCTCAGGACCTCATCTACCCGTCCCTTAAACACCTCCAGGGAAGGTGAATCAAGCCCCTCCCTGGGCAGCCTGTTCCAATGCCCAATGACCCTCTGTGTGAAAAACTTCCTCCTAATCTCAAGCCTAAATCTCCCCTGGTGGAGCTTGAGGCCATTCCCTCTCATCCTGTCCCCTGTCACTTGGGAGAAGAGGCCAGCTCCCTCCTCTCCACAACCTCCTTTCAGGTAGTTGTAGAGAGTAATGAGGTCTCCTCTCAGCCTCCTCTTCTCCAGGCTAAACAACCCCAGCTCTCTCAGCCGCTCCTCACAGGGCCTGTTCTTCAGCCCCTTTTCTTGGGTTGCTGTAGGCTTTCATAGGTTACGTCAAGATAAGCTTTGCTAACATTTTATTCAAGAGAACAACTTGCTGGTAGCTGTGTCCTTCTTAACACTAAAAACTGTATCATAAAAGCTGTATCATAAATGCATTTTTCTTCCCTTCAGATGTCATAAAGTGCAAAAATGACAGAGGCTCTGGTGCTCAGCAATGCCCGGTTTGTGCTAGTCCCCAAAATCACAAAGGGAGGAGCTTAGTGGATATTCCTTCTGCATCTTTAACCTGCACTAAGCCAGCCATACACGACTCCCTCAAGTTCAAAAACCTGACGGTGCCAGACGATGGGGATTTTGGTTCCGTGTCTCCCAAGGACTTCATAGCTCCTATGGGATTCATGGTTTTGAACATGACTGACCAAGCGGGAAGTCAAGGGAACTTGGTTTGCAACATCCAAAAACCTAAAGGAACGTCTCCCATCGCATTTCACAAAGACGGCAACAATACAGTGCTGAAAACATCAGTCTCAGCGTTTCTGGTCTGCGACATTGATTACGAACACATTCAGCAGCTCTGGAGCATCCTGGCTCTGTACAGTAATTCTCCCTTAAAACTGGAAAGGAATGTCCTAACAACTAACCTGCCTTCTAGGACTTACAAATATAAACAAATCCACTCTGAGAAAGAGGAACTTTTTACCAATATAGAGACTGAACTAAGGGCTGAACCCTCATGGTTCATGCAAAGCCAAGTGGAATTACAGCTAGACAGGACGGCAACCACACTAAACACTCTGCACATCCAGTACTTCACAGAGGCTCAGATTGTTTTGCCCGGTGCTGAGAAAAACCAGGTGAGAAGTAACTGGACCATCATCCCCAGGGAAAACACGACACGAACGACGCGCACTGTCTTGGTTGGGGGAACCACAGAACTGGAATGCCGAGCGGTCGGAGAACCAGCTCCTACAATCGAGTGGATATTGGCTGATGGAAGCAAAATCAGAGCTCCTTATATCAGTGAGGACGGGAGGATTGTAGTAGTTAAAGCAGGAACACTCACATTACGCACAGCCGATGTTTTTGACACTGGGCTTTATCACTGCATAGGCACGAACTACAACGATGCGGATACCGTCACCTTCAGAATCACTGTGGTGGAACCTTACGTGGAAGATAATAGTGTAAACGGAGCTCAGCTTTCTACGTTTGTTGGCAGCACGCTCGACCTTCCCTGTACGTCCACTGCTGTTCCAGACGCTGCCATTAGCTGGGTGCTACCCGAGCGTGTGATTCTTCATCATTCTGTAAGGAACAAACAGATTTTTGACAACGGTACCTTGAGAATACAGGGGGTGACAGAGCGAGACAATGGCTACTTTAGATGTGTTGCAGCCAACCTGTACGGTGTTGACCTCCTGGTTTTCCAAGTGACAGTTAGAAAGGATGAAACCACTCAAAAGGAAAAGCAGGGAGCGGTGGGAGAATGGGAAGAGGGCCAAGGCTCTGGCGATGCAACGTTAGCTTCTTCTGCAGCACAGAAACATCCTTTAGCTACTCCAGCTCCCTTGACAGCTAATCAGGAACCTACTGCCTCAACATCCAGAGACAGGGCACGTAAAAGCAACAGCTTCAGGAATTTGACTTACAGGCGTTACAGGGACAAAACAAGCAGGCGGTTTAGAGGCCAGAGAAGACAGTTTGTTTCCTCAGCCAGGAGGGTCGACCCACAGCGCTGGGCAGCCTTTTTGGAAAAAACAAAGAGGAATTCAACACTGACAGAAAAACCAGGAGGTGTTGCAACAAAACCACCCATTCAAATCCCTAAGTTGTCAGAAGTACCTAGGGGTGAGGAGGAAGCATCTGGTGATCTCATGTCTCCAGAAGAAGAATTCATGATGCCAGTAACAGAGAGAGCTGTTGTATTTACTCTGGGGAGCAGGATAACCACAGCGCCCGAGAGGACTGCCAGTGATGCTCTTGTGAGGAAAACCTCTCTCCTGGCTGCAGAGGCAGTCACTCCCCTGCCCTCTCCTTTTTCACAGTCCGTGTCATCTGACAGCAGGTGGCCACAAACATACATAAACCCTACAATTACAAACTCTTGGGAGAGATCTGATTTAAGTCAAATATCAGCAGAGGGTATAAAAAACTCAGCTCTGACAAATGGAGCAAGTAGAACATCTACATTGCTCCCTGTGGGACAAAACGTGCTATATCCTGAGCAAAGTAATAACCAGCAAAGTAATAACCAGCATTTAAAGTCTGTATCTACAATAACCGTGACAGACAATACAGACACCAGCAAGTCTGCAGCTTCTCAAACCACAATGGGAAAGCTACACATTTTTACTGAGTCTGTTAGTGAGATTTCCACCAAAGCAGGTGATCAGGTATCTGTAGGCACAGTCAGTGACCCAAGTCCTGAATTTGGTCACATTTATCTTCACAGCACTCAGAAACAAGTAACTCCTAAGCCACCATTGGCCTCAACTACAACTCATCGGCAACCACAGAATATTCAGGATGTTACAACCCGTACAGCCCAGGCCCAGCAGCAACATGGAAGACAAAGGAAGGTTTCTGGCAGGAGACGAATTGTTACATCAGGACGTATTCCAGGCATTAAAGAGCACAGATATAATTTTGGGAGGCCAGGGTCATTCCGAGGAAGTACAGCTGTGGCTGCAGGTGTTCAACTGAATGTGAAATCTGAATCAAATTCACCATCTTTAAATAATATAAGCAGCTCCATCAGCCCATTTAGCCCAGAAGCACCTCTGGCCTCCCCCTCTACTACTGATGTGCCACTAGAGGACCCAGAGGGTACTCATCAAAACACAGCGTCCCTCAGGGAAGAGAAAAACAAGGCCAGTGCAAGGCAAAAAGCTGCTACAACACCCATTTTAATTACGAAAGGCACCCAAGCTACTCCTCAGTGGAAATCAGAGACGACTGCTCCACTTCAGATTACAAATTCTGACAGAGTTCAACCGTCTGGCATGGGAAAACCAACAAGGGCATTTCACACAGCTGATGTTACGGCAGAAAGTACACATCCCATAAGCACTAAGGTATCTTCTACCCTTGAATCAATCTCACCCAGCACTGAGCCTAGGACCTCAGCAAAATCACAGAGAGGAAACATTACTAGGGAACAACTCTTTGGAAACACTGCACAAAAAGAAGTCCTCCTTCAGCAGCAACCAAAGCAACTGACAGATCTATTTCTATCAACAGAAGTGTCAACGATGCCTCCTAAAACTACGGCAGCATTATCTACGTCCAAAATGCCTCTTCTGCACTTTACACCTATTACAAGTGGGACTCACAGCAGTGATTTTCAGTCTCTAAACAAGCCCATTCTTTATGGTCGTGGGAAGCCAGACGAACATCTTCTTACCACAAAACCACATTCATACTCTAATCTGGTAACTAGTGCAACTAAAGCAATGGATGTAACAAGCATGAAGCCAGTGCTCACACCTATTATTACTCCTCAATCTGACACCAAAATCACCAAAAGTAGAATATTCAGAGTGGGGAGAAAGCGAGGTCAGAGGAAGAGGAGGCCCCCTAAAACGTCTGCTTTACGAAGTGTGAGCCACAGCACTGCAGCGATTCTGTCAGAGAATACAGCCAGGCCGGTCGTGACAACAGTTAAACCATTAACCATGCCTGCAAACCCTCTCTCTGAGAGGGCAAGCACAGGCTCAGTGACAGAGATGCCAGCACTGTGGACCCTTAACAGCCCAGAGGCACCTCAGCACGTGCTGACGGCAGCCACAGCAATATTAATGGCTCCCGTTACTCAGAGGAACATCCAGCCAGACACGTTGCCACTGGACACTCGTATTGCTTCGAGCCCCACCACACCAGGCCAAACCACAGCGCTGCTTTCAACGCCTTCCTGCAGCACAAGCACACAACTTGCCTCTGTCTGTGCAACATCTGGGTCAGAACCTGCTCAGCAAATCAAAGCTGCTTCAGTGGCAGGTGAAAAGCCACACCTGAAAACAGAAGAGAGTGAAAACCACCATGAAAACCACCTTGCAGAGCCCCCATTCCCAGCAAGAAGTGAGTCAAGTAGCAGAGCTCCTGCAGAATCCACGGATGCCTCTCCCCGCAGCACTCAGCATCCCACCCCACTGCCAGCCCCACCAGCACCTCTGCCGCCTGCACGGACTGTGAGAACCACCTCACCTCCGCGGTGGGAAATACCATTCCAGCAGAAGCCCTCGGCTAAAGTCATGGAGAGAGTCATCACGTTAACCGTCAACACACGGACCAGACTGAAGTCATCACCAATCACGACTCCTTACGCTCCTCTGTGGGGAAAAGACAAGGACGTTTCTATCAAAGGCTGGTCTGAAAAGAAACAAGATCAAGGAACCACCAGCAACAACCCTACAGCCTTGGACTCTTTAAATCAAAATCACCTTGCAAAGCCCAGAATAACTGGAGGAAAATTAGCTGCTTTTACTGTGCTAGCTAATTCAGATGCTTTTATTCCTTGCGAAGCGACCGGTAACCCTCGTCCAACAATACACTGGACCAAGATATCATCAGGTATGCTCAATAAACCTTTCTAGAATCTACCTCCCATTATAGTCTTGTAACTTGGCAGATTTGCTGTGTCAGACTCAGGTATTGCTTCATTTGAAAGTACCATGAGGTATAAGTGAAAAGATGAACTGTGAAACAGTGAAAAAGAATGATATCCCAGCAGCATATTTGCTGGAGCCTCTTACTGCTACCTATGAAACAGCTCATTGGGGAAATAAATCCCAAAAAAATTGATATTTAACTATAATTCTGTGCTTATTGTAAGATTTCAATATTTATCATATGTTACCTGCTATTTCAGAAGTGTGACAAGTGAGAAGAATATCCCTGTGGTAAAAAAAAAAAATCAGATGAAGTTAAGATTATGCCAAAAACGTTTCTTAATATGCACAGACCCATCTGCTTTATCTCAATTTTGTCTCTACTGAGGACTAAATTTTGGGTTTACTTTAAAGCTTTATAGCTTGGGCAGTGGCAGAGGTTACCCAGGATGGGGGTTGAGTCACCTTCCCTGGAGGTGTTTAAGGGACAGATGGATGAGATAGTGAGGGACATGGGTTAGTGTTTGATGGGAACGGTTGGACTCGATGATGCGGTGGGTCTCTTCCAACCTGGTTGTTCTATGATTCTATGATGGGAACGGTTGGACTCGATGATCCAGTGGGTCTCTTCCAACCTGGTGATTCTACGATTCTTTGTCACTGTATGTGCAAAATGCCATTATTTCTCTTTCTTATCACTCATGTCTTGGTTATTTGAGCACAGCAGACCAGGATAGGAAAAGCATTTTCAGGGACTGAGTAAAAAGAAAGAGAAGGGAGAGGTCCTGACGTTCTAAGTTGTTGTCCCCTTGCTTCCACAGGGACCGGCACCGTGGAAAGCCGAGGTGACAGCCGGTGGATGGTGTTTGCCAACGGCACGCTGTCCATCGCCCGCACAGGCCTGGAGGACCGTGGGCAGTACCTGTGCACCGCAGCCAACCCGCACGGCACGGCTTGGCTCCTGGTCACCTTGTCCGTAGTGGCCTACCCACCACGCATCACCAGTGGCAGGTGGCAGGTCCTCACTGCCCACTCTGGAAAGCCAGTGGCACTGAAGTGCAGAGCGGAGGGGAGGCCTCCTCCCACATTCTTGTGGGTTCTGGCAAATCAAACGCACGTCTCCGAGTCTTCCACAGGAAACGACAAAGTTCATATGGAACCAGATGGCACTTTAATTATCAACGCAGTCACCGTTTACGACAGGGGACTCTACACGTGTGTGGCTAAAAACCCAGCGGGCACCGACACGCTGGTTGTAAAACTGCAGGTCATCGCGGCCCCTCCCGCTATCCTGGAAGAGAAGAGACAACGCATTGAAGGAACGATGGGGGAAAACCTGCAGCTCCCTTGCACCGTGAAAGGGAATCCTCGGCCCACTGTCCACTGGGTCCTCTTTGACGGGACGGTGGTGAAACCTCTGCAGTTCGTAAACGGAAAGCTGTTCCTGTTCTCCAACGGTACCCTCCACCTCAACAACATCCTTCCTTCTGACAGCGGGAATTACGAATGCATAGCCACAAGTTCGACCGGCTCGGAAAGGAGGGTGGTGAGCCTCGTGGTGGAACACAGGGATACGCTTCCGAAAATAGCTACCGCCTCTCAAGGAATGACTCAGCTGAATTTTGGAGAGAAGTTGCTTCTGAACTGCTCAGCGACTGGGGAGCCAAAGCCCAGGATCATCTGGAGGTTACCTTCCAAGGCAGTTATCGACCAGTGGCACAGGTAGGAGTCTTTATTTTTAACTCACCTCTTTGAAATTTCAGATGCTGTCTTGCCTGGTGCTGGTGTAAGAGGCTGTTACATCACTGAAACTACACCTGAAAGGAGGTTGTAGAGAGGAGGGAGCTGGGCTCTTCTCCCAAGTGACAGGGGACAGGACAAGAGGGAATGGCCTCAAGCTCCACCAGGGGAGATTTAGGCTGGACATTAGGAGGAAGTTTTTCACACAGAGGGTGATTGGGCATTGGAATAGGCTGCCCAGGGAGGTGGTTGAGTCACCTTCCCTGGAGGTGTTTAAGGCACAGGTAGATGAGGTCTTGAGGGACATCGTTTAGTGTTTGATAGGAATGGTTGGACTAGAAGATCCGATGGGTCCCTTCCAACCTGGTTGTTCTATGATTCTATGATTCTATGAACCGAAGTTGACGCTAAATGTTTAACAGTGCTGAGACACCTGTGATGTTGTCTTGTTATTATAAGTCTAATAAACCAGTCCCTTTCCAGTTTATAGCTGTTGCCCCTTGTAAACAGCCCCTCCCCAGCTTTCTTGTAGCCCTTTCAGGTATTGGAAAGTTGCTACAAAATCTCCTCGGAGCTTTCTCTTCCCCAGGCTGAGCAAACCCAACTCTCTCAGCCTGTCCTTGTATGGGAGGTGCTCCAGCCCTCTGATCACCCTTGTGACCTCCTGGAGAAGAGGAGGCTGAGAGGAGACCTCATTACTCTCTACAAGTACCTGAAAGGAGGTTGTAGAGAGGAGGGAGCTGGGCTCTTCTCCCAAGGGACAGGGGACAGGACAAGAGGGAATGGCCTCAAGCTCCACCAGGGGAGATTTAGGCTAGAGATTAGGAGGAAGTTTTTCACGGAAAGGGTCATTGGGCATTGGAATAGGCTGCCCAGGGAGGTGGCTGATTCACCTTCCCTGGAGGTGTTTAAGGCACAGGTGGATGAGGTCCTGAGGGACATGGTTTAGTGTTTGATAGGAGTGGTTGGACTCGATGATCCGATGGGTCTCTTCCAACCTGGTTGCTGTATGATTCTATGATTCTCCTCTGCTAGTTGGCATCGTGCAGCTTTGCACACCTACATAGAGTCAGTGAGCGCAGGCACATCCACTAAACAACTAAAGCAGCTGCTGCGCCAGGTTATAACCCACTGGGTCTGTGGGTGGTGTGGACATGGGGACCTTTGGGGAGAGCTGCTGTATCGTATTACTGAGGGACATGGGCTAGTGTTTGGTGGGAGTGGTTGGACTCGATGATCCGGTGGGTCTCTTCCAACCAGGTGGTTCTGTATTCTCCTGCAAATCTAGCACTTTGCATACAGAAATGTTCAATCTGTGCAGCTTGATCTTGGGAAGAACTAACATTGTCATTTCGTTTGTCTCCAAAATTACTTTAACTCAATATTCGTTACCGTCTGCTGTCACGGTTGGACTCGATGATCCGGTGGGTCTCTTCCAACCTGGTTGTTCTATGATTCTATGATCAGTCAGTCTTGGTGCTCAGTATTCACCTCCAGCACTTTGCTCCATAATTCATTCCCTCTTTCTTCCCCCACAACAGGATGGGAAGTCGAATCCACGTCTACCCCAATGGATCCTTGGTCATCGAGGCAGTTACTGAAAAGGATGCAGGTGACTATTTGTGTGTGGCAAGAAACAAAATTGGAGATGACCTGATACTGATGAAAGTCAGCATCACAATGAAACCAGCAAAGATTGACCAGAAACAGTATTTCAAGAAACTGGTGCCATATGGAAAAGAGTTCAAAGTGGATTGCAAAGCCTCTGGGTCACCCGCACCAGAAATATCCTGGAGTTTGCCGGACGGGACGGTGATCAACAACGCGATGCTGGCGGATGACAGTGGGCGCAGGTCTCGCAGATACGTCCTCTTTGACAATGGGACTCTGTATCTCAACAAAGCTGGAGTGACAGAAGGAGGAGATTATACCTGCTACGCTCAAAACACACTGGGAAGAGATGAAATGAAGATCCATGTCACGGTCGTCATGGCAGCCCCTCAAATAAAGCACAATTACAAGACTTACATGAAAGTGAAAGCTGGAGATACAGCACTAATGGACTGTGAAGCCACTGGAGAACCCAAACCAAAAATATTCTGGTTGCTTCCTTCCAGTGACATGATCTCCTCGTCGACAGACAGATATTTCCTGCACGTCAATGGGTCTCTATCAGTCAGTCAAGTCAAACTCTTAGATGCCGGGGAGTACATGTGCGTCGCTCGTAACCCTGGAGGGGACGATACAAAGTTGTATAAGCTGGATGTTGTTGCGAAACCACCTATTATAAATGGTTTATACGTGAACAAAACAATCATGAAAGTGACAGCAGTGAAGCATTCAAAAAAACACATCGACTGTAAGGCAGAAGGGAACCCTCCGCCTCAGATTATGTGGATCATGCCTGACAATATTTTCCTAACAGCTCCATATTATGGGAGCAGGATTGTAGTCCACAAAAACGGGACACTCGAGATTCGCAACGTAAGGCCTTCTGACACCGCAGACTTCATCTGTGTGGCACGTAACGATGGGGGAGAGAGTATGTTGGTGGCGCAGCTGGAGGTGTTAGAGATGCTAAGGCGACCGATCTTTAAAAATCCGTTCAATGAAAAAATAATAGCGAAACCTGGGAAACCTACGACGCTGAATTGTTCTGTGGATGGAAACCCTCCGCCTGACATAAGCTGGATGTTGCCTAACGGTACGTGGTATTCCGGTGGCATCAAGACTTCCCAGTTCCTCACGGATAGCAGTGGTACCCTAACGATCTACGACCCCGACAGAGACAAAGCAGGGAAGTATCGCTGTGCTGCCAAGAATAAAGTCGGTTACATCGAGAAGCTGCTCATCGTGGAGGTTGGCCAGAAGCCCACTATCCTCACGCACCCGAAGGGGCCGGTGAAGGGCATTAGTGGGGAGCCCCTATCTCTTCACTGCCTGTCTGAGGGGAGCCCCCCACCAAACACAGCGTGGACGCTGCCCGGCGGCTCCGTGCTGGATCGGCCACAGATCAACCGGAAATACCTGCTGCTGGAAAACGGCACTCTGGTCATACGAGAAGCCACCATTCACGACAGAGGAAATTACGTCTGTAAGGCCCATAATAATGCCGGAGAATCCTCTATAACTGTCCCGGTCGTTATCGTAGCCTATGCCCCGAGGATTACAAGCAGGCCCCCGCAGACCATACACACGATGCCTGGTGCCGCCGTTCAGCTCCACTGCATAGCACTGGGAATACCAAAGCCAGAAATCACCTGGGAGCTGCCTGACCACTCGGTGCTCTCTACAGGTAACCAAGAGCGAGCATCTGGAGGCAAACTGCTTCATCCCCCGGGAACGTTACTCATCCAGAATCCCCAACCTTCAGACTCTGGCATGTACAAGTGCACAGCGAAGAACCATCTTGGCAGTGATTTCACAGTAACATACATTCACATCATTTGAAGTAAGAAATACAGCACAAATAATTGTTAATAAAATCTACAGCTGGACTGAGTTTATTCTTGGAATCAGTTTAATCAAAGGCAGCCATAGGCATGTAAGTGCCTGAATACATTCGCAGAATTCAGACTGCAATGACTGCACAAAAAAAAAAAAAGAGAGGAAGGGCTTACGAAGATTAGAGCTAGGATTATTATCTAGCATTGGTTCTCTCACTGATTAAATTGACTTAAAACCAAACTTGAGGCACTTTTGCTTTGCCAGCAAACATGGAACATCAAATAAAATTACTTTATGGAAACATACCTAGAGGTCTGTAGTAAAGGAGAGACGTTTTCATATTGATGTTGTCCACCTTGTGTGACTCTCAGGAGCATGGATCACACGAAGCAAGAGCACCTGAGAACCAAAGAGCAGATTTTTTTTGTGATGCAGATTACCTTCCCAATACGTCTGAATATTTAGTATGTTTTTTTTAATAAACATTCAATGGTGAAACAGGTAGTGAAGTACTTTTAGTAATGCAGCCGTTTCATAGTCTGTTTTGCAGAACTTTTTTTTTTTTTTTGCAGAACCCTATGCAGAGCTACAGACTGGGAGAAGTCTGGCTGGAAAACTGCCAGGAGGAGAGGGACCTGGGGGTGTTGGTCGACAGCGACTGACCATGAGCCAGCAGTGTGACCAGGTGGCCAAGAAGGCCAATGACATCCTGGCTTGTATGAGAAATGGTGTGACCAGAAGGGCCAGGGAGGTGATTCTCCCTCTGTACTCTGCACTGGTGAGGCCGCTCCTTGAATCCTGTGTTCAGATGTGGGCCCCTCACCACAAGAAGGATGTTGAGGCTCTGGAGTGAGTCCAGAGAAGAGCCACAAAGCTGGTGAAGGGGCTGGAGAACAGGCCCTATGAGGAGTGGCTGAGAGAGCTGGGGGTGTTTAGCCTGGAGAAGAGGAGGCTGAGAGGAGACCTCATTACTCTCTCCAACTACCTGAAAGGAGGTTGTAGAGAGGAGGGAGCTGGGCCCTTCTCCCAAGTGACAGGGGACAGGAGAAGAGGGAATGGCCTCAAGCTCCACCAGGGGAGATTTAGGCTGGAGATTAGGAGGAAGTTTTTCACGGAAAGGGTCATTGGGCATTGGAATAGGCTGCCCAGGGAGAGGGTTGATTCACCTTCCCTGGAGGTGTTTAAGGCACGGGTGGACAGGGTCCTGAGGGACATGGTTTAGCGTTTGATGGGAATGGTTGGACTCAATGATCCAATGGGTCTCTTCCAACCTGGTTGTTCTATGATTCTATGAAATTTTTCACAGTGAGGGTGGTGAGACACTGGCCCAGGTTGCCCAAGGAAGTTGCCCTTTTACAATAAGGGTCTCAGGAGAGTGGAGGAGAAGGGGAGAAATGTACCTGTGGTTTTCCACTCAGCTGCTAATACCCAATGCACTGCACCACCACCACCTTTCCCAGCCACCAGGACTCAAACCTGGATTTTGAAATACTCACCGTGCCACCCTGGCAGCAGACACTGGTAACCAAATAACTCGGTTACGGTGACTTCAGTATGAAGAGCTGTTGGCTGCAGCAGTTCCAACACCTCAGAAAGGACACTGGTGCCTTTTCCACCCTCGCTTGGTGAAAGCTGGAATGAGATTTGTTAGTGAAGGCAACAACTGCGCCAGAGATTTGCTTCCCATGAGGCTTTCCCAGGACTCGGAGATTTCCCTAAGCGAGCAGAGCAAAACCTGTTGGACTGTTCAGTCCCTGTTATGATGCAGTGCACTCCTTTCAAACCGATCACTAGTGAACTTTATATTAAGAAGAAATATGAAACAATTCTACTTCCAGGAGGTTTATTAACGTTACATTGTGGCTTTTAATATAAACTTTAAGAAGTTCTAATACAAGCAATAAACCCACTTCAGCACCTTCTTACCACAATGAGAGCAAGAGGAAACTGGTACTTAAAACAAGGAGCTTTATAAAGTGCATATGAAAATTACAGTCAAATAAACACAATTTAAATCAATGCTTGTTCTACCAACAAAGAAAAAAAAGGCGAACGTCTTAATGAACAAATTAACTTCTATGCCAAAATCAGAAGGGCCTTTCAGTTCGGTAGTTTGGTCCAGTGCAGTTCTTTAAAACAAAACAAAACAAAAAAAACCCACAAAAATCAACAAAAAAAAATCAAACCAAAAGAAATGTTTCACACAAATAAATAAGTCCAGCATTCTTTGTCCTCTTTAAAAGTAACAGGGCCTAAAAAAGCACCAAATTCATAAAACCAGCGATAACATTCTTCAAACAGGCCCACGTGTCCATACATTTAAATCTGGTTAAACACAAAAAAAAAATAAAATCCCCACCCCAAGCCCCGCCGTGTCACATATCCACATCAACCGCAGCACGAAAAAGAATCATTGAAATCATAAGAGAAGGAAATGAAAGTTTGCTTTCTAGCAAGAACTCTAGTGCATTGACTTGTGACTGTTCTGTTCTTCAGTGCAAACGGGACGCGCCGCCCCCTTCCAGTGTGGAGTCAGAAGTGAGAGGGATGCCCGTACTGGTTCACTCCTTGCTGGGGCTGGTTACCTGGTTGGTAAAGGAGAGGGAGGTGTTTGTGCCTCGTGACTGTACTCCACACAAATACAGACGCACGTCAGCGTTCCATGCAGCAAGAAAACATGAAACACGCAGCAGAGACCGCATTACTCTCTACAACTACCTGAAGGGAGGTTGTAGAGAGGAGGGAGCTGGGCTCTTCTCCCAAGTGACAGGGGACAGGACAAGAGGGAATGGCCTCAAGCTCCGCCAGGGGAGATTTAGGCTAGAGATTAGGAGGAAGTTTTACACAGAAAGGGTCATTGGGCATTTTAATAGGCTGCCCAGGGAGGTGGTTGATTCACCTTCCCTGGAGGTGTTTAAAGCACAGGTAGATGAGGTCCTGAGGGACATGGTTTAGTGTTTGATAGGAATGGCTGGACGTGATGATCCAATGGGTCCCTTCCAACCTGGTTGTTCTATGATTCTACAAAATTGTGACTGGGCCACCAGTCCAGTGAGTGGAGCTTCTCTGGAGACCAACAGAAACCTGCAGGATGCACCAGCACCAGGATTTTGGTCTCGTGTCCCTACTGGGATAACTAACCAGCTCTCAGGAGGAACATTAGGAAAGAAAATTTCACAGAAATGGTCACTGAGCACTGGCAGAGGCTGCCCAGGGAGGGGTTTGTGTCACCTTCCCAGGAGGGGTTTAAGGGATGGGTTGATGAGGTGCTGAGGGACATGGTTTAGTGTTTGATAGGAACAGTTGGACTTAGTGATCCAGTGGGTCTCTTCCAACCTGGTGATTTTATGATTTTCTGACCAAGGGTAAGAAATTGCCTCTATTTGAATGTGCATCCACTCATCACGAGTGAAGTGATCAAGCTGAGCCTTGTGTCTTGATCTCTATAGGTCAGAACGTGCTCTAGACCCATCTCTTTGTCTCTCTCTAGCGTTGGTCTTGGTTTTTCGTGTCAGACCTCATATATACGGCAGCATTCAAATAGGCAGAGCACCTCGAGAAAGGTAATTCCACATTCAGATTTATGGATGTATTTCCATACATTTTCATGCACCCACACTTACTGGAGAGCTGCTTCTGGAGCTGCCTGACCAGTGCAGCAGTCTGTTGTTGCTGCTGTGTCTGTTGCAAGCCTTGCCTTGGAAACTGCAAAAGAAATATCAAAAATGAAATATGAAATAATCTCAGCTTTGTAGGCAACAGAAGCGTTTAGCCAGGTCTCCCCTTCAGCCGCTGGAAGAGCAGGTGGAAAGGACAGGGGAGATTTAGGCTAGAGATTAGGAGGAAGTTTTTCACAGAAAGGGTCACTGGGCATTGGAATAGGCTGCCCAGGGAGGTGGTTGAGTCACCTTCCCTGGAGATGTTTAAGACACGGGTGGATGAGGTCCTGAGGGACATGGGTTAGTGTTTGGTAGGAATGGTTGGACTAGAAGATCTGATGGGTCCCTTCCAACCTGGTTGTTCTATGATTCTATGACAGCAGAAAGCAGCCAGGCCTCCTCCACAGATCCTGACTGGATTTTAACAGCACACTGAGGACACATGGAGCACACTGAGAAATCACAGAGCATCTGTTCTCTTCATTGCCTAACTGCAAAGCGCAGAGTCCTGCAGCTCAGAAGGAACAGCCCCATACGCAAGTACAGGGTGGGGCTGACTGGCTGGAAAGCAACTCAGTGGAGAAGGACCTGGGAGTCCTGGTTGACCCACGCCAATCATGAGCCAGCAAGGAATGGTCGGACTCGATGATCCAATGGGTCTTTTCCAACCTGGTGATTCTATGATTCTGTGGCCAAGAAGGCCAGTGGTGTCCTGGGGTGGATGGAGAAGTGTGACCAACCGGCCTAGGGGGGTTCTCCTACCCCTCTGCTTTGCCCTAGGGAAGCTCCCTCTGGAATTCCATGTCCAGTTCTGGGCTCCCCAGCTCCAGAAAGACAAGGAACAACTGGAGAGAGTCCAGTAGAGGCTGATAAAAGGTCTGGGGCATCTCTTATGTGAGGAAAAACTGATGGGCCTGTGTCTGTTCAGCCTGGTTTGGAGAATACTGAGAAGGGATCTCATTAATGCTGATCAATATCTGACAGGCAGGAGGATAGGGCCAGACTCTGTCCAGTGGTGTCCAGAAACACTACAAGGGGTGACAATCACCAACTGGAGCATGGTCATTTCCACCTGAATGTGACTAAAATCTTCTTTTCTGTGATGGTGACGGAGCTCTGGAAGGGTGTGGAGTCTCCTTCTCTGGAGATATTCCAACACACCTTGATGCATTCCTGAGCAACTGCTGGAGGTGACTGTTTCAGCAGGGAGTGGGACGGGATGAGCTCCAGAGGGCCCTTCCAACCCCCATCACTCTGGGATTCCGTAATTTTTTTTTTCTCATTAGATTTGGTGAAAATGCACCTTCTTCTCATTAAGAGATTTCTGGTGCTTCTGCACAAGGACACACAATCCACCTGAGCAATACGAAAGCCTGATGCGCTGAACAAAAATGGAGCTATTTAATACCCTAATAACATCGTATGCGCTACAGGGAACGCCCCGGCTTTGTTTCAGTGAAACCTTTTGCTTCTTACCGAAGGGAGTTTCAGCATTTTACAAGACCTCAGCAACTCTTCCCTCTTCTGAAACAAAATCCTTGACTTAAAATCCATTGTGTAACCTTTTGGCTGACAGTCCTCGGTAAATGCTGAGGTTAGACAAAAGCATCGACCACACCAGGGTTTTGTGGGGACGCAAAACCAACACGCACAGCTCTGCGCTGAGCTGAGTTCTGGAAGAGGGGTCTGCGGCCAGGGAGGTGGCTCTGTCCCCATGAGGGTCCTTCCCATTCAGTTGGTTTCACTCCTATAAGGAGCATCTTTGCAAGCAAATTCAAACACGCTACTGCAGAGGCACTGAGGTCAAGTGAGGAAGAGCAGGAGCCCTCCTTGACACACAGTGTTGAAAGAAGCACTTGCCTCCACCTCAGAGCTCAGCAGGCAAGGTCACCCTCCAGCACACCCCAGTGCATGAATAACCCCCGGCATCAAGAGCAACGAGGCTGGTGAGGGGTCTAGAGAACAGACCTTATGAGGAACGGCTGAGAGAGCTGGGGGTGTTTAGCCTAGAGAAGAGGAGGCTGAGAGGAGACCTCATTGCTCTCTGCAACTACCTGAAAGGAGGTTGTGGAGAGGAGGGAGTTGGGCTCTTCTCCCAAGTGACAGTGGGCAGGACAAGAGGGAAAGGCCTCAAGCTCCACCAGGGGAGATTTAGGCTAGAGATCAGGAGGAAGTTTATCACACAGAGGGTCATTGGGCATTGGAATAGGCTGCCCAGGGAGGTGGTTGATTCACCTTCCCTGGAGGTGTTTAAGGCACAGGTGGACGAGGTGCTGAGGGACATGGTTTAGTGTTTGTTAGGAATGGTTGGACTTGATGATCCGATGGGTCTCTTCCAACCTGGTGATTCTATGATTCTATGATCAGAGTGTGGGGCTACAGCACTGCAGGCATCAGGGGGTCAGCATCAGCAGGTAGCTGTTGATGTGGAGAAGCTTACACAACCCCTTTCCCCATCTCCCTCAGGGATAAACTCACCCCACGGTTACCCCCGTGCCTGATCAGAACGCTTGGCTGTCCCCTCTGCTTACCAAAGGCTGCTGCGGTTGCAAGGGCTGGAGACCGAGCGCCTGCTGCTGCCCCTGCTGCTGCTGCAACTGAAAGAAGACAGGCATTGAAATACGTGCCACGACACGCACCCCCTGCCTCACGAGCGACCACGAGCCACACAAGACAACTCCTCATGATTGATGTCCAGTCTAGGATCTGGGCTCGCTCACAGCATTGGTTGCTGAAGGTCCCATCTGGGAGAGGAGCCCCACAGCACTCCACTTCCACTGTCAGCCAAGCCAGAGCTGACAAGGAGCACTGTTAGTAGACAACAAAACACCTCAAAGCTGGGATATTTAGTTTACTACAACTTCAAGATAAAATCCATTATTATTTGACAAGAACTGGCACAGGCAGTTATTGCATTAAAATGTAAACCCAACCATCGAAGGGCTGCGGGAAGGATTTTAAATCTCATTTACTTCCACTGTGCCAAGCCCTACTTATTTAGCTGATAAACTGATACTTACTGCCAAATCAAAAACGTATCATCAAATAAGAATATAGGAGGCTGAGAGGAGACCTCATTACTCTCTACAACTACCTGAAGGGAGGTTGTACAGAGGAGGGAGCTGGGCTTTTCTCCCAAGTGACAGGGGACAGGACAAGAGGGAATGGCCTCAAGCTCCACCAGGGGAGATTTAGGGTGGACATTAGGAGGAGGTTTTTCACACAGAGGGTCATTGGGCATTGGAATAGGCTGCCCAGGGAGGTGGTTGATTCACCTTCCCTGGAGGTGTTTAAGGCACGGGTGGATGAGGTCTTGAGGGACACGGGTTAGTGTTTGATAGGAATGGTTGGACTAGAAGATCCGATGGGTCCCTTCCAACCTGGTTGTTCTATGATTCTATGAAATAGGCGAGATGGTAAGCAAGCCCATTGATTCAATTCCAGCACATACTGCAATGCCAGAGAGGGGAGGGCACAACCACTGCTTTTGTCTCGGCACATTCAGCTCAAATGTCTCAAGTTTACCTTCTCCAGAGGCATTCTGTGGTTTTGAAAAAACAGAAGTTCTGAATTTTCCATGCACGGTTCAAGTCTTTTTTGAAGTGTCAAACATAATCAATAAATTATTGCACTTGAGTGAAAGCAGTCTGGGTTCCTAGCTGCTTTAGACCTTAATACACACCCTGACACCATCCCCTGGTACAAAGTGATGTTTACGCCCCCTTCCTGCATTAAAATATCCCTGTGCAGTGCAGCCAAGCCCCTCACCTGGAAGAGTCTCTGCTGTCGCAGCTGCTGCTGCTGCCTTTGCCTCAGGGGCTCCGGAGGCAGCTGCACCGAGTTCAGGGTGGGATGAGGACCCGCAGCTGACGTGCTGTCCAGTCCCCCTCCAACCAGTGAATTTGGCTGCAAAGGCTGATGGCTCAAGCTGATGGGGAAAAAAAAATAATGGTTTTATTTATTTCTAATAAATAATGGATTGATTTATAGGCAGAGCACAAGTTCATCTAAGAGTATCCAGCTCTTAGGGACACGGTTTAGTGTTTGATAGGAATGGTTGGACTCAATGATCCAGTGGGTCTGTTCCAATCTGGTGATTCTATGATAAGGTGTGACTTCCACAGATTTAACAGAGGTTACATTTTACGGGAACGATATATCTACTTCTTGATGGAGATTCCAGAATTTCATGCTCTATAAGCACACAGCACAACCAGGATACAGTGCATGCCAAGACAAACTTAAAATAAAAGTAAAATGAAGGAAAAAAACAGGGGGAAATAGGAGACAATCCAGGGAGGTGATTCTCCCTCTGTACTCAGCACTGGTGAGGCCGCTCCTTGAATACTGTGTCCAGTTCTGGGCTCCTCACCACAAGAAGGATGTTGAGGCTCTGGAGTGAGTCCAGAAAAGAGCCACAAAGCTGGTGAAGGGGCTGGAGAACAGAACCTATGAGGAGCGGCTGAGAGAGCTGGGGTTGTTTAGCCTGGAGAAGAGGAGGCTGAGAGGAGACCTCATTGCTCTCTACAACTCCCTGAAAGGAGGTTGTAGAGAGGAGGGAACTGGGCTCTTCTCCCAAGTGACAGGGGATGGGACAGGACAAGAGGGATTGGCCTCAAGCTCCACCAGGGGACATTTAGGCTGGAGATTAGGAGGAAGTTTTTCACAGAAAGGGTCATTGGGCATTGGAGTAGGCTGCCCAGGGAGGTTGTTGATTCACCTTCCCTGGAGGTGTTTAAGGGACGGGTAGATGAGGTCTTGAGGGACTTGGTTTAGTGTTTGATAGGAATGGTTGGACTCGATGATCCGATGGGTCCCTTCCAACCTGGTTGTTCTGTGATTCTGTGATACTGCTGGTTAGACCCAGAATTACCATTTTGATTAACACACTTTATGTTACGAAAAGCTCTAGACCTCTAAATCATAGTTGCTGTTGCAATCCAGCTACGAGAAGTGCAGAGGCTCACCGCTGAGCGCCTGTCAAAGGCTGCATGTAGGTAGCAGCCTGCTGTTGGATATAGCCGCTGGGCTGCTGCTGGATCTGCCGCAGCCTCTCCATCAGCGTGGGGCTGGAATGAGATGCGCTGTACGCTCGGGGGTTGTAGCTGGGGGAGAGCACTATGGCACCAGGTGGCTGCTGCTGCTGCTGCTGCAAAGGCACCTGAGAGCTGTACATGGTGTATCCATGAGGCATACTCTGCAGGGAAAGGGACAGAAAAGTAACCTCACCGCGCCCAACAAATCATAATCATACAATAGTTTGGGTTGGAAGGGACCTTAAAAATCATCTAGTTCCAACCCCCTCGTGAAATTTTCCGTGAAATTTTTCACACAGAGGGTCATTGGGCACTGGAATAGGCTGCCCAGGGAGGTGGTTGATTCACCTTCCCTGGAGGTGTTTAAGGCATGGGTGGATGAGGTCCTGAGGGACATGGTTTAATGTTTGATAGGAATAGGAATGGTTGGACTCGATGATCCAACGGGTCTCTTCCAACCTGGTTGTTCTATGATTCTATGGTGGGCAGGGACACCTCCCACTAGATCAGGCTGCCCAAGGCCCGTCCAACCTCATTGCTCTCTCCAACTCCCTGAAAGGAGGTTGTGGAGAGGAGGGAGCTGGGCTCTTCTCCCAAGGGACAGGGCACAGGATGAGAGGGAATGGCCTCAAGCTCCACCAGGGGAGGTTCAGGCTGAATGTTAGGAAAAAAATTTTCACAGAAAGGGTCACTGGGCACTGGAAGAGGCTGCCCAGGGAGAGGGTTGAGTAACCTTCCCTGGAGGGGTTTAAGGGACGGGTGGACAAGATGCTGAGGGACATGTTTTAGAGATTGATGGGAATGGTTGGACTCGATGATCCGATGGGTCTCTTCCAACCTGGTGATTCTACGATACCTCATGCCGAGACTGCAGACATCCTTGAAGGTGGCTCTAACCCTTACCCTCAGCCACACACACAAGGCACATCCCAAGCACAGAAAAGCAGGCTGGGAGGTAAAGTAGCTCCTTCTGAAAGCATTTTTATGCAGACACCCCACGGGAGTAGTGCAATACCTGTGCTTGCTGTAACCCTGGGTACTGCGGAAGCTGAGACGGAGGTCGAACTTGCGGAGGGAAAAGAGCAGCTTGGTCCATTGGCTGACCCTGAAAGACACATCACCCATCAGATTTGGCCTCCAGACCCCACACAAGCACCTGTCCAATTCTGGACAAGAACCCCACCAAGTTGTGTCCTACAGGATCAGAGAGAAACTGGACCATTTCCTTCAAGACAGAGCACGACCCAGCACCAAACTGCTGAACAGTATTTACTCCCACGGAGATGGGAGAGTTGACTTCTGTTTCTGATACTACTGTAATACTGAAGAAGTGAAGAAATAGGCATTTACTGAAGAGACAGCCTTTAAAATGGGGATCTACAAAGGATTAGAAATAAATAGTCAAGCTGTCTTGAAGACAGTACATTGAATTATACAGGAAGCTTAGAGTGAATTATAATCTCCAGAATAAATACACAGTTGATATCTTTTTCATGCTACCTGATTACTAGTTTTGCCCCATGTGAAGCAGGCAAAATGCAGATTAGCAGATTTGATGACGACATAGAAAATACCAGGATGATAAATGAGTAACGCAAGCATCTCCAGCTCCCAACCCCTTCAGCTTGGAAACACACTCTGGATTTGTGATCAGCAGGAAGCTTACTTGGTTCACTTTGAATCACCTCAATATTGATGCCAAATTAATGGCAAGTCATTGAAAAGTTCAATTATAACTGCATTAGTGTGTTTTGAAGCACCAGAAAAGTGGGGAAAAAAAATATGACAACTTAATTCTAGGACCAAGATTGCAAAAAAAAACTGGTGAATGAGAATTTGCTGAGGATATAACCAAGTGTGTGTATTTTCTGTGCAATCGCGATGTTGCACTTGATACTTTTCAAAACTATTCTACTCAAAATGCTCAGCGCAGGCACAAGTTGGAAGCAATGACGCTCATTCCTGCAGCTGCACAGTTCACCACAAAAAAAAAAATCCAAGTCCTTCAACAAGGTCTTTGCCACATTCATCAGGATATCCTTATAGAGATGTATTATAATTTGAGGCTAAAAATGACTTTGATAAGACACTGAAAGCAGCAACGTTACAGTTGGGGCTACAAGGTGGAAAATAAAATCTCTGACAGGATGGGATGAAAGAACTGAGGCACCATCGGAACTTTCCTTCTTTATCTGCTCCCACCCTTTCAGCAGCAAGTATCAAATAATGAGTCTGTAAGCACAAGCAGCAGTCCTGTAGTCCAGCTGTTAGTTTGGGTTTAAAAATGTGAGCATCCACATCAACAGACCTGAGAAACAAGCAGAGCGACCTGCTATGAACAGGAATCGCTGAGGGAAGTGATATGGTATAGAGAAAGCATTCCAGCTTCAACCGACCCAACCCCAAGAGGCCTGAACGGCCGTGACAAGAATGGATTAACCACCTTCTGCTTCAGGTAGAGAACAGACAGAAGAGGACAAAAGGACAAGATGTAAAACTCAGGGTAAAGCAACCATAGGGTTGGTCACACACTCAATTTTCATTCCTTCCTTTCCTTGTGAAAACAAAAAAAAAAACAACACTGCTCTAGCCAGGGTCTGATGGGACCAACACTAAAGGGGTGGAAGGAGGCAGAAGCTACACTGAGGATTCCAGCATCTCATGGGAAATTCTGAAGAACAAATTAGGGGGTACAGAAAGTGGGAAGAGACTAGCATCTATCAGTCCTGACAAAAGGTCAGGAGAAATTCAATTTATCTGGAAAAATATTTACAAAATCGGACAGGCAGCTCTCAAAATGACGACCTGATGGGTGAGAAACTGAAAAGCTGAACAGAGCATCCTCCTTGCAGACGGGACGCACATAAAACAGACATCAGCCAAGTAGATGGGAAAGGTACTCAAGTACTTAAGAAGTTTCTGGGTTTTGGAAACAAAAGAAGAAAAAGAGCAAAAATAATTTCTCTGAGCAAATCGCTACTGAAACTATAAGGTGCCCACAACAAGATAAAGATGTGACTTGAATTCACTCTAAGGTGAAATGCGGTAAAATCAAGACTGATTTCTAGAAAAACTGGTGCCTTACACTGTTCCGACAATAAAACAAACCACTGTGTGGTTCTGTGAAGCTGGACCATGCTCCATGCACTCTGTGTCCTGTCCTTCTGTTTCACAGCAAGAGCCAGCCCAGTGTGGCCAAGAGCAAAATCTGTCCTCATGCTCATGCACTGCAAAGAGTGTCCCCTCGACGTCTGTGGAAGTCACATCGATGCAAACCGGATTAGGCCCTAACTCTGTATGGAAATGCTATGGAAGCAGCTGCCTGGTCCCAGCCATGCACAGTGGGCAGAGCATCACAAGTGAGTTTTTGACCCTGATCCCTTCCCTGCCTTGAAGTCAGTAGGGTGTGAGACCCAAGAGCCGCAAACCCCAGCTGAAGGCACCAACGGGCAAGTGCCACAGGCAAAATCACACCTGAAACATAAGCAAAAGCTGTTCTTTACGCAAGGGACAGAGGGATGTGCCCCACAGCAGCACACGGCAGCCGATTTCTCGGCTGCCGTGTGCTGCTGTGGGACACATCCCTCTGTGGTGAAACCAAACGCTCTGCATTCCTCAGCAGCAGCAGCAGAGGTTGCTAAATTCAAAGGGACTTCTCTCTCCAGGCTCTCTTCTCTCTCCAGGCATAAGTTAGTGAAAAGTGAACTAGCCATGTAAGCCAGAACGGGGCATGCAGGTCAAATAAAACCAGAACCGAAACAAGGAGGGGAAAAAAAATCAAATGCTTTTATTCAATGCTACAGCAATAAGCACTGTTCTCTTTGTTCTGCTTGCACCTCAAATTGAAGCAACCTGCCTGCTTTTCCTGAGACCATAGCATAAGAAGGATGTTGAGGCTCTGGAGTGAGTCCAGAGAAGAGCCACGAAGCTGGTGAAGGGGCTGGAGAACAGGCCTTATGAGGAGCGGCTGAGAGAGCTGGGGGGGTTTAGCCTAGAGAAGACGAGGCTGAGAGGAGACTTCATTACTCTCTACAACTACCTGAAAGGAGGTTGTGGAGACGAGGGAGCTAGGCTCTTCTCCCAAGGGACAGGGGACAGGACAAGAGGGAATGGCCTCAAGCTCCGCCAGGGGAGATTTAGGCTAGAGATTAGGAGGAGGTTTTTCACGGAAAGGGTCATTGGGCATTGGAATAGGCTGCCCAGGGAGGTGGTTGATTCCCCTTCCCTGGAGGGGTTTAAGGGATGGGTAGACGAGGTGCTGAGGGACATGGTTTAGTGTTTGATAGGAATGGTTGGACTCGATGATCTGATGGGTCTCTTCCAACCTGGTTGTTCTATGATTCTATGAAAAAGAATTTTCTTCTCTGGTGGTGCTGGGAGTGGTGAAGGTAACTGGAGTGGCCTGGGAGCTGTGGATTGATTTTGATCAAGATCTGACTAAATCTGACTTGGAACGTAGGCCATGGAACACAACCGCTTATTTTGGCAAGGAGACAATGATAGATTTGAGGGACCTCACTGAATACCTGCTGCATACTAGGAAAATTTTTCACAGAAAGGGTGATTGGGCAGTGGCAGAGGCTGCCCAGGAAGGTGGTTGATTCACCTTCCCTCGAGGGGTTAAAGGGACGGGTGGACAAGGTGCTGAGGGACATGGGTTAGTGTTTGATAGGAATGGTTGGACCCGATCCGGTGGGTCTCTTCCAACCTGGTTGTTCTATGATTCTATGACACAGCACCAGACATATCTTGCAGCCACACTAATCTTTAGCTACAAGGAACACAACAGGAGAGGAAAAATATTCCTCAATGACGCAGTTACTGGAACTACTTGTATGAAAAAAAAAAATATTCTACATGTGCAAGTGTATTCGCAGCCTTCCCACATGCAGGCACCGTGCTACCTCGGCAAGAGGAGAGCCAAAGCGTTATCATTCTCATCACAAGCCAAGTGCGCAGCCTGTGTGCTGAAAGGCATGTTTGTGCGAAAGGGAAAAGAAAGAGAAGTTCATGGTCTCAGAGTGGTTACCATTATGTTGTCAAAGCCATCCTGAAGGGACACAGCAGCGCTACAGACATCCTAAAGGAAAAGGACAGGCAAGAAAACAGCAAATAATACAAAGAATATACACGATTAGGCTCAGATTGTTAGGGGAGCAGCACAGCATCTTTACAGAGCTCATCTGTACATACTCAAAGAACAATGATGTTTCAGAATGCTAACAGGGTCCTTTTGAGTGCTTTTTATGCTAACGAATCTCAATAGTTCTATGAAATTTTGATAGGAATGGTTGGACTCGATGATCCGGTGGGTCTCTTCCTACCTGGTGATTCTGTGATTCTATGAAATTTATGAGGAGAAACTCTAAACCTGAAAAGGACTCCTTACCATCCATGGCAGCCTATTAATTCTACATGTAATACTCAAAATTCTTTTAACAAGTCCCAGTTCTTAAAGACCTTGCACCATGGCTATTCTCAAGAGCACAGTGCACATGGCACAGTGCTACAGAGCAGAGTTCTTCTGGACCCATTTTACTGAACTGCCAGTGACTTCAAGCCCAGCAGACAAGTTTGCAGATGACACAAAGGTGTGTGCAAGTGTCGATCTGCTGGAGGGTAGGGAGGCTCTGCAAAGGGACCTAAACAGGCTGGACCACTGGGCAGTGTCCAATGGCATGAGGTTTAACACGGCCAAATGCCGGGTCCTGCACTTGGGGCACAACAACCCTATGCAGAGCTACAGACTGGGAGAAGTCTGGCTGGAAAAATGCCAGGAGGAGAGGGACCTGGGGGCGTTGGTCGACAGCGACTGACCATGAGCCAGCAGTGTGACCAGGTGGCCAAGAAGGCCAATGGCATCCTGGCTTGGATCAGAAATGGTGTGACCAGCAGGGCCAGGGAGGTTATTCTCCCTCTGGACTCAGCAGTGGTGAGGCCGCTCCTTGAATCCTGTGTTTAGTTCTGGGCCCCTCAGCACAAGAAGGATGTTGAGGCTCTGGAGCAAGTCCAGAGAAGAGCAACGAGGCTGGTGAAGGGTCTGGAGAACAGGCCCTATGAGGAGCGGCTGAGAGAGCTGGGGTTGTTTAGCCTGGAGAAGAGGAGACCTCATTACTCTCTACAGCTACCTGAAAGGAGGTTGTAGAGAGGAGGGAGCTGGGCTCTACTCCCAAGTGACAGGGGACAGGACAAGAGGGAATGGCCTCAAGCTCCAGCAGGGGAGATTTAGGGTGGACATCAGGAGGAGGTTTTTCACACAGAGGGTCATTGGGCATTGGAATAGGCTGCCCAGGGAGGTGGTTGAGTCACCTTCCCTGGTGGTGTTTAAGGTAGATGAGGTCCTGAGGGACATGGTTTAGTGTTTGATAGGAATGGTTGGACTCGATGATCCGATGGGTCCCTTCCAACCTGGTTGTTCTATAATTCTGTGATCATCTTCCTAAATTTTCAACTTCTACCCCTCCAGGCTTGTACACTGCCACTAGCATTGCCTCTTCCAAATCCAGGACGACAGCAAGAACTACTACAAGTTCCCCAGGGACATGTTTCTGCACTTGAGCACCACACAGGCAGGCAGGCATCCCACTGGAGCAGCCCCCAGTACCAGGGATGCACAAATTTTTACATCTAAGGCTGAATGAATCTTCCCAAATATCCAGCAAGGCAAGTCGAGGACACTGTGGAGAAGTAACTGGGAACAAAGATTTGGTTTAAACAGCTCTGGTCTGACTTGGTTTACACCAACTTAACTTATATTGACTCACGGCTGAAATAAAAACATGTCTGATGCAGAACCACAGATGAACATCCAGCACACCTCGTACTGGAACAGGTGTCTGAACCTGGATTTTAGTGCAACTCTTATATTGGAAGAGTTCAATTCAAATTTGATGAAAAAGTTAATCACAGACATCTTATTAATCTTATTGAGGCATGAATCCACACCTTGATGATAAGTTTATTTTCTTTACTGACAATCTGTCTATGCGGCAGTTTGGTGCAGAAGTTAAACACTGCTCTTACCAACTAGATACTGTTCCTGTTTGAAACCACACGGGAAAAGCAACACCTTTTGTCTTCTAAGTTTAGCAAATACCAGCATTTCTTAAATATGGGAATAATGTATCATTTTAGATCCTTGATTATTTCTTTTCGATCCACCTAGTCCCAACTGTTGACCATCACTTATTTCCTGAAAGCTCTTATTTAAGCCTGTAACCTGTCACACTGAAAGCCAGTTGGACCTAGCACTAAAACAGTGAGATGTTGCCTAATGTAAGATGTACTACAGGGTTTCTACTAAATGAGAAGTGATGGCTTCATTGTAGAGCTCAGTCCCTTCAGGTTTGGGGTATCTAATCTTTAGCGCTTCATAGAGCCTATGGGACGTCAATGAGGGATCAAATACCTGCTGTCCAGCTGAGGTGATCAAGCACAGACCCAGAGGTCTTTTAGGCTAGAGATTAGGAGGAAATTTTTCATGGAAAGGGTCATTGGGCAGTGGAACAGGCTGCCCAGGGAGGTGGTTGAGTCACCTTCCCTGGAGGTGTTTAAGGCACAGGTAGATGAGGTCCTGAGGGACATGGGTTAGTGTTTGATAGGAATGGTTGGACTCGATGATCCGATGGGTCTCTTCCAACCTGGTGATTCTACGATTCTATGATTGAGAGCTTTGGGGGGCTTTTTTTGTTTTAAATAAAGGTAGAAGTAAAAAACAGACATAGAGGAAACCCTGGTTCCACAATTAGGAACAACTCGTTTGAACTACTGTAGCCCATCAGCAATTTAAGCACTAGAGGGCTTTGCACGCATCAGAGCAGAGAGACTGAAAGAGGAATCAGAAGGGCAATAAGGGAACTGTATCAGAATAAAGACAGTGAGCACGCAACGACAAGGACATCTGCTGAGAATTTGGACTATTTTGAGCAAAGATGACATATCACAGAACGTGAAAGCAAGACAGCATAAGAGCAATGTAATAGACGCTGCCGTGAGGGTAATAACGGGTACAGAAGGACCTTAAAATCAAGGTGAAAAGTTATTGTTTTTACCATCAACAACTGTACACACATTGCTTGTTATCTGAGAGGCAAAAATCAAGTTTGTGTTCTTACGCTGTCAATTCAAAAGCAGCCTGAACATAACCATGCTCTGAAAATCAGCTCAGGCTCTGGAAGGTGTTGCTCAATAGCCACGTGCGGCTGGGCACATGCAGCCGTATCCTGCAAAAACGTTAGGAGATGAAATACCAGCTATTTCAAGAGAACACGGGTATCCATGTGCCCACTGTGTACAGAAGCAGCTCCTGCTGGACTTCCCGGATATTTAATTGTGAAGAACATTGTGGTGTCCCTGCCACTTACTTGCAGCTTGGTGGTATATGTAATACCACCCAATTCCACTATAGAAGTCTCAGTGACACGACAGGGAACAAGAATATCATCAAGTAGGAAAAGCAAAACCTGATTTTATGAAACACGGGAAAAACAGAAGGGACTGAGACCAAACAGCAAATGAAGTTTAAAAGCAGATGGCTCTGGTAAAGCAATATTTGGGGAATTATTGCAACTAACTATGGTTGGACTCGATGATCCGGTGAGTCTCTTCCAACCTGGTTGTTCTATGATTCTATGATTCTAAATATCAATTCTCTGCTCCCGAAGGTGAACAGCCAAGAGGGAAGGCAAAACTACTGAGCTGCTCTTCACACTTAGGGGCTTGGACAAACCTGTTGGAGAGAGCGTGACTGTGCTTGCTGCCTGAGGAGCCGCTGCTGCTGCTCTTGCTGCAGGAGTTTCATCTGGAGCAACTGCTGCTGAGGCGAGATTGCGTGGAGAGACGGGGGCTGCATCATGGTGCCAGAGCGTCGCTGCAGCATGTTCGACAGGGCTTGCTTTGTGTTAGTTGGAACAAAGGAGCCTGTCAGATCCAGCCTGGAACCACCTAAAAGCCACCCAAAACACAAATGCATTTTCTGCCTTCAGTAAGAGTGTTGTTGGCACAGACTCAACTGTTGGCACAGACTCAACAACTGTTGTTGGCTCATTCATCAGCTCCTGTCTGGTTAGCTCTACAATTAATGGCAATGAACTCATCACTGTAAGGGCAGGCAGTGAAGGGCATTAAACTATTGGCCTGAGAAAATAAAATAACTTTGAAGATTGTCACTGGTAAATGAGAACGAAAAGCAAAAGGGTTATGGACTGTTGCATGTTCTACATCACATAAGATGTGTGACTGTTGCTGAAGAACAGAAGTTGCATGTCAGAGCAAAAGGATGATCCGGTGGGTCTCTTCCAACCTGGTGATTCTATGATTCTCCATGATTATTATGGGAAGCCAGTTTCACAATGAGATGGCAGTAATTTATGAACTCTGTGTCATTTCATAGAAATCCTGTATCTATCTGTCAGACTTACAAAGGTAATCTTAAACATTTGTTTCTAAAAGGAGCATTTCCTTAAAACTTCAGCCACCGCCTGGTATATTCTGAAGACATTTACACGCGTAAAATACAGCTTTAGTTGTATTTAGAGTTCCAGGAAAAATATTTAACATTTATACAGTGGAACCAGACTTCTAAACTTCTGAATAATATCCAAGAAGGACATAACGGTGCTTCTCATGATGTCACAAACTGCTGTGCCCTACGGCAAACACAATGCCTGAGGTAAACTGTACACACTGACTGGAAGAATCCTACAGAAAATAAAACACATATCACAAACGCTGAAAAAATGTGAGTCCGTGGTTCTACTTCTTCCCTCTAGCAGATGGTAATCACTGTAGTTCTCAGCATGAATCAAAGAAATATCCCAAAGGTCACTTGTTTCTTTTAATAATCCCTCTCGTTTCATTCCTTATTGAACTTCTACCAGGTCTCTCATACTGTCACCACAGTTTGTCATGTTGTGCTTATCTACCAAAAAGGTTTAATAGAGCTTAAGAGCTTAAAAAGTTAGAGAGAGCGCAACAGCTGAGAATAGAAAGCCCTTTGAAAAACCCCATCTAGCTAAGGAGTAAAATAAACAGCATCAACAACATTTCCTGCTTCAGAGACGGTTAGAAACAAAATGTGGTCAGAAGAAGTCAATATTTATGCCACCTCAAGTAAGAAAGCCCCTTGTTTGTGAACTCAGAGGTCTCTCGTACCTGGTGGGAGGGGTTGGCTCTGCACAAAGAAGCCTGGTTGCTGCTGCTGGCCCATGACATTGTAACCCCAGAGGGCAGACGGCGGATGCTGCATCATCTGCGAGGAACCTGGTGAATAGGTGGGAGGCACTCTGTATAAGCTGTTCGGTGGGTATTCCTGAAAATACACAGGAAAAAGTGAACGTTGCTGACAGTCAGACCTTACGAACTCATAAATAATGCCAATTTTCCTACTGAATTATTAAAGGATAGAGACAGTGCCCATTGTTGCCTGCAATGATGTAAAAACCAGATTAAGTCTCAGGCTGCCCACTGGTAATTAACAACCGCACAGACGCATCATCCACTTTCTACCTTCTTAGCAAGTATTTTCTGCAGGTTATACTACACCTAAGTACAGTAAAGGACAAGGACACCTTGTACCAGGATATAAATAACAGGAGGAGGTATTTCAAGTTTTGTATCGGGCACCAAACACTTACATCAGCCCTTGAGCTTGACTTGGACTTTCGCTTCCTGCCCTTTGTCTTCTTCTCGTCATCTGTGGCAAGTTTTCCCTGATCCGAGAGCTCTCCTGACTTCCTTTCTGGTTCCTGAGAGACAGGGGTGGTGGGCTCTTCCTCCTCCTCCTCGGGAGGAAGGGGCAAGGGCTCGAGGTAGTAACTCCGGGGCTTGGGTTTGGTGTGCGTGTGGTACAGGAGGAGATGCTGCTGCTCCTCATATTTTATCACTTTCCTGTCAACACGAACTGTACCAAACCATGCCCAGGAGAGAGGAGCAGGATTTTTGTGACCTTCAAACAAATCCCAAGGGGAGATCTTTTGTTTCGTTGAAACCTGAAGACCCTGTTTCAGAATAAAAGCGAAATTAGTATTTTAGCAAAATGCTGGAGCAGAGTTATGTGTTTTATACATCATTATTTCAGTCATAAAAATCCAGTACAGATTTTTCATTTCTGCAAAATGTACCAAATGCATTCTGGTAGGATTTTAACCTCGATCCAAGGCTGCCACTAAATAAAGAGAAATTCTACTTTTATAGTACCATTTGCTTAGAGCTATGCTAAAAATCTCAAGTTCCGTCTATCATATTGTAGAGGAAATCATAGAATCATAGAACAACCAGGTTGGAAGAGACCCATCGGATCATCGAGTCCAACCATTCCTATCAAACACTAAACCATGTCCAAATATCAAATATCTATTAAAAAATGACTAATCTGACTACATGCTTGCTAAAAGTTTACATATTGAAATACAGGGAGATAAGCCTAAGCCGTATGTCAACTAAAATGCTTACCTAGTCTGAAGGATAAAAAGCTCTACCCTAAACTCTATTCCTCTCTTCTAAATATATTCACTTAAAAAAATATGCATCCCTTCATATACCCAAAATATACAAACCAATACTTTCTCCCTAAATTCCACACCCCCCACAAGAAACAGGTCTAGAGGTTCCCAGGTTAAACAATTTCTCACATGTCAGATTCTGCTTGAAAAGCAAATACTTTAAGAGCTTCTGCTGTTCACGTCAAACACCATTTCGGTTTTGGCAGCTGGACTTGCCTCCAGTCCAGACCCTACATTGCAAAATTAAGCAAGGTCACAGAATCATAGAATCACAGAATCACCAGGTTGGAAGAGACCCACCAAATCATCGAGTCCAACCATTCCCATCGATCTCTAAACCATGTCACTCAGCACCTTGTCCACCCGTCCCTTAAACCCCTCCAAGGAAGGTGACTCAACCCCCTCCCTGGGCAGCCTCTGCCACTGCCCAATGACCCTTTCCGTGAAAAACCTCCTACTGATGTCCAGCCTGAACATCCCCTGGCGGAGCTTAAGGACATTCCCTCTCGTCCTGTCCCCTGTCCTTTGGGAGAAGAGCCCAGCTCCCTCCTCTCCACAACCTCCTCTCAGGGAGTTGCAGAGAGCAATGAGGTCTCCCCTCAGCCTCCTCTTCTCCAGGCTAAACACCCCCAGCTCTCTTAGCTGCTCCTCTTCTTCTCCAGCCCCTTCCCCAGCTTTGTTGCTCTTCTCTGGACTCGCTCCAGAGCATCCTTCTTGTGGTGAGGGGCCCACAACTGAACACGGGATTACGATACTGCATATAAAGGTGTGTATTGTACAAGCTCTACCTGCTCACTTGTATTTCCCATGCTTCAAAATTCGTGGAAAACCTGAGCCCAAAGAAAACATTTCTCCTTGCCTGTTTTTTATCAATGGAGTCAAACCCTGCAATTTTGTTCCCCTTGGTGTCGATCAAGGATCCCATGGGCTCACAAGTGATAACGTCGCACGTCTGCTTCGGCAAAGGCAGCAGCTGGCGGACCTTGTCAATGCTTTCCGAGCGCTTGTCTCCCAGCTCTTTCTGAAGAATAAATAACAGCGATTGATCAAACAGGAGGAAAGGGAAGAAAACCATTGCGCTGCTTTCACTATTAGAAAACGTCCAGTTTCTGGATGAATCATTTCCTTGTACTTTCGCTAAATTTAAACCAGGGGCTTTGCGAGGTTATTTTGCTTTGCTTTTTCAAGAAAGTGAATTCTCTTTTCACCTTTTGTTTGAATAGGATATATCACATATTTAAAACAAATTAAATTCAAATGTCTCAAACATGAATACAAGTAACTAAGTGTCTTGCAGAGTCCCTAACTGTAATATAGTATGAAGGAAATATTAGGAGTCTGTCTCCCACCCCTAAATTCCTGTCTTTTTATCTTCTCTTTGTTTCTCCTCTTTTTCCAAGAGGCTTTTCCAGAAGTGGAAGTGACAGGGCTAAAAGATGAGCACAGAACGTGATTCGAACGAAATGATGAAAGCAGGATCTAGCGCTTACTTTTAATTTCTTCACTAAATTCATGTAAGCTCTCTTGTTTTCCTCAGGCCCTCCTTGGGAAGCATTTGACAAGTCTGAGGCAAGCGTCCCGTTGATGAGGACACCCAGCATGTCCAGCACGGTTGTGAACAATTCGCTGAGAGGAAAGACAAGTATTAGAATCATAGAATCATAGAACAACCAGGTTGGAAGAGACCCATCAGATCATCAAGTCCAACCACTCCTATCAAACACTAAACCATGTCCCTCAGCACCTCATCTACCCGTCCCTTAAACACCTCCAGGGAAAGGGAATCAACCACCTCCCTGGGCAGCCTATTCCAATGCCCAATGACCCTTTCCGTGAAAAACTTCCTCCTAATCTCTAGCCTAGATCTCCCCTGGCGGAGCTTGAGGCCATTCCCTCTTGTCCTGTCCCCTGTCCCTTGGGAGAAGAGCCCAGCTCCCTCCTCTCTACAACCTCCTTTCAGGTAGCTGTAGAGAGTAATGAGGTCTCTTCTCAGTCTCCTCTTCTCTAGGTTAAACACCCCCAGCTCTCTCAGACGTTCCTCATAGGGCCTGTTCTCCAGCCCCTTCACCAGCTTCGTTGCTCTTCTGTGGACTTGCTCCAGAGCCTCAACATCCTTCTTGTGCTGAGGGGCCCAGAACTGAACACAGTATTCAAGGAGCGGCCTCACCAGTGCTGAATACAGAGGGAGAAGAACCTCCCTGGCCCTGCTGGTCACACCATTTCTGATCCAAGCCAGGATGCCATTGGCCTTCTTGGCCACCTGGGCACACTGCTGGCTCATGGTCAGTCGCTGTCGACCAACACCCCCGGGTCCCTCTCCTCCTGGCAGTTTTCCAGCCAGACTTCTCCCAGTCTGTAGCTCTGCATAGGGTTGTTGTGCCCCAAGTGCAGGACCCGGCATTTGGCCGTGTTAAACCTCATCCCACTGGACTCTGCCCAGCAGTCCAGCCTGTTTAGGTCCCTTTGCAGAGCCTCCCTACCCTCCAGCAGATCAACACTTCCACACAGCTTAGTGTCATCTGCAGAACTTCTGATTGCCAAGAGATCCAGGAACAGATATTGACGGCAAAGGACACATACGCAGCTCTTCAGACAAATTGGGTTTTTCAAGGCTTTCTGTACACACACATATCTTGGAGGGCATGTATGAGCCCCAGTGTACGCATGCAGGTGGACTAAGACATACACACAAACCCCAGCTCAGAGCCACAGACACCACAAACTGCTGAGAGTGACTCAGAATTACAGGCTGCAGCTGAGGAAAGAGCTCAGATACATGCTTCTTAAGGCAAATTGTAAATAGAGGCTCCAGTGCTTTCTGAAACAGAGATGCTCCCCATCCAAGACCGGCACCGAGCAGGTAAATTACACTCAAGCAGTAGAAGGATAATATCAGGAAAAATGTAACAATAACACGAATGCAATCTAAATGTAAAAGCACTAAGGATATGAATGAGCTCACTTAAACAGCACAGACGTACTTGTTGGTCTGCATGTCAACAGTTCCTGAAGTTATTATCTGGAGGAGCAGAAGAGCCCAGTCTGTGGTCCACTGGGTGCTCCTCTGCACAGTGTCAAACATGCCACCGACCTGCAAAACAGCACAGATGATAACAAGATCTCACAGAGGAACATTTCCCTTGTTGTAGGGAATAAAACCACTATCCCGTCCCACAGCACCATCTCAAAGTGCTGACCTTAAAATTACTCCTCCCCACCCCACACTCCTAGCAAACAGCTTCTCCTAAGAAGGAATTAGAGAATCATAGAATCATAGAACAACCAGGTTGGAAGGGACCCATCGGATCATTGAGTCCAACCATTCCTATCAAACACTAAACCATGTCCCTCAGCACCTCATCTACCTGTGCCTTAAACACCTCTAGGGAAGGTGAATCAACCACCTCCCTGGGCAGCCTATTCCAATGCCCAATGACCCTCTGTGTGAAAAACTTCCTCTTAATCTCTAGCCTAAAGAAAAACATTATTACACTGCTCCTTCAGTTCAGTACCTTCACTTTTGTGTTTGATGCAACCAACTGAAGTCAGCGAAAAAAATTCTCAGAACTGAAAAGGTATCAAATTAAAACTTCATAGCTACCACTCTCCTCCTGCATCCCAAAATAAGACAATAAAGTCCAGTGCAAAGACAAAAAAAATCTGAAGAACAATACAGTACTGATTGAAAATGAAAGCTGATAAAAGATACGTTTTACTCTCTGAAGAGGTTTCCACTCTTCCTACCAGCACAGTGTGATGCTGTAAAATACGCCCTGGTTTTGAGAAGGAGCTGTTTTGCCAAAACTCATCCTTCCAAGGAGCAACATAAGATACATACTCAGGCTGCAAGCCTGATGACTGCCAGTCCAACCCCCAAAATGTCCAAGGTACAACACTTCCAGCTGATGAAACCACAGCTCAAGCCTTCAGCCAGCACCAGCCTACAACCTGCTGTGACCTCAGCCCATCCTCATCCCAGTGGAGGTTTGATGCCCATTATGGGGGGTTGAGGGACCCCCCTCAACTGATAGCTCTCAGGGAGCCCCGGCCCACACAGTGCTTCTTCCTCTTTACCACCTATTCCATAACATCAGGACAACCACGGAAGTTTTTCTTACCAAGTTAAGACGAAGTTGGAGGGCTTCATGCATCATTTGCCTAGCTTTAACATCATCCTGGTACCGTTCTTCCCTCCAGTTATTAAGGATCTAAGAAAAAGCATATGATTAAGGCTGTTTTCTTCCTGTAAATGAACGTTTTCTCTTTGAAGTATCTGTGACCATTATCTATACAGAATCATAAAAGATTATTAACCTTTTTTATCCTCATGCCTGTTCAAGGCTTAGAGCAGGTTAAGCAAACTAGTAAAGAGCTGATAATCAGCAGTGAGACAAGACCTTCCTGTTTCAGCAAAAAGAAAACAAGCAGCTTTGTTATGAGTTTATTAAAAATGTTGTTTAAACCACCCTATTTAACTGCTCACCATGGGTAAATAAATGCAATTTCCCAACAGCACCTGGTGGGATCTCCGGATAAGAAGTGAGCAGCACTTTAGGAACCTGGACCACATGCATTTCAGGGAAGAATCCACACAGCAAATGGAAAACCCAAGTGGCAGTAATGCCAAGGGGGGAAAAAAAAAATCAAAGGAATGAATTCAACCAGGATATGGACCTCTGTCAGGGCTTGGGCCTGAGCTGAGAGGCAGTTTGAAAAACCAATGGTCCTACAGGTACCATTCATAGAAATTCATAGAAACTAAAGACAGAAAAATAGGAAGCATGGACCCAGTACCCTGGGCATTGTATAGATTCATTCTGAAGACTGCCCGAGGCAGCTATTCTAGGCTACAGCATGAACCAGGTGGGAGCAGAGAGTCTAGGGCAGAACCAGCAGAGGCTCTGGGTAAGCACCAATGATCCAAAGGAAGAGTTGCAGGCAACGGCCAGTATGGAAACAGCAATATCTCTTTTTTTAATTAAATACAAAACCCCCTTAATCTGAAGATGAAGGGTTTTCCTAAGGAAAGGAAGTTTCCAACTTATAAAAACGTCTTATGCTTAAGGTAAAGACTGAGAAGACTCTTCCTCTCAGGGTAAACACCTTTTATCATTTTCCCTGGAAAGAAGTAAAATCAGACCAAGTTCATATTTCATAGAACCATATAGTAGTTTGTGTTGGAAGGGATCTTAAAGATCATCTAGTTCCAACCCCCCTACCATGGGCAGGGACACCTCCCACAGGATCAGGCTGCCCAAGGACCCATCCAACTTGGCCTTGAACATCCCCAGGGTTCCCTGGGCAACCTGGGTCAGTGCCTCACCACTCTCATGGTGAAGAAATTCCTCCTTATGTCTAACCTAAATCTGCCTCTCTCCAGTTTATCCCCATTGCTCCTTGTCCTGTCACTACAAGTCTTTGTGAACAGTCCCTCCTCAGCTTTCTTATAGCCCCTTTCAGGTACTGGAAGGTCACTACAAGATCTCCTCAGCGCCTACTCTTCTCCAGGCTGAAACAACTTTATCTGTAACAACTTCAGAGGAAAAAAAAAAAAGTGTATTCACTTTCAAAAGGGAACAAACACACCCCTGTTCTTCCTTCCTCGGACTGTCCCTTTTGGCAAAGCACTGCACTGTCATTTTCCTGGGTTTACATCATTGTACACACACATACGACCGACGACACACGCAACAGCGAACAAAGGCTGCTCACGGTTATGTGCTCGTTTTACCTGATTGACTTGATTCTGCAGTGATGTTAGAAGCCCTTCCCGTTGCTCATCCTGTCCCTTAAGGCAAGTAAGTACCAATGAAAGGAAAGGTTGCTGACTCAAGAGAGACATGCTTTGAGAGAGGCAAACACACAAGTGAATTAGTAAAGTTATTTTGATCCTTGCCATCCTCAGTCCCTTCCTTGTTTTGTCTACTTTTTTTTTTTTTTTTTTCTGGAAGTGGCACTGCCAGCATCTATGTCTGGTTCTGCTTTAGTAAATTAAAGCTTCGTCAGAGGAATTAAAACCCATGCAGATAAGAAGGTAGAGCCCCAGCCAGCACAAACACATGTATTATGTACATCATTATTAAGAACCCACCTAGCCTAGGGCAATGAATGACCAAGAATTGCGTGGACGCTTGAAGGTCTGGCTGAGAAACAGAACACGATTAACCACGTTGATTAAGCAGAGATAGAATTTTAGTGGAGATGAGGCAACTGAGGTTTCTAACCCACGCTAGTGGCCTGAAGTGCAACCCAACAAGTCTCCCCTACAAACACCGACTAGAATAAGAGCTGCCTGAATTCCACTCAAATTCTACCACACGCTCAGTGTAAACGAACTGAGAGGTGGCTGTAGTTTCTTGCAGGAGACACCTTGTGCCAATGGAAATGCAGCCAGATTTTTTAATCTGGCTTTTTATTCAGATTAACATGTCCCCAGGATAAACACAGAATTAAGACGAACTGAAAGAAACACAAAAAGATGAATTTGGCAATACAACACGTGAAGTTGAAGAGGAGTTTAAAATGTCAGCAAAGGAATTTCAGTAACACTCATGCAATGATTTCTGAAGCTTTGGGTATGTAAACTCCTAGAAAATCGCATGCATCTGTAAACACAGCATAAATACACTACATGTGTATTATTTATACACTACATGTGTGTATTTATTACTGGTCTTCATTTCAACAGGTTTCCTAATCTGGCATTTACTTTGACTTCAACAATTTCAGTGACAATTATTATAAAGGAACGGCAAAATCCCAAAGTCCCATAAAAGGAGGAAAAGAGAAATTCTGCAGCTTCAAAAGTCGTGTTAAACTGATTTTTTCAGGTTTTAGGGCAAACATGGTAGGAAAGCCTCTTTGTTTGCTCATTAAATCCCATAGGAGAAACTTAGAGTTTGCAAGACAGTCATTACTTACTGCAATTGCTGTCTCTGCTCCACAAAGCAGAGTTTGAAAAGAGAACAAGAGATCTTATCTATGTTATATAAGATTTCATACTTTCCCACTGGATCGTGGGTTTTGTAACTCAGAGAGTAGTACAGGTTGGTTTCGATCAGGAGGAGAGTGAAAAGCTTCAAAAAGCACACAAGGCTGCAAGTCTTTCTATAACCAGAACAACTGTAAATGCTTTTACTGGGAACAACTGCGGAGAAAAGGCCTGACAGTTCCTACAGGTATTTTATTTGGGCTTTGAAAGAGGCTTGACTTAGATTTTCTACACCAGAGCTCTCCTGTAGGAAAAGAAATGGAAGACATTGAGAGGTTTCATACTCCCTTCTACTGATGCAAGTAGGAAGAGAGGCAGTGAATAATGGAATAGAATCACAGAACCATAGAATCACCAGGCTGGACAAGACTCACCGGATCATCAAATCCAACCATTCCTAATGAAGAAAAAGAGTGCTAAAATGCTCAGAAACACTTAACAAAGGAAAACAAACTGTCATTTTTAACTAACAACAGATCAAACAGGTATTATAAATTAATGAGAAGGATGACAAAAGGAATGGTTGGACTCGATGATCTGGTGGGTCTCTTCCAACCTGGCGATTCTATGATTCTATGAAAAGGATGGTTTCATAAAGTTAAAACAAAGTGTACTTAACTCAAAACCTGAACATGGAGAACAGAGCTTCTATAGGTCAATACATCACATAAGCAGCTTGTTAAAAAACTAGCCTGGGTTAACTAGGAGAGTCATAGAATCATAGAACAACCAGGTTGGAAGGGACCCATAGGATCTTCTAGTCCAACCATTCCTATCAAACACTAAACCAAGTCCCTCAAGACCTCATCCACCCGTGCCTTAAACACCTCCAGGGAAGGGGAATCAACCACCGACCTGGGCAGCCTATTCCAATGCCCAATGACCCTCTGTGTTCCTCCTAATCTCCAGCCTAAATCTCCCGTGGTGGAGCTTGAGGCCATTCCCTCTTGTCCTGTCCCCTGTCCCTTGGGAGAAGAGGCCAGCTCCCTCCTCTCTACAACCTCCCTTCAGGTAGAGAGTCCAGCATAAGATGATGGTGGGAATTAAAAAAAACCTCAATTTTCTAATCTTAAGGGGAGAATAAGGTAGGTGGCAGATGCTGGAAAACAGCAGCAGACTTGAATGTCTCCACAGAATTTAATGACAACCTTAAGTCAAAATGAAATCTGGGTTTACAAGAGCACTACAAAGTGGTGAAGCCCAGTTACAGAATCATAGAATCACCAGGTTGGAAGAGACCCACCAGATCATCAAGTCCAACCGTTCCTATCAATTATTGGTCCCAGTTCAGGAAAGTGAAGGTGATCGATCAAAAGGACAATGCAGCCTAATAAGGGCACAGCAAGAAACTTAAGGTGGCTTCATATACAACGAGCAAACATCACCTTTAAGTGATTTATTTACTTGAACAACTGTACTTTGGAAGGGCTTCACGAAAAGGAAGACGGTTGGTATTTGAAGCTAAGAGACCTTGTTGTGTACAGGATTCAGTGTGATTTCTATGAGAAGTCTAAGGAAGAATTAAAAAAAAATAAAATAGAGGCACCGTGGGAGCATCTTTAACTAAAGGAAAATCAATAACCATTAAGCCATTAAGATTCTCATGCACTTGGAAAGTCTGAGGTGAACTTAGAATCATAGAATCATAGAACAACCAGGTTGGAAGGGACCCATCGGATCTTCTAGTCCAACCATTCCTATCAAAAGATTAATTCCCAACAATTAATTAAGATTAATTCCCAACAGGAATTAAGTCACATCTTATGACAATTATGGGATCTTAATGTCAAGAAAAGTAGCCTGCTCCAGCAGAAGGGGAGACACAACAAGCAGCGTGAGTAATCTTTTAAAGCTCTAACATTTCCGATCACCGAGCTGCAGAGTGGCCACCGGAAGATGCGTAACAAAGCTTCCACATTTCTCCCTCTGAAACCAATATTTCTCCCAGCTAAATGAAACCTGAACCCTGTTTGGGGGTGACAACTTCTTCCTTAAAAAAAAAAAAAAAATAAAAAATGAACAAATGAGGTTCTGTGAAGCCAAGATCCAGTCCTCAGTACACTCCTCCTTCAAAAATCACCTTTCGGCTCTGCGTACGGGGAATCCCCCAAGTTCATACCTTTTTTGTTTCTGTCTATCTCTCTCCTTCTTAGAAGATGACCCCAAATGCTGACCTTTCTCCAGCTCCTCTCCTGCAGCTTTCAAGACCCTACCTTGAACTGAGGTAGGCAGTTTGGCAATCAAGGGAGCCACCAGCCACACTCCTCGCCGCTCGGACGAACTAGAAGTAGAACAAATTTGCATCAGCCAAGATATCCAGGTAGTTCTGCAATCAGTATTAGCTGATTAGCTTAAAGACTGAGCTGCTTTAATAAAGCAGATGACACAGAGCATCTGGAGTAACTACTGAGGACTGAGCAGTCACAACTTCTGGTTTCCAGAAAATTCAAGAATAGCAACTATATTTATCATTAAACAAAAGTAAAAATAGAAGTAACCTTCAGGTAACTCATTTCCGTACATTCCTGTTCAAGTACAAAGAAAAAAAAAAAAAAGTCTAGGCAATCTACACGTAATTAAGCGTCACGTTGGCTAAAATAATTAAAAAGGTGCTACAAAAAAAATACCTTAGGAATGTCTTTTTACCATTCTGTCTTGTATTACTTGTGTCAGCATTTCCAACAGAGTTTGGATTGAAGAGGCCTATACCAGAGTTAGAAGAGTTATTGTTTAGATCAGCGGATTGCTGAAACACCTCTATTGTCGCCTTTGCAATATTATCCAACAAGCTGTTCATTTCAGCCACAGACCCAGAACCCTACAGTAAAACATAAGTAAACTAGCACATTCATGGTATGTTTGCTCACAGACTACGTTAAAATTTAACATTTTTAATTTTTTTTTTTTTTTTTTTGCATTAGATATTTAGATAAAGAAGTTTGAAAAGAAATACTCACAGGCTCCTTCATGCACTGTTTGATCATTAGTTGCAGCTCCAACCAAGACTGCCGGAGAGTCCACTGATCTAAGTTCTAGGTAAGAATGAACATTATAAATCAACACTTTGCAGGTCTGAAGGAAAGAAAAAGTCTCATCATTGAATGCATTACATGCAAAAGCCTGATCTTAAAAGCAGATCATCAGAGTCATTATGCTTTAGCCCAATGACATCCCAAAATATCAGCGCTATTAAAGAATGTCTACTAATTTATAGAATCATCAAATATTTGGGTTGGAAGGGACCTTAAAGATTATCTAGTTCCAACTCTCTGCCATGGGCAGGGACACCTCACACTGGATCAGGGGCTCCAAGTCCCATCCAACCTGGCCTCAAAGCCCTCCAGGGATGGGGCAGCCACCCCTGCTCTGGGAAACCTGGGCCATTCCTTCACCACTCACATCATGAAGAAATTCCTCCTTATGTCTAGTCTAAATCTGCCCCTCTCCAGTTTATCCCCATTGCCCCCAGTCCTATCACTCCAAGCCTTTGTGAACAGTCCCTCCCCGGCTTTCTTGTAGCCCCTTCAGGTACTGGGAGGTCGCTATAAGGTCTCACCAGAGCCTTCTCTTCTCCAGGCTGAACAACCCCAACTCTCTCAGCCTGACCTTATATTCTACATTTTTGCAGCAGTGCTTTTAACCATGCAACTTTTCCAAATTAAAAAAATCTCACTCTCGGCAAAATCTGAGTTCAGTTAAATAAAAATATGGAAAAAGTCATTCCCTCTTTTGTTAGTAGCTACATTAATCCATGGGAGGTGGTTGATTCACCTTCCCTGGAGGTGTTTAAGGGATGGGTGGACGAGGCGCTGAGGGACATGAGTTAGTGTTTGATAGGAATGGTTGGACTCGATGATCTGGTGGGTCTCTTCCAACCCGGTTGTTCTATGATTCTATGTTTATATTTAGCACAAGGCCTTCTATATACAATTAGAGCAAATGCAGCAGCTGAAGTGATTATTTTACAGGACAATGATCACTATGTGCCCTGGTTCAGATATTGCTGACTTGACTCTTCATGAGTCTATTCAAAGAAAATCCATTCTGTACTTTAAGAAATGAAGTATCCCTAAATGCAGCTGAATTTGAAGAAATGATCAGTTTAGAACCATCCTTTTCTGAAGAGCAGGAGTGTCTTTCATCTCAGAGAGACCTACTGAGGTAGGAGGCATCTCCACCTAAGCAGCCCTATAAAAGCAGCTCCCTTTTCACTGGCTTCCTACTGACTGACAATGAGGAACAGCAGCGATGAGGGTGCTGCACGCTTGCTTCCTCCGTAACCGCAGAATGAGAAGTAATGAGACACCAGAAATCACACTATAAAACGTTTATCATAGAGACTGGGGGATCCTGAGCACATTCAGTCTTTAAAGAAGAATCTAAAGCTGGTGAAGGGGCTGGAGAACAGGCCCTATGAGGAGCGGCTGAGAGAGCTGGGGCTGTTTAGCCTGGAGAAGAGGAGGCTGAGAGGAGACCTCATTACTCTCTACAACTACCTGAAGGGAGGTTGTACAGAGGAGGGAGCTGGGCTATTCTCCCAAGGGACAGGGGACAGGGCAAGAGGGAATGGCCTCAAGCTCCTCCAGGAGAGATTTCGGCTGGAGATTAGGAGGAAGTTCTTCACACAGAGGGTGATTGGGCATTGGAATAGGCTGCCCAGGGAGGTGGTTGATTCACCTTCCCTGGAGGTGTTTAAGGCACGGGTGGATGAGGTCCTGAGGGACTTGGTTTAGTGTTTGATAGGAATGGTTGGACTAGAAGATCCGATGGGTCCCTTCCAACCTGGTTGTTCTATGATTCTATGATTACCTGAAGAATGCGTTTGATATGCTGCCTCTGAGGGTTGTCACCCTCTGTGTATTCTTTAATACCATGAGGATAACAGATAAGTTGAAGGAGTTTCTGTGCTTGTTTGTTCGAAAGAACAGGATCCAATATAAGATCTTTGTCTGTGCACAGCCTCTCGGGTTCTTTTAAACAGTGCTCTCCAACCCATTCCTGTAAGTAACCAGAGAACAGAGTCACAGGGTAGTTTCAAGGTGATGTTACGTGTTACTAAGCCAAACAGAAAAGTCATTTTTCCCTCTGCAAAACTTGAAGCAAACGCTGGCTCATGCAACATGTGAGATTAGAAATGTCTCCTGTCATTCAGGACCACCTGAAAGTATAAGACAGTTAGAAGAGTTTTCAAATTCATTTACTTTCTACTAAACTTCGCAATCGAACAAATGCTACTGCCAAAGCACTTTGAGCAACAGCAGATTGAATGATCCTTCTTCAAAGTGCTCGAGATTCAGGTAGGAAAACCGCCTCAATTCCAGTAGGTAAACCACCTCAATTCCAATAGACTGAAGCAAGATGCTAATAATAAAGTAAAGCAATTTTTCCCCTGATAACATACTTTTCCAGGTGTAAATTTTCTCAGTTTTTTTTGATAGGAACAGTTGGACTCGATGATCTGGTGGGTCTCTTCCAACCTGGTTGTTCTATGATTCTATCAAATCAGGAAACCCAAACAGAACCCAAATATTGAAATACTTCAGCATTCGTTTTGCATGCTTTTCAAATAAAACAACATTGCTTCTTGAAATCAAGAAAAAAAAAAAAAAAGCAGTTTTAGACATTACCTGCTGGCAAATCGTTCTTAGCACGTATCTAGCGTACTCGCTCAAGCTAGCAGTTTCAATGGAAACTCGTTTCCCGCATGATTTTGAAGCGTGAGAGGAAGCCCAGATTTCATCCTCATTGAGTTCATCTAATAAGCCTCTCACAGGGAAGTCTTCACTCTTCAAGGAGTTGACATTGTTGCTGCCGATTTCAGCGTCACCTGTAGAACAGAAGCACAGGGTGAAGTTTAGCTGAAGGCCCTGTGCCCCAAGCCTGCTCACCTGCTGAGGGACATCTTCAGGGGCACAGGTTAGATGAGGAGCAACACAGGAGGGAGGCACTGGCATTCGCGAAGAGCAGCACTAACCAACTCTGAAAATCACCATTGTCCAACTGCTTCATTTTGCACAGCAGCTTTTATTGGGTATTTCAGAAGTAGGAAAAGGTTTATAAAAATCACATACAAATTAAAAGCCACTACGTGCTTGACACGGAAAGGTCTACGAGTGTATGGATTTGGTTCAGCAGATAAGGAAGAGTTGGGTCACTCGCTCACAGAATTTCACAGAGTCACTAGGTTGGAAAAAACCCACAGGATCATCGAGTCCAACCATTCCCATCAAACACTATCCCATGTCCCTCAGCACCTCATCCACCCGTCCCTTAAACCCCTCCAGGGAAGGTGAATCAACCCCCTCCCTGGGCAGCCTCTGACACTGCCCAATGACCCTTTCTGGGAAAAATTTTCTTCCTAATGTCCAGCCTGACCCTCCCCTGGCAGAGCTTGAGGTCATTCCGTCTCGTCCTGTCCCCTATCTCTTGGAAGAAGAGCCCAGCTCCCTCCTCTCCACAACCTCCTTTCAGGTAGTTGCAGAGAGCAATGAGGTCTCCCCTCAGCCCCCTCCTCTCCAGGCTAAACACCCCCAGCTCTCTCAGCCACTCCTCAGAAGGCCTGTTCTCCAGCCCCTTCACCAGCTCTTCTCAGATGTCCCTTTTCCAAGTCTTCCCTCTTACTTTGATTTTTTTTAACAGTCCATACATCAAGAGAAGTGTTGAGCAGTAGCCCTTTCGCCCACCTTACTACGAACTTCTTGACAAAAAAGCCTGATCTTCCTGGGAACGGAGAAGGACAGAGGACACTGACGGAGCCTGGCAATCGCTGGTGAGCCCCTCCTCCCTGCAAGGCATTTACTTCACTCCAAAAATACACATCATCAGAGGTCACCAGGGCTTTAACTGAACTGAAGCCAAAGCCAAAGCTCCGAGGCAGTTATTTCTTAGGAAAAATAGCACACTCGTTTGCGGAGAGTTGCTTTGCAGTGACTCTTTTGCAACTGTTACGAAGACAGACACCAGTGATTTGCAATGAATCACAGAAAAAGGTGGGAACAATGACCTGAGACTCTATTTCCTTCCTAGATTTGAGAGGGCCTCACCTAAGTGTGAAACGTATGGGGTCTCAGTAGTCAAAGTAGGGGTCAAAATATCAAAAAGTCCATCTGCTTAAAGCCTCATCGGCCGGAGCTGACTCACCAGAGCAGCATTCTGCCTCTTGACCTGGGGGGAGACGCTACTCACGTGTTACAGAAGCAAGGACACAGCATCCACATTCTTCTCCTGTCCTCAAGGGGTTTCATTTCCCAGGAGCATTCCCAGGAAAGCAAACTAGCACAGTCTGTTTTTTACTCAGACTCTAGAACAAAAACATTAGCCGTGACTCCGTATAATCTTACCAAGCATCAAAATTGCTTTTAAGACTGCAAACACAGCTCCCACTTCAATACTGTTGTGAGCCGCAGCCAAGAGGTGACGATCGCAAGAAGAACGAATTCCAGGAAATAATTTCCCTGTGGAAAGAAGAGTCAATCTTGTAGAAAATGGTTGTTATCTACCAACTAAAATTTCCGTTGTACAAAATCCTTTTCATCTAGAATAGCTACAGAAGTACAAGAACTGAATGAAGAAGTGAATTTTCTGAAACTGAAGACCAATAGGCAAGTGATTAAAACCAACTTGGACACATGGCTTAAATATGCAACAAAACCTCATTAATTCCTAGTCAAAAAAATAAATCAACATTATAATATTTTAAATGGAACAATTTGACACCACTTAAGAGCTGAAAAATCTTCTTTTGTTCAAATTTTGTTTTCCCAGACAAAGAGTCCCATCATCAAATTTGCTGAAATAGTTCAAACAGTCAAAACACAGGTTAGTCAAAACACAGGTTATTTCCAGGTCTCATTTCCTCTCAACTGTCAGGTGCTCGTCCCTTACCCTTTTCCTTCCTCTTTTGGTCTGTGGCAGACACACATACAGCTCAGGCCACAGAGTATTCAAATTTAAAAGGAAAATGAACTCCATTCATAAATTCTGAGAATTCATTTCCTCGTGTTCCTTCTGCGGGACTAGATGCTTTATTGTACCATATATAAAAGCAGATTTAATTCTATATATATATATATGCAAGGCTATCAAACTGCTGATGATGTGGATCTCCATCAGTTTCTGTATCACTGAGAGAGGACCCACTACTGGAGCCATAGCAGCCCTGAGCATGAAGGCAGCACTGCAAAACAATTAATTAACGATTAATAGCTCCCAGGCTCACAAGACCGTTCCAATGAAACTCCAAAACTAAAACAGAACTATCAGGGGTCACTGGGCACTGGAACAGGCTGTTCAGGAAGAGGGTTGATTCACCTTCCCTGGAGGTGTTTAAGGGATGGGTGGACAAGGTGCTGAGGGACATGGGTTAGTGTTTGATAGGAAGGGTTGGACTCAATGATCTGGTGGGTCTCTTCCAACCTGGTTGTTCTATGATTCTAAGACAGAACAGTTCTTCTAAATGTATTCCTCTTCCCTGAAGCATACAGAGTTGTTCTGTTTGAACTTAATTCTCTTTTTTAAGATGTAATATTAATACGGCTGAGTTTGAGTGCACACCGCGCCACACCCGGGTGGCCACGTGCTGATAATTAATAAATGTCGTCAAACTTCCACGGTTTTACATACATATAAAGCATTTCCCAAACAAGTACGAACAGCACATACCACTTTATCACTAGAGAAACATTATAACCAAGCTACCTTTCCTACCTGCACTACTGCTATTTTAATCATAGAATCACATCATAGGTTGGAAGAGACCCATCGGATCATCCAGTCCAACCATTCCTATCAAACACTAAACCATGTCCCTCAGCACCTCGTCCACCCGTCCCTTAAACACCTCCAGGGAAGGGGAATCAACCCCCTACCTGGGCAGCATCTGCCAGTGCCCAATCACCCTTTCTGTGAAAAACTTCCTCCTAATCTCCAGCCTAAATCTCCCCTGGTGGAGCTTGAGGCCATTCCCTCTTGTCCTGTCCCCTGTCCCTTGGGAGAAGAGCCCTCCTCTCTACAACCTCCTTTCAGGTAGTTGTAGAGAGTAATGAGGTCTCCACTCAGCCTCCTCTTCTCCAGGTACTCTTCACACGTGAAATCTGCAGCCATCTAAACCCATCTGAGTTCACCTTCTGACCATGCAGCAGGCAACCTACCTGTTCCCTGGGGAAAGAGGCAGACCTGGGGTGTCCTGAAGAGGTGCAGGAGTAGCCGACACGTCATCCTCGCCCCAGGCTCAGCATCTGGATCTCCACAGGCTACAGAAGATGGGACGAGGACATAAGGCATCTGCCCAGGACCCCACAAGTCCCAGTGGCAAGGCTGAAAATGTTCTCCCTCACAGCTCAATTTTACATGGGAATATGATAATTTCATCAACAGGAATCAGCATTTATGGCTTTCGGTCATTAAAACACAGGGAGGAACAGCATGATTTTTGGTGAGCACGAGATCTAATTAATCACAGGAAAGAATACATGGTTAAAATTGGTTTTGACAGTCAAAGCAAAAATAAGAAACACAAATCCAAGCATCAGTGAGAAGAAATGTATGAAGTGGGCAGCAAAGAGGACCACAGCTACAACACTCTAGGGCTGGAGGCACAGAGCAAGAGGTCCGAGAGTCAATGCCGACACCAGGCAGGCCAGTGCCAAGAAGAAACCCGCAGCCTGAGTAGATGTGGCAGATAATTGAACACGAGCATAGAGCAGAAAAGAGTCGTGAGTGGAAGATGCATAACCTAAGGGGACAAAGCACTGCCAGCAACTGCGATACCATTTGTCAAGTGTGGCTCCTCTGCACTTTCAGGACCTGCAGGGACACAGGTCGCATTCCACACAGACCAGCACCAAACACACTACTTCTTCAATCAATGGAGACTTTGCAAGAAGTCTTAAGTTTTCCATTTAAAGGTTTTTTCTTGGTATTTTCTTACCCGCTGCAAGGAGAGAAGGTAGCGCAACGTGCTGAACCACATCTTCCAGAGAAAAACACTGCCGGGCGATCAGTATAGCAATGAAAGTGGCCAGGGAATCGTGGAACGACAGGTCACTCACCTTGAAGGAAAAACATTCATAGAATCATAGAACAATCAGGTTGGAAGAGACCCATCGGATCATTGAGTCCAAACATTCCCATTAAACACTAAACCATGTCCCTCAGGACCTCATCTACCTGTGCCTTAAACACTTCCAGGAAAGGTGAATCAACCACCTCCCTGGGCAGCTTATTCTAATGTCCAATGACCCTCTGTGTGAAAAGCTTCCTCCTAATCTCCAGCCTAAATCCCCCCTGGCAGAGCTTGAGGCCATTCCCTCTTCTCCTGTCCCCTGTCCCTTGGGAGAAGAGCCCAGCTCCCTCCTCTCCACAACCTCCTTTCAGGTACTTGTAGAGAGCAATGAGGTCTCCCCTCAGCCTCCTCTTCTCCAGGATAAACAACCCCAGCTCTCTCAGCCATTCCTCACAGGGCCTGTTCTCCAGCCCCTTCACCAGCTTCATGGCTCTTCTCTGGACTCGCTCCAGAGCCTCAACATCCTTCTTGTGCTGAGGGGCCCAGAACTGAACACAGTATTCAAGGAGCGGCCTCACCAGTGCTGAGTACAGAGGGAGAAATCAGGAATATCAATCAGAAATCTCACTAAAAGCCTTGAAAACTCAAATGGATACAGGACTAGATTTGTGCTCTGCATTTTGTACTGAATGGAAACCTTACTGCACCTCTTAAGTGCACCCTAGGGAAATAGGTTTAACGGATACTTCAGGAGATAGTGAACTTACATCCACACTGCAGAGCAGATCATTGAAACCCCAGACGTGGTTTGAAGAGCAGCAAAGAGCTTTTACAACCCCTAACCACTCGGAGCTAAGCACCGTGCAGCATGCCGTCAGCTCTGCGCAAAGGTTCGCTATGTCATTAATCCTAGGAAAGAAGAGAGAAACTAATACAGAAGCAAGATATTTTATAAACAAATATTTAGAATCATAGAACAACCGGGTTGGAAGAGACCCACTGGATCATCGAGTCCAACCATTCCTATCAAACACTAACCCATGTCCCTTAGCACCTCGTCCACCCGTCCCTTAAACACCTCCAGGGAAGATGAGTCAACTCCCTCCCTGGGTAGCCTCTGCCAGTGCCCAGTGATCCTTTCTGTGAAAATTTTTTTCCTAGTGTCCAGCCTGAACCTCCCTGGGCAGAGTTTGAGGCCATTCCCTCTCGTCTGTCTCCTGTCACTTGGGAGAAGAGGCCATTACCCTCCTCTCCACAACCTCCTTTCAGGTAGTTGGAAAGAGCAACGAGGTCTCCCCTCAGCCTCCTCTTCTCCAGGATAAACACCCCCAGCTCTCTCAGCCACTCCTCTTCTTCTCCAGCCCCTTCCCCAGCTTTGTTGCTCTTCTCAGGACTCACTCCAGAGCCCCAACTCCTTCTTGTGGTGAGGGAGGTCAAAGCAGATCAGTGTCTGGCAGAAGAACTGGTGTTTCCATAATTAAGATGGGGGTTTATGCCCAGGAAGAGGGATGGAGCACCCAAACCCCAGTACCAGCTCCACACCATGGCAGATGTCCTGCCCCTTTCTAGAGATTCCAGCCCTTCCTCGGTGCCACCACACAAAGAGCAGCACCATCACCTTTCATACAAAACTCTAACAGGAAAGCAGTGTGGACAGTTTGCATCTCCCCAGCTCCAGGTGACCAGGGACATCCCACCACAGGAGCCCCTCCACCCAGCACTACTATCCGGGAAGGACGAGAGTCACAGAAAGCGATGGCACTAATGAATTGGACATAGTGTGCAATGTGTGACTTGGTGTGTGATTCAGAGTTATGTAACACTTTCAAAACCAGAGCAGAGCTGACTCATCCCAGTGCAAGTTATTTTTTTTTTTCTGTTCCACGGTGAAACTCGTTGGGCCACATTTAGATGTTCCCCTTAATCGCTCTTGCAAAACTGCTCTCTCTCAGCTGCCCTGCTCTGCCAAAAATCCTCCAGGTTTCAGAGAAATGCTGAATGGTTTGGGAAGGATCTTTAAAGACCATATAATCCATGGGTGGCTTAAAGCCCCACTCAATTTTCCCTTCCACTGAAGGGACATCCACAACTTCTCTGGGCGACCAGTGCCTCACCAACCTTCCTTGTGAAGAATTTCTTCCTTGTGCCCAATCTAAATCTCCTCTCCTTCAAGTTTAAACTGTTTTTCCTTGTCCTGTAACTACAAACTCTGGTAAAAAGCCTGTCTCCACCTTTCCTCTCACCCTCATTTAAGGTGCTCTGAGGTCTCCCCAGAGCCTTCTCTTCTCCAGGCTGAACAACCTCAACTTTGCAGGAAAGGGGCTTCAGCCCTTTGATCATTTTTGTGGCCTCCTCTGGACCTGCTCTGGACATTTCAGAAACGGTTGCAGGCTGCGGACAGGGAGAAGGACACAGGAGCTGCACATAGCGTGAGCAGCAGTTAATCAGAAGAGAAAAGAAAAAAAAAAAAACACAAAAATCCACAATTCCCTTGAGGTTCGTAATCTCTCAACTACCTGAAAAATGATTGTCAGCTACTGTGGCACTTAGGCCCCACTATGAAGACTAAGAACTTCTTAATAAAAACTGGAAGAGAGTGAGAACAGAACACCAAGTTCTGCAGTGCTGATTGTGTAGGAGCAGTAATCATAGAATCATAGAATCATAGAACAACCAGGTTGGAAGGGACCCATCGGATCTTCTAGTCCAACCATTCCTATCAAACACTAAACCATGTCCCTCAAGACCTCATCCACCTGTGCCTTAAACACCTCCAGGGAAGGTGACTCAACCCCCTCCCTGGGCAGCCTATTCCAATGCCCAATGACCCTCTGTGTGAAAAACTTCCTCCTAATCTCCAGCCTAAATCTCCTCTGGTGGAGCTTGAGGCCATTCCCTCTTCTCCTGTCCTCTGTCACTTGGGGGAAGAGTCCAGATCCCTCGTCTTCTACAACTCCTCTCATTTGTAGAGAGTAATGAGGTCTCCTCTCAGCCTCCTCTTCTCCAGGCTAAACACCCCCAGCTCTCTCAGCCACTCCTCACAGGGCCTGTTCTCCAGCCCCTTCACCGGCTTCATGGTTCTTCTCTGGACTCGCTCCAGAGCCTCAACATCCTTCTTGTGGTGAGGGCCCCAGAACTGACCCCAGGATTCAAGGAGCGGCCTCACCAGTGCTGAGTACAGAGGGAGAATAACCTCCCTCTGCACTGGTGCTGGGTGTAATGGTGCTGGGGGAAGGGGCAGAGGCCAGAGGCCAGATCCCAGCACCAATGCCCACTTCCTCCTGCCTCACAGACTTCGCTGAATGGAAAACCAGTGTAGAACATCACAGTGTTCCATCATTTTCAACACCACGACGCTACATTTGCCCAAGAAGGCAGGGTTCTGCTGTTCCCACACCAGAAGGAGGAAGCAACTGAGAGAAGAACATCTGAATGACGAAAGAAAATGTACTGTCACCGACACTGAGCTGGTTTACTGCAGGAGTTCTCCACCACAGTTCTTGTCAATACCTTCAGCTCATCTAAAGAGATCTAACACAGATTTAAGACTTCAGAAGTGCCCTGTTAGCTCAGACAAAAGCTCTGCCTGACTGAGAGGAGCCAAAGCCTACTGGTGCCAGAAGGCAACTGCATTAAGACAGCACTGGGCTGTCTTCTGAAGTGCAGGTCTCATCTCCAAGCACTGGAGATAGACTCCAACGGAGCACCATCAGGTCCCAGCCACTCCTAAAATGTGACTGACAGCTGCTGTTACTCATAGAATCATAGAATCATAGAACAACCAGGTTGGAAGAGACCCATTGGATCATCGAGTCCAACCATTCCTATCAAACATTAAACCATGTCTCTCAGGACCTCATCTACCTGTGCCTTAAACACCTCCAATAAAACTCAATACATTCAAAAATACCTTTGGAAAATCTGTGTATTACTCATGAAGATGAAATCCAAAATAAATAAATTACATCTAATAAATTAAACATAAATTGCATCAGAAGAAGGAAGTGACCTAATGTGAAACCTTCCCTCATTTACAGGCTTCTAATGAGCAAAGATTGTGCTGAGCTGTTCTGTCTGAAATGGCCTAACTGCTGATACAAAAAGGTCACTGACTGCCATACAGTGAGGATTTTCTACTTGTTACCTCTTCTGTTAAATTACGCAGCTTGATTAATGAAATAACTTAAAGGAAACTTAATAAATTCTCAGCAACCAGGAGTATAGAATGAAAACTACTGCAAAAAACAACCCAAAAAGTGACAGGAAACCTCATGTGTACCACGTAAAAATCATGGGATCACTGAATAGTGTGGATTGGAAGGGATCTTAAAGCCCATTGAGTTCCAACCCCCCTACCATGGGCAGGGACACCTCCCACCGGATCAGGGGCTCCAAGCCCCATCCCACCCGGCCTTGAACACCTCCACGGATGGGGCAGCCACAGCTTCCCTGGGCAGCTGCCTCCTCACCCTCATCATGAGTAATTTCTTCCTAATGTTTAATCTAAATCCTTCCCCCTTCGAATTTAAAGCCAATCCCCCTCATCCTATCACTATCCAGCAGTTCCAAGTGCGGCAGGGCTTGCCTTACCTTCCTGCATCCTGGTGCCCCATGCACACGTTCATCAGTGCGTTGCAGACAAAGCTGTAGCGGTTGGCGGCGTTATCGCTCAGGATCTTGCCCAGCATTGAGTAGTTAATGCTGTGAGCAGAAGGATTCTCAATAAAATCGAGCATGAACTCTGGGTCCCACAGCAAATTGGAATTGGAAGGCTGCACATTGCTGTATATCGTTTGCTTCACCTTGGAACAGGCGCTACTGAGGACCAAAGAGAGAGAGAGAGAGAGAGAGTTGCCAAAAAACGATTTTGCAGAAGTATTGTTGAGCATAGAATCATAAAATCGTTTGGGTTGGAAGGGACCTTAAAGCCCAACCAGTCCCAACCTCTGACATAGGCAGGGACACCTCCCCCTGGACCAGGTTGCTCAAGGCCCCATCCAACCTGGCCTTGAACACCTCCAGGGAGGGACTAGAATACACATAGGATTAGAAAATCCTAGTTTGATTAGCATTCTGTACACATTTAGTGTTTGATAGGAATGGTTGGACTCGATGATCCGATGGGTCTCTTCCAATCTGGTTGTTCTATGAATCTATGATTTTCAACCTCATTTTTCATAAGAAGTATCTACCAGAAAACAAGGCTGATACATCCATTTCATCCAAGCTTTCCCATAAGCAGTTTCTCAAGTTTCCAGATCACTTCTGTGATATTTATGGAATGGAAATTGTGAGCAGCCCAATAACCTCACCAGCAATAACCACCTGGACCAGCAGCTGCCTTGACAGTAACAGCGATTCCTGATGCTCTGATAAAAATGCATTGAGGAAACATTATAAACTCTGTCTAAATTCAAACCACTATATTTGGTAATAGAGTCACACAACAGACAACTTCCTGAAAGATTAAATCAGTAAACAGAGAAAATATACTTAAAGGTTATCATTTGACATTAATTATGACAAAAGGTCAAGAAATGTTCCAGGTTCTATCCAACTGGATTTCTTCATGGGAAAAAAAAAAAAGGATGTTAGTGAAGAATGCGAAGTTCACACTCAAAACATTCTAAGGAGCGTTTGTCTCGAGCATTGGGTTTTATATCACAGTTGGAAACAACATCCATATGGACAAATTGCACTAATTATCCCAACTGGGAAGGTGTAAGGCAGGAGGAGGCTGTTAGCAGCATAATTAACGCACAAAAAGGGTTATGCCTGGTGTTAAGCCCTTTTAACCAAGAAAAGCAACTGGTAGAAACCAGCCTGTCCTTCAAACATCAGGTACCAGAGAGACAAGCACACGTACAGACCAACACTTTATCATCATTTACTTGTGCTCACCCCAGGGGTCAGAGAAAGAAAGGTCCAAACCCCAAACAGCTGAGTATACGAGCAAAGCAACCTCTGGAGCTGCCCTTACACAAGAAGCGATGAGGGGGGAGTGGTCAAAGATAAGATTTTTTTTTTTTTTTTTTTTTTTTTTAAAAGTGAAGGAATGATTTAAAAAAAGGAAGTTTGGCAAATATAACTAAAAATACCCAGCGTACTCAACGAAAAAACGCAGCTCGCTTAGCAAAACCCGGTCATGAGAAAGAGCGCAGATGACATTAGAAGGTATTCTCAAGGCGCTGCAATATACGGAAGGTAAGTCTCTAAAAATTTGAACATTTATGAACTGTACTTTAACGTCACTTCAAACTGATTTAGAAAGAGAGAAATCGCTGGGCTTGCAGCCTCTTAGGAAGGAGCTAAGAGAGCTGCCACATCCAGACAACTGGTTTGGGGTTTGTTTCAATTGTACTAAAGAAATCAAGAAGAGACAATGTGGTATTAATTCACACGCAGCTGCTTAAAAAACATACACAGAAATTCTCTTACCAGTTTTCAGAGAATTTCTGCTCCACTTGTATGAAAAAGGAGGCTTCAAATCAAGCATTGTATACCACGTATTTAATAAATGAGTTAATACTTTAATTAACTCCATGTTACCAGGTGATGTTTTGATGTGCTACTGCAGGCAAATATTCATAAAAATGTTATTTTTTATTGTGTTAAACTTTAGGTTTTAAGCAGAATAATGAACATACAGCTAAGACACTTCTGTGCACTTTCATATTTCTTTTTCCTAGTGTTTCTAATGCTCAATGCCTCTGTTCCCATGTCTTTGTAAACCTACTAAAATACTAAGAGCATTACCGAGAGCTCTTTTCCTGCTCCCTGTGAAATGAAAACCACAAATCTGCAGCACACAAACCAAAATCAGGTGTAGAAACGAGGAAGGGAAACACTAACTCAAGCAGTTTGTAGCTCTCACAAGATGCATATTTCAGTATGAAAGGCTTTTGCTCCTTCCTTAAAAAGGAAAAGCCAAAAATACAGCATGTGGGTACATAAAATACTTTTTTTTTCAATTTAAAAATCAAGGAACTGAACATTTGAGCATAAAACCTCACCAACCAAAACATGTTTGTGCTTCTGCCCAACATCAAAGGAAATATTTAATACACTTTTACTGAGAGTTTGTTATTCTCCAGCCAACACTATGGATTATGGCCAACGGGCCAAATCAGTGGCAGCACAATCTGGGAAGGAAAAGCTGCGCAGGGGTTTGCTGACTGGGGAACCGATCCAAAGCTATCACTGCAGCTTCCCCTGCCCTACGCCTGCTGCTCGCGAAGCTCCCCACAGCCCTATGAGGGCTCAGCCCCTGCTCCACCACAGCTTCCCCGGCCACGACGCTGTGCAAGCAAGAAAATCACACCAGCAGCAGCTGGGAAAGCACCAGGGGCAATGGCCTGTTTTCCATGGAAAGTAACCCAAACTGAAGCCGCAGCAGCCTGCATCGGTCTGCAGGCAGCATGGAGAAAAACTCCATTATTACCCACCTGAAGAGGTCTCCAAACTTGCTTCTCAGGTGACTACAGGACACGTACAGATCGTAGAGGTAAGCTAAAATGCACCTTTCTGGGGAGGAGCACTCCGAGGGATTAACGACGTGTTTTACCACCCCACACAACCTGCAAAAAACAAAACCATTCGGACTTTGTACCAGCAAGCCTTCGGAATGTGTCTCATTGTTATTTACCATAAAAACCCCACCACTGGCTACGCAATGTGAGGCCAGACCTTGCACCTACAGGCTCACGTGAAGCTTAATATCACCTGTATGCTTGACCAAGCCCCCGGGAGCTCCTTGAATCCTGTGTTCAGCTCTGGGCCCCTCAGCACAAGAAGGATGTTGAGGCTCTGGAGCGAGTCCAGAGAAAAGCAACGAGGCTGGGGAAGGGGCTGGAGAAGAAGAGGAGCGGCTGAGAGAGCTGGGGGGGTTTATCCTGCAGAAGAGGAGGCTGAGGGGAGACCTCATTGCTCTCTACAACTACCTGAAAGGAGGTTGTGGAGAGGAGGGAGCTGGGCTCTTCTCCCAAGGGACAGGGGACAGGATGAGAGGAAATGGCCTCATGCTCCACCAGGGGAGGGTCAGGCTGGACATTAGGAAAAAAATTTTCAGAGAAAGGGTGATTGGGCACTGGCAGAGGCTGCCCAGGGAAGGGGTTGATTCACCTTCCCAGGAGGGGTTTAAGGGATGTGTGGACGAGGTGCTGAGGGACATGGTTTAGTGACTGATAGGAATGGTTGGACTTGATGATCCGGTGGGTCTCTTCCAACCTGGTGATTCTGTGATTCTATGACTGAGACACTCCAGGAGCCCAGGGAAGAATGAAGAGAGTGGGCAGGAAATCCAGACCCAAAATTCCCCCCTCTTCCTAGATTACAGGGGATTACAGGGAATTACAGGGACCCCAGCCCCAGTGGTGGGGAGCAGGGTGCAGAGTGGGGCCAGACACTCCACTCACCCAAGCTCACCTACAGCCTCCCAACAGGAGCACGACACCAGAATCTAAATCATAGAATCACAGAATCACCAGGTTGGAAGAGACCCACTGGATCATCGAGTCCAACCATTCCTATCAATGTATATTTTAAGAGCAAAGACCAAAATTCCTTTTTTGGAAAACTGGAGTTGCCACAAACCCTTCGAAGACTTGCGCGGTTTGCTCGGAGTTGAGGATGAGGCAGGCATGGTAACGCCGCAGGACGGCGACGATGCAGACGCACAGCCCCGTCGTGTAGCTCCCTGCCAGGCTGGACGACTTCAGCAGCAGCTCAGCCTCCACAACACTCAGCTCGTTCAGCAGCTAAATAGGCAGAGACAAAAATAAGCAACTGAAACCAACTTCAAAGTTAAACTTGCAGAATATGGAAAAAATGCATTAAGGAAAAACTATATGGCAAACAAAAAGGAAATTCCTTAATCACTACAAAACAAGGGAAACAGGGAGCAAAATGAACTGCTGAAGAACAAAAACCCCTCAGAATTCCTCTTGGGAAATTCATGGCATTTCTGGCTTTGCTGTGTAATGTGACAGTACAGGCTGAAGCAGTGAAGCCCATCCTAAACCATTTTGTGCTAAAATCCAGAATTTCATTAATTTTAAAAGATTTTAGAACAAAATACATCTATTAATACTCCTTAACTGTCAAAGTGAGACAGAAGGGGAAGTGTCTCTGTTTCCGAGGCCAGGAAACTGAAACAGATAAAAGTGCAGGAGAATTTGCAGTCCAGCTCTGGGGTTTTTTTTTCTCGTTTTAAAGAAAATATTTCACAGCTTCATCCTGATGTAACTCCCCCAAAACGAAGTCTGTTTACCTGTATTGCAAAGTCTATGAGCCCGTTGATGTTCAGTGCCGGCTCCATGAGATCGAAGATGAGCTGTATATGGTGAGCCAAGGGCAAGTGGTAGGAAGTTCCTGAGGCAAAACTTGTTATCTGTTCGAGAACGTTACTGGAGATCTACAAAAACAAATGCTGAAAAGTCACACTGTGAGCAAGGGTTCCTAAGGTAATGCTCCAAAAATCTTATTTTATAAGTCGTAATAGCAAGTGACAGTCCTAACGAGTCATGCGTGAGATCTATTACTTTACTACACGCAAGTTAGTTGTGATTCTGTTTTTTTTTCAGAACTGTCAACACAGCAAATGCTCTTCCGCTGCTTTACAGCTGAGATCAAACTGTTCTTAACAGACACCACTCGGATTTTTATTCCGCAGGAGTGTTTTGCCTTAAAGAAAAGGCAAAGTAATTTTTTCTTCTCATCTTACTGCATTGTGGGGGTTTACAGTGATGGTTTTCAGATATTTAATAACACGTTGTCCTGCAAACAAACCAATTAATTAATTCAAAAGATCAGATCCAAAGATGACTTATAAATTAGGTATCAAGCATGTAATTCTTGTGCTCTGGTTATTAAAATATACCTTAAAACAGTAGCACCTGAAAAAAGTGACAAAATGCTTTTGCACGCTTGCAAGTCCTAATATAAACCAGGAAATCTAATTTAAAACAAATTATTTATGTTTTCCAGTCAGCCACCAATCATTTTTTTAACAAAAAAGGCTGACTATAAATCCTAGAAAAGAACAAACTGCATTACCCGCCAGTCTCGCAGAGAAACGAGCAGCTTATTGTACAAAAGCATCGAAGAAATGAGTCCTTCACAAACACTTTTGCAGCAACATATCTTATATGTGTGCAAGAGACTGCTTAGTATCTACTTTACCAAGAACCCTAAACGATGCTGGTAATGGAAATGTGTGTGAGGTGTATTTTAAATTCATAATAATCCAGAAAGTTCATTGCAAAAAAAAGCCCAAACAACCACACCTCAACAAACCCAACCACCCAATATCTACTGCAGCAAGTATTTTACAAACCCAAGGCAGCATTTTCTCTCTCCTCTTTGAAGAAGCTAAACTCTGAAAATCCTTGGTACATGCACAACACGTTTAAAAACCTCGATTTGCTTCCTATTTGGTATCTCCACAGCAGAATGTAAAAGGTGTGATGTTATACAAGGGAAGTACCTGAGATGTCACCTGATGTTGGTCAAAATAAGAGAGTTGCTGTAGTTTTGCGAACACGGTCTCTAGGGTTGGAAACGCTTCTTGTTTGGTCTTCCTGGCTTTTGGGCCTTCATCCCCAACTTAAGAGAGAAAATTCGTTTTGGTCATTTTACATATAACGGAGTCCCAGGAGTTTTGCATTATTACTGACTCAAAAGATTAAAAAAATCTTAATGATCTTTACTGGTGACTACTACACAAACCCCGAATTGCCTCAGTTCTCTATTATACTCAGACAAATCTACACCAGAGCACGTAACAACAGCGAAGCTGCTTAGAGGTTTTCCAACACTAAAAGGTGACACCAACCAGGACTGAGAAACAGTCCTACAATTTCACTAGGAGGGTAAGGAATATGTACGACTGTCAAATGTCTCACAGCTCCCCTGACTCTCACTACAGCCCCTCCCGAGAGCAGCGTTAAAGCATTTACCACCCATCTCAGTAGTGCTCTTCTTGTTCAGAATTTTGAGGATGTCTTTGGTAATCTTCTTCAGCTGGTGCCTCGCTTCATCACGTTCCTTACCGACACCGTAAAGGAGGATCATGCGCTGGTTACACTCGTGACTTGAAGATTCGTCCTATAAAGACCAAAGATGAGTGAGGTCTCTCTTCTTTTTTCTGTCGTCAGCTGCAGAAACCCAACCTGAAAAGCCTGCGATAAACAATAACTCTTCGCCACAAAACACATCACCTGTAGTTATCTGTGTGGAGGAAACAGGGCCAAAGGAAATCACTAAAGCAACAGGGTAAACATACAGAGGGGAAACTGTATTCTGATAATATGAATTCTGTGTGTATCTCGAAAGATGAAGGCAGGAGACTCACATGTATGGTCCTCCTACCTGTCCCCTGTGATGATATTCAATAGCAGATTAGTAAATAAGAGATGAAGCCTAGAAATTCTGTGCCATTTCTCTTACTATGTACAAGTCCGTTGAAAGGAATCGTAGAATCACAGAATCATAGAATCACCAGGTTGGAAGAGACCCACCAGATCATCATAGAATCATATCATAGAATCACCAGGTTGGAAGAGACCCACCAGATCATCATAGAATCATATCATAGAATCACCAGGTTGGAAGAGACCCACCGGATCATCGAGTCCAACCATTCCTATCAAACACTAAACCATGTCCCCCAAAAGACATCAAAATACATAGAGTTTATTTAAATTGTAACTGGTTGTATTTAGCCTCCTAATAAAACGTATCCTATAATGCTGATGAATTGCACATAACTTAAAACTGTGGAGTCTGCTCTGCAAGTCATAAAAGGTATTTCAGTCACACACTTACCTTCTACCAATCGCCACCTGCTTTCAACGTGAGTCTTCTTTAAAAGCTTTACAAGAAATAAGGCTGCATACTAAGCAACACTGAAGAATCACAAGGCAAAAAGGCAGTAGATGCGAGTGCAATCCCATCAGAAATGAACGGAGTCTTACATAAGACACACTCTTTTAAAAATAGCACCTCTGTTGGCTGGTCAAAGGAGGAAGGAAACCACTAATTATTTTTAAAACTCTCTTTCTCTTACTCTTCTAGACAATACAAAAGCAGAAGCACTGAGTGTGTCACCTGGAATGTGCAGCCGTCTCTGGCTAAGAAACCAGTTCCAAGCCAGAGGAAGGTCTGAGTCTCAGAAGTGGGATGCCCAGCTGCTCCTCCAGCCGCTCCTCGCTCCGAGGGATTCACACATGAACGCTCCTGCCTGCTCACAAGATTAAGAGGTAGAGGAACTGCAAGCAACCCTCCATCGGCAACACTAGTTTCCCATCTCAGAAACACCCACGCGTTGCAGCACTTCTCCACAGCACTCTACGGTAAGTTTCTCCTTGCTCCTGGGGTGGGGAAGTGGCACTTGATTTTGCATGCTTAGGCAATACTTATTTCACTGGGATCAGACCTGGTAGCTGAATACATGCTTCAAAGTATAAGCCAACTTACTTCCACCTGTAAGATAGAAACAGCATCATTGAACCATGGAATGGTTTGGGTTGGAAGGGACCTTAAGGATCATCCAGTTCCTCTGTGATGGGCAGGGACATCTCCAAATGGACCAGGTTTTGCAGCTCTGGAAGGCAGATGTCAGGGGTGATTTCACATTGCAGCACTGAGCGGGGGTCTCAGCCGCAACCCTCTGCACTCACTGCAGAGCACGGGATGCTGCTAGTCACAGAATCATAGAACAACCAGGTTGGAAGAGACCTACCGGATCACTGAGTCCAACCATTCCTATCAAACACTAAACCATGTCCCTCAGCACCTCGTCTACCTGTGCCTTAAACACCTCCAGGCAAGGTGAATCAACCACCTCCCTGGGCAGCCTCTGCCACTGCCCAATCACCCTTTCTGGGGAAAATTTTTTCCTAGTGTCCAGCCTAAACCTCCCCTGGTGGAGCCTCTTGTCCTGTCCCCTGTCCCTTGGCAGAAGAGCCCAGCTCCCTCCTCTCCACAACCTCCTCTCAGGGAGTTGGAGAGAGCAATGAGGTCTCCCCTCAGCCTCCTCTCCTCCAGAATAAACACCCCCAGCTCTCTCAGCTGCTCCTCTTCTTCTCCAGCCCCTTCACCAGCTTCATTGCTCTTCTCTGGACTCGCTCCAGAGCCTGAACATACTTCTTGTGGTGAGGGGCCCACAACTGGCCCCAGGATTCGAGGAGCAGTCTCACCAGTGCCGAATCCAGAGGGAGAAGAAACTCCCCAGCCCTGCTGGTCACACTGTTTCCGATCCAAGCCAAGATGCCATTGGCCTTTTTGGCCACCTGGGCCACTGCTGGCTCATGTTCATAGTCCTGCGTGTTGTCTCAGGGCAGTGGATTTTTAGATTTCTTTGCAACACAGCACTGGTAAAGCAAGTGATATAGGAAAATGACAGGATACAGTGCCAGACTACAAGTAAAGGTGCCCATAAATACCTGCATGAACAAACACAGTGATAATTTCAGACTTCACTAGTGAATGCGCAACCACTGAAGTAACAGACACCATTAGATGTTCAAGTGAGTATATGCAGGGCTCTCACTTTCTTCCCCTTGGAATTAATAGTCACTTTGTAGGATGTTACTTGGAGCACCGAGATGAAACAGCAGCAACCTGCGAGCAGCTGCTCCTGGCGTCTGAGCAGAGTCAGGGAGGGGAAGGCACACAAAGCTGAAACACCACCACTAGATGAGACAGACACACAGCCGAGCAGAAGTACAATCAGAAGGGGTGTCTGATTCCTTTTTCTTCAGCCTAACACTGTTAAATTCACAGTCAAAATGAATTTAGCTGCTACCCCTTTCCAGACTGAAAAAGATGTAGAAAGAGATTAGGAGGAAGTTTTTCATGGAAAGGGTCATTGGGCATTGGAATAGGCTGCCCAGGGAGGCAGTTGATTCACCTTCCCTGGAGGTGTTTAAGGTACAAGTAGACAAGGTCCTTAGGGACATGTTTTAGTGTTTGATAGGAATGGCTGGACTCGATGTTCCGATGGGTCTCTTCCAACCTGGTGATTCTATGATTCTATGAGATGTTGCTCCCTCCTCCCTAGGAGAAGAGAGGTACTTTGGCAGCCCATCTCGGACTCCACTGGCTGTAACACCAGCGAAAGGGCCATGGGGGCTGAATTATCTGTGTCAGGGCTCCTAGTCCTGTGCCGCACGCAGCCAGAGCCACACTCACGCTAGGAAACACACGACAGGACATCAGACACCCTGCCCTCTCACCCAACCCTACAGAACAAATCTCAGGGAAGCCATGGAGGAAGCTCCAAAGGTGAGGTTAGGATGGAAGCTCCAAAGATTGGGTTAGGATGGAAGGTCACCTCAGCATTTCAGTCATGGAAGATTAAATGTGATCACCATACAAACATGGATACATCTAATAATCTTCTCCTGTAGAAAACTATCATCCTCAGTAAAATAAAACACAACCTACAGCAGCCAGAATGCCCAAAGGATTGTTCGCAACACAAAAAAAGTAGACTAAAAAGGTTGAAGTCTTACAACAAATATGACTCAAAATGTCTTTTTTTTTTTGTTGTTTTTATAGAGAAGGAGGAACAGACAAAGTGCAAATGAAAGCCACAACCAACTTCAGCTACTCTAGACATGACAGCAACTGCACCAGCGATAACAAAATTAGTCAAGTCATCTTTCCTTTGCTTTATACACTGCTGTTCCTGGTGGGTATCACCATGAACGGCCTGGCAATGTGGGTCTTTTTCAAAATAACCAGCAAATCCAATTTCATCATCTTCCTCAAGAACACCGTCATTTCTGACTTCCTCATGATCTTGACTTTTCCATTTAAAATCCTCAGCGACGCAAAGCTGGTATCCTGGGTACTGAGAGGATTTGTTTGCCAGGTGACCCAGGTTGTATTTTACTTCACCATGTACATCAGCATTTTGTTTCTGGGACTGATAACCATCGATCGCTATCAGAAAGCCGCTTCGCCCTTCAGAACATCAACACCACGGAGCCTTCTAGGTGCCAAGATCCTATCCACAGCAATCTGGATAGCAATGTTTGCCCTTTCGTTGCCAAATATGATTCTGACAAACAAGAAGAGGACACCTAAGAACGTAAAAAAATGTGCTCTCTTGAAATCCGAGTTTGGCTTAATCTGGCATGAAATCATAAACTATATTTGTCAGCTTATCTTCTGGGTTAACTTAGCAGTCATCGTTGTAAGCTACATATTGATAAGTAAAGAACTGTACAAATCCTATAAAAGGACAAGGTGCACAGGGAAGGTAGCCAAGAAGACGGTAAATCTGAAAGTTTTCATCATTATCGCCGTGTTCTTTATTTGCTTTGTGCCTTTCCACTTCACTAGAATCCCCTACACGCTGAGCCAAACGAGAGATGTTTTTGAATGCTCTGCTCGGAAAACCTTGTTTTACGTGAAAGAGAGCACACTGTGGCTGACGTCGCTCAACGCTTGCCTAGATCCCTTCATATACTTCTTCCTTTGCAAATCATTTAGAAAGTCCTTGTTGGACATGCTGTGCAAGCACACGGCATCGTCAGAACTCAGAGCACGGATGAAGGAGCAGAACGAAGATGACACGGATGAGACCCCAGTCTAGAGCTAAGAATTACTCACATCCCTTCTTGGCCACATACTTTTTATTAGTGGGTGGAAGCAGCACAAACCCTCTGGAACAATACCTAGAACTCCGCCAAATTCTTTAGAAATTGTCCTACAGATGAAGCACAAGCATCCTGGAACCAGCATCACCTGTTTTAAAAAAAAATGTAAAACCGGAAAGCTTGGATAGAAGAACACCACCCGATCACAACCTCTGTGCTCACCAGAACTGCTCGGGAGGAGTTTGAACTTATAGGTGGAGCTGTACGGAGAAAGTTGAGAGAGCCATGAAATGCTCCAGATGATGTTAAGACCTGCAAAGGTTTTACAGAAATAGCTCAACTTGGGCTAGAGTGAAGTCAATGGCAACACAAGACCTGGGAGATGCAAATACCATCTTATGGTTGGACTAGAAGATCCGATGGGTCCCTTCCAACCTCGTTGTTCTATGATTCTATGAAATAAAATCCACAGTAAACATGATTTTTAAATATAAGGAGTTGTCAGCCAGTAGCGTACAAGGTGACAAAGAGAAATAAGACATATGATGAGCTATTTATCTATGCAGATACTTGGTAACAGAGTAACAGTTTGCTTATCTCATTATATTCCTGCAATTCTTAATCCATTGACCAGTAATTAATAGTTGTGTGTCAGAGGAAATCATTTCATAATCAGGCTTATCTTCACGTGAATTAACTCTTCAAATACTTCACCTTACTATGTGTATGAATAAAGAGAGCAATATATCATATTAGAATCTAGACAAAGACTCAATTTAAAAAATACTCAGACCTTAGAGAAAGATAGACCTTAAACCTGTAAAATGGTAACATCTTGAATGACCATTAAGGGCAGCTTTTTCGCATTACACAAAAAAAAAAAAAACTATTTCCCCTTTTTCATTTGGAAAAGTTGAATGAAAACCAAACCCCAGAGTAGTCTTTTCAGGTATGTAACATTTTCAGGTATTGGAAAGACCGTACGTGAAAAAGATCCTAGGCTACTAGAATAAATTATGGTTCATTTCTCATCATTGCAACACAGTTCCGGTTCAGAAATACGTTCCACCGTCATGCAAGAGCTGAGTCCTGCCAAAAGCCATTGCCTGTCTACCCTTCCCCTGCATTATCTGCGCCTGGCAGGATACCGAGTGGTTTTGTGACTGATATCTAACTTCCTAGACAGTAAAAGACAGTTCTCTCAGCCTTGGAGTTGACGCATCTCTTGTAACCTGCCTGGATGAATTAAATATTTTACAAAACGCTTCATGCGCTGCTTATGCTGTTCTCTTCATCGACACAGATTACAACCAGTAAGAGGGTTACACCACATAAAACTGGGCACTGTTATTTCCCTGGAATCGGTGCTCCCAGTCACTCCATAGCACACCCACCACGGCCACCCCCATGGGCTGATCAGCTCCAGCTGATGCCCAGAAGGGACGCGTGAGATGCCCCATTTCCACCCAACACTTTTTACTAGGGAGGGAGGAGGAGCAGGCACTGACCTCTTCTGTCTGGTGACCAATGATATGGCCTGAGGGAACGATGTGCCAGGGCTAGATAGGATATTAGGAAAAGGTTCTTCCTCCAGAGGGTGGTGGAGCACTGGAACAGTTCCCAGGGAAGCAGTCACGGCACCAAGCCTGATGATATTTGGACAAAACCCTCAGACGTGCAGTGTGAATGTTGGAATTGTCTTATGCAAAGACAGCAGTTGGATAGGAATGGTTGGACTCGATGATCCGATGAGTCTCTTCCAACCTGGTTGTTCTATGATTCTATGACTCAATGATCTGTGCGAGTCCCTTCCAATTCAGAACATTCTCCGATTCTAAGAACTCGGAGCCTTATTTGAGGATTACCTGGAACAGCATAAGGAAACACTCTGTTCATCTCACGTACCTAAGGGAGCCAAATCATAACAGTACATTGTAGGTTTGTCCCACACAAACAAAAAGCCATAAAATGCACCTGTTCTGATGGATGGGGTCCCTTTTCCTTTCTTAGTAGAGAAGGATGGGTACTTTCCAACAGAGTAAAAGGAAGAGAGAAAAGCAAGAGAAAGCACAATCAGCTAGCTGGGGCAAGCCATGAAATGAGGAAGGAAACTACACACCACAGCAACAGAAAAAGTCTCATCTTTCTACACATTTCCCCATTCGTAATACTTTTCTCAAGGCTTCTGTCAGCCAAGGAACAGCGGATGAAGCGGAGAGATCCCTGTCTGAAAGAGCTGCTGCCAGGTTTGCTCAGGTACTGGCACTAGGGGAGTGTTCGGGTGGTGTGATGGGGCACTCGGGCGCATAGCTTTCAGATGTAGGAGGCTGATAATCCACAGTGTGCATCTCACCCTGAAAGTGTTATCTGAGTGTGTTCAGGGAGAGGAAAAAATGGTGTGTGCTTGGTAAGAAAGATCAGGAGTCGCTTCACCAGAAGCACTTTGCTTTCGGGCCACGAGTGTAAAATGTCTATTGAATGGTAAAATACATTTCCATGTAGAGACAAATGCTGCTCTAGACAATCCACTGTTCCACCTTGCTATCAGATTATTTTAGGCCACGATAACGAATATGTACCATTTTCACTATGTGTTAGTTTGTAATCAACTGAAATTTAGACAAAGATGTAGATTTTCTATGAACTAGAAGATAAAACAGTCTATTTAATCATAGAATCATAGAACAACCAGGTTGGAAGAGACCCATCAGATCATCAAGTCCAACCATTTCTGTCAAACACTAAACCGTGTCCCTCAGGACCTCATCTACCCGTCCCTTAAACACCGCCAGGGAAGGAGAATCAACCCCCTCCCTGGGCAGCCTATTCCAATGCCCAATGACCCTTTCCGTGAAAAACTTCCTCCTAATCTCCAGCCTAAATCTCCCCTGGCAGAGCTTGGGGCCATTCCCTCTCGTCCTGTCCCCTGTCACTTGGGAGAAGAGCCCAGCTCCCTCCTCTCTACAATCTCCTTTCAGGTAGTTGTAGAGAGTAATGAGGTCTCCTCTCAGCCTCCTCTTCTCCAGGCCAAACAATGCACTTTCAGGTCTTGTGATTACTTGTGTAAACCTGCCAGTCCCTGTAAGGAACACGTAATTTCAAATACAGAATGTTATGGTTTGTCTTTTCTCTCTCCTTTTCACTCAAGCCTCTTTTGAACAATGGGAGACTCCGCAAACAACAGCACTGCCAGTAACTCCAGCGCAACACCCTCCTCCGCTCCGTGCCACCGAGACACCACCGTCACCCACCTGATCTTCCCCATTCTGTACACCCTCGTCTTCCTCCTGGGACTCGTACTGAACAGCCTGGCTTGCTGGGCTTTCTTCCACATTCCAAGCACAAGAACTTTCATTGTCTACCTGAAAAACATCTTAGTTTCTGATCTTATAATGACCTTGATGCTTCCTCTGAAGATCCTGACAGACTCTGGCCTGGGACCTTGGCAACTCAAAGCCTTTGTCTGCCGCTTCTCAGCCGTGGTATTTTATGACACCATGTACATCAGCATAGTGCTCCTCGGCCTCATTGCTTTGGACAGATTTCTCAAGATTGTGAGACCTTTTGGGAAGTTCTGGGTGCAAAACCTGACCTCAGCAAAGATCCTTGCGGGTCTGGTCTGGTTGTTCTTCTTTGTCCTCTCTTTGCCTAACATGATTTTATCCAACAAGCAACCAACACCCCAATCCGTGAAGAAATGTGCATCGTTGAAGAACTACTTGGGTCTCAAATGGCACGAAGTCGTTAATTATATCTGTCAGTTCATCTTCTGGACTGTCCTCATCCTCATGTTTCTATTCTACATAATTATTGCCAAAAAGGTGTACGACTCTTACATAAAAACCCAGAAGGCAGGCAACAAAAGTGAAAAAAGGGTCAAGGGGAAAGTATTCATCATTTTCACTGTCTTTTTCTTATGCTTTGCCCCCTTTCACTTTAGCAGAGTTCCCTACACTCTGAGTCAAACGACGACCCGAATGGACTGTCGCCTGCAGAACCAGCTCTTTGTGGCAAAGGAGAGCACCCTGTGGCTGGCGACCACCAACGTCTGCATGGACCCCCTCATCTACATGTTCTTGTGCAAACCATTCGTAGAAAAAGTTTTATGCAGGAGAGTCAAGACGTTTCGGAAAACAGTTCACACGAGTCCAAAAACCGAACTGGACACGCGAATGTCTCCTACTGAATCTTGACTCTGCAGCTTCGTGCTCTACGGTCTCTGCATATTCGTAGAGAAGTTTAAAAGTAATCTGGTTGACTTCTGCAGCTTAAATGCAAGGGTGGTTGTACTGTAATAATAACTCTTAATAAAAATAGCACAATGATACGGAACTGTTGGAACAGGTCCAGAGGAGGCTATGAAGCTGATCCAAGGGCTGGAGCACTATGGGGACAGGGTGAAGGAGTTGGGGTTGTTTAGCCTGGAGAAGAGAAGGCTCTAGGGAGACCTTAGAGAAGCTTCCAGTACTGGAAGGGGCTACAAGAAAGCTGGGGCAGGACTTTTTACAAGAGCCTGGAGCGATAGAATGAGGGGGAATGGTTTTAAAAAGGGGGAAGACTTAGATATTAGGAAGAAATTCTTCACGATGAGAGTGGGGAGGCCCTGGCCCAGGTTGCCCAGAGCAGTGGTGGCTGCCCCATCCCTGAGGGGGTTCAAGGGCAGGTTGGATGGGGCTTGGAGCCCCTGATCCAGTGGGAGGTGTCACTGCCATGGCAGGGGTGGGACTGGATGGGCTTTGAGGTCCCTTCCAACCCAACCCATTCTATAATTCTATGATTTACGCTCACCATTTAGCCTTGGTAGGTAATAGACTCCACCTCTACAAAGTCTATTAAAAAAAAGCTAAACTTACCTTAGCCCTCAGCAAATCATCTTTGCTTCTCAGACAACACGTCCCTCCTGCCGCTTGACCCCCGTTGTCCCTGTCCTCGCGGGACTGCCTCGGCATCAAGCGCTTCTTGGGTGATGTGGAAGGGGACGGCACCTCAACTCGTGCTGTCTGACCAGCCGCTCTGCCTGCTGTGACCCCCATCTCTTACCCACCCCGAGCCCCACACTCTGACACTGAGGAGCTGCAGCACGAGAGGCCCCAGCACCTTGCTGAGAAAACAGGCACATCCCTCCCTAACACCCTTCCCTTCTGCTCTCCTGCTGGCTTTATAGCATCTCGCACATGCCAGACGCTTGGATCGCCGCTTGATTGCCCTTGTTAGACATTAAATATTTACAGCAGCCCTAATACGATGGCGCAGGTTGCTCCACGCAGCTTGGTTTTTTTTCAAAGCGCGTTTCAGATTGCTGCGCACTAATTACACCTTGCTTTGGGATTCCCCAGCCGCTGCCACACAGGTAGATGTATGTCTCATTTAGCAATTTCTACTCACTCTATCTCTTCCACAAGGCACGTTACACCCTTTCCATAACCGCAACGCCCCTTTTATGACTGGAAGCTGAACTAATCCCCAGTCAGCTTTCAGCTGGTTTCAAATGATCCTATAAATCAGCGTTATCTCAAACAGCGTCTTCCTCTTGGGATTAAACGCTGCTCCGCAATTCATTCCTCTCTCCCCACACACAGAGCGCTTAACAGGATTAACTTAGCGACTTCAGTAAAAGTAAATACAATAAATTCTTAGCTGCTAAAATAATCACTTTAGCGACTGCTTAAAGAAATGCCTGTGGAGTCTGAAAGTGCTTTCCTAAGCCTGCTGACTCGACACAGCAATTAATATAGTGGCCAGAGTTGACCAGTAGGAGAAGACAGTTTGTAAATCAGTTATGATCTTCCACCAAGCAGGTTCCTACTCTATTACTCTCTACAACTACCTGAAAGGAGGTTGTGGAGAGGAGGGAGCTGGGCTCTTCACCCAAGGGACAGGGGACAGGACAAGAGGGAATGGCCTCAAGCTCCGCCAGGGGAGATCTAGGCTAGAGATTAGGAGGAAGTTTTTCACGGAAGGGGTCATTTGGCATTGGAATAGGCTGCCCAGGGAGGTGGTTGATTCACCTTCCCTGGAGGTGTTTAAGGCACAGGTAGACGAGGTCCTGAGGGACTTGGTTTAGTGTTTGATAGGAATGATTGGACTCGACGATCCGATGGGTCTCTTCCAACCTGGTTGTTCTATGATTCTATGATTCTATGGAAATCTGTGTGCCTTAACTTTGTGCATAGTAAGTAAAAATTCAGCACGAAACTTTACAGCTCAGTCCTCCCTCTTCCAACTGAATTGCACCAGCATAACTAATACAGAAGTTTCCAGGAATCGGCACAGATCTCACCCTGCCCTGAACTTACAAGCAGAATTCTGGTCTATTGCCTCCAGGCAGACCTTAGAGCAGCCTTCCAGTACCTGAAGGGGCTACAAGAAAGCTGGGGAGGGACTGTTTACAAGGGCACAGAGTGAAAGGATGAGGAGAAATGGCTTTAAACTGGAAGGGGGAGGATTTAGATTAGACAATACAAAGAAATTCTTCACAATGGGGGTGGTGAAGCCCTGGTCCGGGTTGCCCAGGGAAGCTGTGGCTGCCCCAGCCCTGGAGGTGTCCAAGGCCAGGTTGGATGGGGCTTGGAGCAGCCTGGTTCAGTAGGAAGTGTCCATGGACTTGGACTGGATGGGCTTTGAGGTCCCTTCCAATTTAAGTTGTTCTACAATTCTACATTCTGGTTACCACAGAGAAAGACAGTAACATAAAGTGAGCAAAAATGGTAGTGAGAAACTATGAAAACACTGAAGAGCAGAGAACTCACTCCACTGTGGAAGGTTTATTTCTAATTTTCTCATTCCTGCTGCCTGGAATACAACACTCGCCTAACGCTGTGCACAAACACCAGCAGCACACACAGTTAAACGCTAAGAGCTGCCTTATAAGGGTGGGTGTAGCCACAAAATGGGCTGAGTTGCTCCTTAAATGAGGGGTGTGCCAAAGCTTTCCCAGGAGTCTTAATCATCTGTTTTTCAGCTGCTGCTTCTTAGGTAGGTAAAAGGGAGCCTCCCCTTCCCCTCTACTCTGCTCTCATGAGAACCCACCTGGAATCCTGTGTCCAGTTCTGAAATCCCCTGCATAAGAAGGAGATTGAACTGTTGGAACAGGACCAGAATAGGCCACAACGATGCTTTGAGGGCTGGAGCACCTCCCATATGAGGGCAGCCTGAAGGAGCTGGGGTTGTTCAGCCTGGAGAAGAGAAGGCTACAGGGAGACCTCAGAGCGCACTTCCAGCACTTGAAGGGGGACTGCAGGAAAGCTGGGGAGGGACTTTTTACAAGGGAGTGGAGTGATAGGATGAGGGAGAATGGCTTTAAATTGGAAGGGGGACGATTTAGACAGGATATTGGGAAGAAATTCTTCACAGGGAGGTTGGTGAGGCAGTAGGTTGTCCAGGAAAGTGGCAGTTGTCCCATCCCTCGAGGTGTTCAAGGCCAGGTTGATGGGACTTGGAGCAGCCTAGGCCAGCGGGAGGTGTCCCTGCCCATGGCAGGGGTGGAACTGGATGGGTTTTAAAGTCCCTTCTAAACCAAATCATTCTATGATCTTGCCTGTCCGAAGGGATAACGCTGGAGAAATCCTCCCAGTGTTGCAAGCACTGATCATCTTACTACTTTTCTATGCTTATAACAAGAAAAAGTCAGTCTTGTCTGTTATCCCAGTAGCTAATCTCCTTTAAAAGTAACCCCATAGTTTGAATTGCTAAATATTATAGTGAAGGATTTTTAGAATGAAGCAACACAGTAATTGTTGTAATAACGTAGTTCGGGCTCTTATGAAATCTGAGAATTGCTCTCTAATCACCAGAACACAAAAACAGACATCCAGCCTCTAAATACTGGGAACAATAGTGAAGTCATAGGTTAGCTCGCAGCTTTTCTTTACACCATAGCTTTGCATTTCTTTCGTGCTGCTTTTACGACGAGCTCCGCAGCATTTCCTTTTCATGCACCAGCCAGTCCTGACTTGCTCCAGCCCAAGAACAGACAAACAACTAAAAGCCTGCTAGGGGATGATGCGACAGTGGTTTCTAACCCATTAAGTTTTACCAATGCAACAAAATACAGAGATTTTTTTAAAGAAGAGTTAATGTGCCATTGCACCACATTTAAAAAAAAAAAAACAAATAAAAATCACCATTCTCATAGAGGTTTTACATATCTATTAAACGCTTACCTGACCACTGTTAGCACACAAGCTTCGGAGGGTGTGCTCCATTCTGAGATTACCACCTATTAAACACTTGGGTCTCTGTAAGAAATTAACTTCTATTTTCTAAGCATCTGGAATGGGTCCAGAAGAGGCCACGAGGATGATCTGAGGCCTGGTGTACAGGCTGAGTGAGTTGGGGTTGTTCAGCCAAGAGAAGAGAATGCTCCGGGGGAGACCTTAGAGAAGCTTCCAGTGCTGAAAGGGGCTAGAAGAAAGCAGTGGCTTCTTCTATGTCCAACCTTAGTCTTCCCCCTTCCGGTTTAAAACCATTCCCTCTAATCCAGTTGCTCCGTGCCCTTGTAAAAAGTCTCTCCCCAGCTTTCTTATAGCCTCTTTCACCACAAAGACGGTGAATCAAAGATTGGAAGGAAAAAAAGAAGACACCTTCAGTCTAGCAGTGGGACCAGCAGCTGAGAGGGGAACAAAACACAAGCAGCTGCTAAACACTGGAGCACAAGACACAGCTGAAAGAAGGTGACAGGGTGGCCAGCACCCACTCCTAGGTAGCCACATGCTGTGCCTGAAAGAAGCAGAGACTTCATCAGGTCCTTTCTCCCTCACTGCAGAAAAAGCTGCCTCCATCCTTGAGCAATGTGCATGTTCCACCACAAGCATGGAGCAGGGACCATCTCAATGCCAGAGTGACTAGTTCCTCAGAGGAGTTTTGCAGTGTGTAGTAATAAAGCTAAAAACCCGGCAGAAGCACAACACGTGTTCCTGTTGGCTTCATTTGCCTTACGTTTTGCCTTGCAAAAGCTGCTCTTCAAATACGAGCTGTGTCAGATGTCTCCTACGATCAGGGACTGCACCTGTTTCAAGGGAGAGGTCCCGAGGCAAGTGGGAATTTTAGAGTTTGCCCACTAGCAGGAACAGGGAAACGAGGACAGAGCTCCCCTGGACACACAGCCAGAGGAAGCTGCTCACCAGGACAGGGAGGCAGCTGGTAGGACCTGCTCCTGCTCCAGCACCTCCCAGGGCTCCATGCAGCTGTCAAGGGCAGCGAAGGAGAAGGCTGTCTAGTCAAAGGGGGCTGGGGATTCATTCACTCTGATCTTTGAGGAAAAAAGAAAGTGTGTATGGAGAGTCCAGGCAGAACAGACAACACAGTTCAAGAAACGGCACTGCATAACCACTGCTTTTGTAGCACTAAGATTATTGTTTTCTTTTCCCACAAGGGAGATGAGTAGACGCGCATTTGCTTTCTTTATAAGGCAACAGCAGAAATGGGAAACTAACAGCTTCATCCTTGACTGACACGAAGTAAAATGATGTTCTGATAAAATTACTGCTCTTAAGGCACTCTGTTATCTTACTGCAACGGGATGTGCGTCCAGGACCACTAGCAACAGGGCTGCAAGAGCCAAGGGGCTCAGAGCCGAGTCTTACAGAAGTGACAACAGAGTCTGCAGCAAACAGCCAGGCTACTCATTTTAGCTGAAACATTTAGTTACAGGCTTAACGTTTAGCTTTCATCCTACACGCTGTTTAGAAGAGAGGATCTGTTGGAAGCACAACTTTAAAGATGCCTAAAAAGAGTTAGATTAATAACTGACATCTCGATTCGGAGATATTTGCATCCATCCAGCACAAGATTTTTCTGCATCCCATTAAATTTGCATTCACCTCGCAGACAAAACCGTACTAAGCAAAAGGCAGAGGCAGGGCTGCACAGGTTGCCGTAAACCACGAGTGCAGACTGCGTGCGACGTTCCCCTGCATGGAGTCTGCTGCCTTTAACAGGCACTAACCCACCTCTCGGGTGAATCACTGTCTGCGTCCTGGGCGCCTGAGCTGCTCCGGAGCCAGGAAGTGAGCGGGAGAGCGCCGCTCACCTACCCTGGCATGTGAGTCATTCCCAGGAATGAGAAAGCCAGTTGCTCCACTTGCTCCTAGCCAGGGGAATTTTGACTCTCCGATCAGGTATCGCGAAAAAAAGCCATCGGAAGCAAAAAAGCTTACTTCCAGATATGGTTTATTCCACTGCCTTATCGCCAGAAACGCTCTCATGCCTACTGTAGTTTCAAGACGCGCTTTGGAGGAGTCTAAGGCACTTTCGAGATGCAGCTCAGAGACAAGCGGAAGCCGGCAATGGTGACAGGTAAGCGATCTCTGAGCATACGAAATGCATTCGATAAGTTGTTTGGTAAATCTTCTTGCTCTTAATCGCCCTCAAGTGAAAAGTAAAACAGGAATTAACGTAGAGTTGCTGAAAAACAAACTTGGTGCCATAAACCGAATATCAGATCAATTAATAGCGTGAAAAGTTCTCAAAAGAGAGTGGCTTTACTAACCTTATATTCATTCAATAGATGTTACCTCTTATCTTTCTCCTAATGGCAAAAAGAAATGGTTTTCTACTGCTCGTTCCTTCTAAGACATGAAAGAACCGCAGGAGAGATCACGGTTTCTCTAACTTACTTCCTTACAGAGTTTAATTCATATCTAAGATGCAGTAACTAACACCTGAATTTGGTATAAAAGGCTTGTACCGTATTCCTTTTCAACTCCTTCAGTAAAGGAAAGCGTACGTGAGTTCTCTGAATTCTATTATACAGAATAAAGGTTCTCTTCCTTCATACTTCACTCGGGTCATGTTAAAACTTGTCAGGTTCACTGGAAGAACCACATAGCTCTGAATAAGCAACTTACAAACTGCGCGTCTGACTAGTCTCGAAGTGTGGGAAACGTGCAGCGCTTTGAAAAACCTATGTCGCTGAAGGAGTGTTTTAGATTGAAAAAGTCATTCTTAAACCCAAAGGACTCAAAGCAGCAGCAGCGCGCTCTGAGTTCTACTATGTTCAAAAATGACTTGCCCTCCGTGCACCACGGGGATTGTAGACATCTGCCTTCCTGTTGCATGTACTTGGTCTGGGAGCATTTTATGATTTTTACCCTCTTATAAAAAGAATATTCTATAATCTCCTTTTAAAAAGGGAAATGAGATAACTCAGGCAAGCATTCAGTTGATGCCACCAACTCACTCCCAGAAGTTTGAGACCCAGATGACAACAAAGCCTCCAGTATTTCTCCAGTCCCTGGGCACTGGGGCATTGGGAACTGCCTGGCCAGGCAGGGCTGAGCTGGAAAGGCACCTGGCAGGGCAACCAGACAGGGAACGAGCACCAGGAGGGAGGTGACAAGTCCAAATCTGGAGTTTGGCCGAAGTTGAGCCCTTTGGAGGCTTCTTCTCAACCTCCTACTCTACTCACTGCACATTTCTCCAGTTAGAGCCGCTCTGGTGGGCACTGAAGTCCTTGGGTAGGCAGCCAGCTCTCCCGTGCCAGCCAGACCTTCTCCTCTCTTGCTGTTTTGGGGAGTGGGAGCTGGCAGAACCTTGGGACAGCCCGAGGAGCAGAGGATATGGGTCAGCTCTCGCAGGAGGGAGAGGGGAGCAGAGGAGGAAGGCCGATGGGCAGGCAGGGACCTCAGGAACAGAAATCACCTCTTCGCATTAGAGGTGTGTGAGAAAAAAAGAAGTGCATTTCCAGCAGCACCAACTGCTGGTTCCTCCTCCTACCCCACGGAGGGCTGCCTTTCCCAGCTCAGCCCTGCTGTCTCATCCTCCGCTCCCCTCCCAAGCTGCCAGGCTCCCCCCGCGGGGCAGGGAGGGAGCAGGGAGACCAGCTCGCCCAGCACCTGCACGCCATGGCCCGTCGTGCACCGGCACGCATTCACGCCGGCTGCTGGAGCGTCAGCATCCCGGGGCACTGGGGCATTGGGAACTGCCTGGTCAGGCAGGGCTGAGCGGGGAAGGCACCTGACAGGGCAGCCAGACAGGGAACGAGCACCAGGAGGGAGGTGGCAAGTCCCAATCTGGAGTTTGGCCGAAGCTGAGCCCTTGGGAGGCTTCTTCTCAACCTCCTACTCTACTCACTGCACAAGATGAGATCCAGGAACAACCAAAAGGGGAAGGAACAACTGAATGGAGAAGCTCCTTCTCCTTTTTTCAAGACAAGTCACTCGCTCACCTCCACAGAGTTGAGTCCAACAAGACCAATTGAACACTAAGAAAAGCCAATCAAGTCACCTGCAGTAAGACAATAGCATCAAACTATTCTACAAGTACCTGAAAGGAGGTTGTGGAGAGGAGGGAGCTGGGCTCTTCACCCAAGTGACAGGGGACAGGACAAGAGGGAATGGCCTCAAGCTCTGCCAGGGGAGATTTGGGCTGGAGATTAGGAGAAAGTTTTTCACAGAAAGGGTCATTGGGCCTTGGAATAGGCTGCCCAGGGAGGGGGTTGATTCACCTTCCCTGGAGGTGTTTAAGGGACGGGTGGATGAGGGACATGGTTTAGTGATTGATAGGAATGGTTGGACTCGATGATTCAATGGGTCTCTTCCAACCTGGTTGTTCTATGATTCTATGAAACCTGAGGCATGCACTATTTGTTAGAAGTTTGGAACTAAACGAAAATGCATGTGACAACCCAAGAGCTCCAGATCCACCACATCACTGTCGGCTATCCAGGCTCCCAAGGAAACCAGACTGTAGGAGACACTAACCCTAGTACCACCAAGTATGTGCTAGAGGAAGTCAGCAGTATCAATTCCTCTGTTTCAGAGGTCTTAGCCCTTCCCAATATAAAAAATTATAGCACCTTCTTAAAAAACCCAACAAACAAACAAACAAAACCATCACACTCTTGATCGTCAAAGCAGGTTTCCACATCCGACCAACACCGAACCTCCCAGGAGATATTACAGTAACCGCTGCTTCTTGTTTTGGCTCGGGAAATGCCAGTGACACAGTAAAGGGACAACTGATGATACCAGTCAGCTTAAATCACCTTCACTGCAGCAGCAGCTTCTGCCACTGGACCAGGAACAGCCAAGAGCTGCATGCCCCTCAGCACCTCATCCAACTGTGTCTTAAACACCTCCAGGGAAGGGAAGTCAACCCCCTCCCTGGGCAGCCTCTGCCAGTGCCTAACAACCCTTTCTGTGAAGAGTTTTTTCCTAATGTCCAGCCTGACCCTCCCCTGGAGGAGCTTGAGGCCATTCCCTCTTGTCCTGTCCCCTGTCCCTTGGGAGAAGAGCCCAGCTCCCTCCTCTCCACAACCTCCTCTCTGGTAGTTGCAGAGAGCAATGAGGTCTCCCCTCAGCCTTCTCTTCTCCAGGATAAACACCCCCAGCTCCCTCAGCTGCTCCTCTTCTTCTCCAGCCCCTTCCCCAGCTTCATTGCTCTTCTCTGGACTCGCTCCAGAGCCTCAACATCCTCCTTGTGCTGAGGGGCCCAGAACTGAACAGCTCTCCGCAGCCAGCACTGTGCCATCCCACCCAGGATTTGCAGTTCAGCCCTTTCAGAGATCAACAAGCAGAGGGGGATTTCTCCAGGCTGCCCATGAAAAAGTGGGGTTGTACCAAGCTGGACTTCTCGCAGCCATACCCCAAAATCTCCATGTCCTTTTCCTTCCTCTTTGAAACAGCAGTGTTGCTGAAAGCAGCCACTGTGGTTAACTGTGTTCCCAGCATACACACCCGAGCACAAAAGAAACAGCTGACAACAGCAGATGAGGAGGTTTTCTTTGTTCTGCAACATGAATAAGAATTGCATATAAAAAAAATCAATAGATTCATAGAATGCTTTAGGCTGGAAGGACCTTAAAGCCCATCCAGTTCCACCCTCCTGCCATGGGCAGAGACACCTCCCACTGGATTAAATTGCTGAAAGACTCATCCAGCCCGACCCTGAACACCACCAGGGATGGGGCAGCCACGACTTCCTTGGGCAACCTGGGCCAGGGCCTCCTTTCCCTCATCATGAAGAATTTCTTCCTAATGTGTAATATCAGTCTTCCCCCTTCCAATCTAAAGCTATTCCTCCTCATCCTGTCACTCCAGGCCCTTGTAGAAAGCTCCTTCCCAGCTTTCCTGGAGCCCCTTTCAGCCCTGGAAGGTTGCTGTAGGTTCTCCCCGCAGCCTTCTTTTCTCCAGGCTGAACAACCCCAACTCTCTCAGGCTGTCAAAATAGTTAGAAATTGTTTCAATGCAAAGTAAAACACCTAAAGGTGAGACTAGAATTGCTTAAAAGCCTAAATGGCACTGTCTCCGTGCATGTATAAATAATCCCTTTTTTTTCCCTGCAAGGTATTTTGTTGCAGAATTCCCTGTAGCGTTTGAGACATGACAGATGCACAACAGCCAGAGCTGCAGTGGATGAGGTTGCACTGTCATCAATCACAGACCTTCCTCTTTTTTTTTTTTTTCTCCTTTGTGACCCAGACATCATTTTAACTTTATTTTTCATTATAAGCTTTTTACCTTGATGTTTTCCAATGCGTAATACCAATAGCCAAACCTAAAAGCTAATATTTTCAGCAAAAAAATCTCCAACAAAACTAGTCTGAGACCCAAAAGCACACTGGATGAGTACGGAACAGCCTATGGAATTGAAGGGTGATCAAAGATTTCCATACTGCTTGTTGTGCCAAGAACAGAGGCCACAACAACATAAGGACAACAGGAAAATCTCAGCGAGAAGCTTGTGAAGAGATTAAAAGAGGGAAAAGTTGAAGTTATTCTGGGAAATATGCAAATGTGAACCTGCTTCTGGCCTCCCCCTTGGAAGAAATGACTAGAAATGTGACCTGGTGAGAGGTTAAAGCTGAGTCTTCCAAGCAGCAGAAGAACCATAATCCAGTTGGAAGGCAAGAGGACAACATGCAAAAATATCTGCAGGGAAGGTGACAAGAGGACAGATCCAGACTCCTGTTGTGGTGCCCAGTGACAGGAAGAGAGACAATGGGAACAAAGAGGAGGCTTCTTCTGAACACAGGTTTTTTTTGGTTTTTTTTTCTGGAGACAGTGTTTTGGATCTAGTTGGGTTTTTTGGAATATCTGCAAGGTTTTTCAAGCCCTGGAACGGGTTTTCCAGATATCGCAGAGCCTCCATCCTTGGACATACTCACTGCCTGCTCAGACAGAGTCCTGCTCAGCCACCTGCAGATGATGCTGCCCTGAGCAGGGCACTGAGGTGACGAACAACTGCACAAGTCAATGTCAGGAAAGGGTTGGATAGAGGTCAGGAAAGGGTTGGATAGAGGTCAGGAGGCAGCACACTGGGCAGCAGCGAGCGGTTGGTTGCATCAGGGCAGAGGTCAGGATGGAACTGTTCATACTTACACAACTAACACCCTCACCTAACCCTGCTGAGATAGGAATGGTTGGACTCTATGATCCTGGAGGTCTTTTCCAGCCTAGTGATTCTGGGAGCACCACATCTTTCATGGCACCTTTTTAACGTGGCTTCAAAGAAACCAACTCTAAAGGGCTACAAATACACCTTCCACTATCGCTAGGTTTTGTGCAACCAGAAACAACTGTCAGCAGCATCTTCTAGAAAGAAGCAAAAGCAACGTTCCAGAGTTAATCCGTTCCTCCTATCTAATTAGAAGCTGCCAGACTGAGAAAACATTAATTATCCCAACTCTGCCAACCTTGCACTGAGCTCTCAAAAAAGGCACAAGGAATGGCAACACCCAGCTCCTCTTCCACCAACAACGGCCACTCGCTGCTGCCCAACAGGACACCACTGGTGCTGGCAGTTCTTTCCTGGCTCTTCACGTAAAAGCAATTGCAGCCAGAGATATGCTTTAGCACCACAATTCACACTACGCTGCTTTAGAAAAAGAATTTGAAGTGCTGGCCTCTTTTTGCAGCAAAAAAGGGCTTTGGGGGATGCTGCACAAACTATCAAGGTCTTTATTTTTTCCATCTTTTGAACTGTCCCTCACAAAGGTGATCCGAGGGCAATGAGGACAGGCTGAGAGAGTTGGGGTGGTTCAGGCTGGAGAAGAGAAGGCTCCAAGGACACTTTAGAGCAGCTTCTAGTGCTGAAAGGTGCTCCAGGAAAGCAGGGAAGAGGCTTTTTACAAGGGCCTGGAGTGACAGGATGAGGGGGAATGGCTTTAAATTGGAAGGGGGAAGAGTTAGATGAGACACTAGGAAGAAATTCTTCACGATGAGGATGAGGAGGCCCTGGCACAGGTTGCCCAGGGAAGAGGTGACTGGTCCATCCCTGGAAGGATTCAAGGGCAAGTTGGATGGAGCTTGGAGCTCCTGATCCCGTGGGAGGTGTCCCTGCCCAGGGCAGGGGTGGAACTAGATGGGCTTTAAGGCCCCTTCCAACCCAAACTATTCCATGATTCTATGAAGCTTTATAGGCTACAAAAGAAGCTGCTCCTTCAGCGGAAGGTAGATGGAAGCCAGTTGCACCACAGCTTGCCCAGTGCCAGGGCACTGTGCTGGTCAGAGACGCGTCAGAGAAAAGTTATGCTGGAATTGAGGGGGAAGTTCAAGGAGGAACCTGAAAACCAAGACGGGCATTTTGTACTGGATACTGAAGCAGACGAGAAGCTTTCTGACCAGAGGCATTGGTTCCTGTTTCTGGATATGAGTAAGCAGACGAGCACCATAGCTACAGACAGTTATACCTTAATTCTTATTTTTCAGCCCCTCTGCAGTTCAGTCTGTTAAACACAGCAGCATTACCGAGTTCCAGGAAAACAACACATGCTGTCTGCACCCCCCCCACCCTGCCAGGAAGGCCCACAAAGGGCTATTTTCACCCTCTCTCCAGCCACCCCACATTGAAGCAGTTCCTTGTCTGCAGCAGCCAGCTGGCTAAGTCAGACACACGGGGTGACGCGACCACCATTTAGCTGAGCCAGCTTTTAATAGGCACACAGGAGTAGGGATGCAGGGATCTGCCGCTGAAGCAGAGTGTGGCTGAGGCAGGGGCACCACAGGAGCTCCCATCCCCACCCCCTGCCTGAGGGGCCATGGCCAGACAGGAGGTATCTCGTGACATGGAGAACCACAGCCTCCATGAGCAACCTGCACCTGTGTTTGATCAGCCACACAGTATAAAAGTGATTTCTTGAGTTCAGCTGTCATTTCCCAGTATCAGTTGGTACCTGCTGACTCCTGTCTGGTCAGCAGGTGCCCGTGAGAAGAAAGAATCATAGAATCGCCTAGTTGGAAAACACCTCTGAGATCAAATCCAACCATTCCTGTTCACTACTAAATCAGATTCCTGAGTATCTCATCCACCCGTCTTTTAAACACCTCCAGGGATGGGGACTCCACCACCTCCCTGGGCAGCCTCTATCAGGGCCTGAGAACCCTTTCAGTGAAGAAATTTTTCCTGACATACAATCTGAATGTGCCTTGGTGCAACCTGAGGCCATTTCCTCTCATCCTATCACCCATCACTTGGGAGAAGAGACCAATACCCCACACCTTGCTACAACCTCCTTCCAGGCAGCTGTAGATAGCGATAAGGTCTCCCTTCAGCCTCCTCTTCTCCAGGCTAAGAGTTGGCCTCCCTGCTGGCAGGTACTCGTGCAGACTCATGCAGGAGCTCCCTGAGGTGGCTTGGCCATCTCTGCTCTCCCAGCACCTCCACAGACAGAAAACACTACACGTGGTGTATGAAGACACCTGAGCACAAGGGGCTGTGGTCCTGCTGGGCACAGGAGTGACACAAACCCTGGCCTTATGCTTGTTCTTGTCACTATTTTTGCTGCTACATGGCATCTCTTGGCACAGCCGGTAAGGAAGGACACTTCCAAGGGCAGGAAGGTGACAGCTAGAAAAATGCAAAAATTAAGAAGGTGTGCAAAGAACAAGAGTAAGAGACGTATTCACTCGCTGTAGGTACCAATCCCAACAGGAATAACAAGTTATTCCACTGCACATTAACAGTACATTAACATACGCTTTTACCAAAAGGGAGATGGACAATTTTCAACAGAGGCTCCGAGGAAGGAAAAGGTAGCAGTGTCCTACTTCTTGTGACTGGGCACCCTTTCAGTGAACAAGGAAATCAGTGAGGAAGATAAACAGATGCAAACATGAAGGTTTGCTCAGGTGATGCAGTATCAAAGTGGACTGAAATAAAGAAGAGAGCAGGGACACAGGCTGCATTTGTCTGCTTGGACAAGTTTTATGTACACACAGAATCATAGAACAACCAGGTTGGAAGAGACCCACTGGATCATCAAGTCCAACCATTCCTATCAAACACTAACCCACATCCCTCAGCACCTCGTCCACTCGTCCCTTAAACACCCCCAGGGAAGGTGTCTCAACCCCCTCCCTGGGAAGCCTCTGGCAGTGCCCAATGACCCTTTCTGTGAAAAATTTTTTCCTAATGTCCAGCCTGACCCTCCCCTGGCTGCATACCCTGCAGCCTACACTGCTGCTTTTTGCCCCTAAATCTTTACAATTAACTCGGTGATTTGGTCCTGATGGGCAGCAGAAAAAGAACATAATTGCAGCCAACCAATAACGAAGGTAATGAATCGCCTCACATTTTGACTGCTTAATTAGCTGGCATTCACTGGACTCCACGGTGATGAATGCAGATTGACTGGCAAGAAGCCACACATCAAAAATGTTCGTGCTTAAATAGAAATTCTGCAGGTCTGTGAACTAGGATACCTGGTCTGGCTCACAAGGAGACCTTTCTAATTTTTAAGAAGTTGCATACAAGACGATAAAAGAGCAATTAGATATGAGGATACAGAATCTCTAAGCAGTGAGGCAACTTAAAGCCTTAGTCATTAGAAAAAATATAGAGTCATCCCTACCCATATGACACTGAAGTCTGCCATGCAGAGCCTGTTATTTCATTTCTCATCTGGTATTATGTCAGTCAGGCATATAAACCAGTCTATCAACATCAGCAGTAAAATACTACACTATGTACTTAACATATATTGAATGCAGCTGACAGCATTTAGGGGAACTAGTGAAAAAAAAACAAAAACCCAAACAACCTTGAGCATAAACTACAAGAAATAAATCATAGAATCATAGAACAACCAGGTTGGAAGGGACCCGTCGGATCATCGAGTCCAACCATTCCTATCAAATAAGAAGTACTCTGGTTTAAAAAGCTCATTGAATAAAGGAGCAGCTTCCAGTGCATCTTCAAAACCATCCAAGCAGAATGGATTTACCTGGAAGAATGGACAGCTTGCTAGGACAAAACTGGTCAGAAGAAAAGCATCTAGAGAACTGGAGAAGGACTGGAAAACCAACCTTGCCCAGCACTGAAATACTGTATTCGGAATTCTGTATTCAGAATACTGTATTCACATTAGAGTGCACAGTGAACAACTATAAAATGCCTCAAAATAGGCCTTAAAGAGAAGGCAGTCTTCATCTGTAGTTCCAAGAGAACACGTGGGAAAGGGTGAATTCTTCACATAACTTCCTCCTACTCCCAGAGTCTGCAATATAGCAGTCTTTATCAGAGAAAAAGTAAAGCTTCTGGAGCAGAAGGATACACCAGCTTTGACTCAAATGAGCCTTGCTCACCCACCCTAGCATGTAAACAATGAAGTCACATCACTCCAAGTGCTCTGTCCACTACAGAACCCCTTAGCCCAACAAACTTGCGTAGAAAATGATGAGAACACCTTTGGACTGGTGAGTCTAAGCAGGATCACCTCTGTGCCTGCCAAAGTTTCATCACACGCCCAGCTCTGTGCAGCAGAGGCCGTCGTGCCCGCGCTTCCCTGCTGCTTGGCACAAACCTGTTTGTTTACGACTTTCAAGCTTCAAACTACATCAGCACAAGGGAAAGCCTCGAGCGTGTAATTAGGGCAGCCCTTGGTGGGTGTTGTCTCTAACCTCCACCCCAGGCTGGCACCGAAGACTCTGCTGAGCTCAGCTGTGCCAGCCAGGCAGGACACAGGGAGCTGCTCCTGCAGTCTAGTTGTTACGGTTTACGTTTGTAAAGAGTTTGCCGCTTTCTTTTTCCAACTCGTACCTTGTTGGGTTATTACTGGAACATGTTTAAATGTTTAAACCGCCAGGAGTAAGATGATAGGATAAGAGATCCATTCAGAGGCTTGCTCCTAATTGGTCTGCAGGAACCGTGAGCAAGTTGCCAGCACAGCTTCCAGGTGGCCCTTATTTCCCTGGGAATGAGTATGTGGCCACATCTTCCATGGCCAGGAAGGTACCTAGAGGCAGGAATCACTGGGCAGGAGTCAGAATCATAGAATCACCAGGTTGGAAAAGACCCACCAGATCATTGAGTCCAACCATTCCTATCAAACACTAAACCATGTCCCTCAGCACCTCGTCCACCTGTCCCTTAAACCCCTCCAGGGAAGGTGAATCAACCACCTCCCTGGGCAGTCTCTGACAGTGCCCAGTGACCCTTTCTGGGAAAATTTTTTTCCTTATGTCCAGCTTGAACCTCCCCTGGTGGAGCTTGAGGCCATTCCCTCTCGTCCTGTTCACTGTCACTTGGGAGAAGAGCTCAGCTCCCTCCTCTCTACAACCTCCTTTCAGGTAGTTATAGAGAGCAATGAGCACACCCACACAGAATTCCCTAAAAGTAAGGAGCATTGACTTGAAAAGTGTAAGAGATGAGATGCTGCTCCTGTCACTCATGCTGCACCTTCCCAAGCTGCACCTGGAAGGGACAAGAGCGTCCAGCAATGGAGCAGCCAGGCTGCTTCAGCAAACACAGCTTTTGCATAGACTGAGGAGATAAGCAGACCAAACCTGAGCTGAGGAGTTGCAGGGCAAGCACAGGAGCAGTGCAGGTACCATCAAACCCAGGAGGCACAGGGGAGCCCACCATAGTCTGAGTGCTGTGACACCTTCCCTGAGGTGGTACAACACACGCCTGTCAAGGGAGGGCTTTCTGTGGCAGTGATGCAGCCACAGTCCAAGTGACTGCAGTCCATCCTCTGTAGCAGTTTCTAGCTATAAAACAACAGGTAAAATCCCAAGACTCAGAGCAACAGCCCAGAGGAGTCAAGTAACTCTACCCAAGAAACAAGCTGCTGCCCACAAGGAGGATGGACATTGGATTTTGATCCCACTGAATAGCAGCTTGAGAACCTTATGGCTGCGATGGATGGTCCGTCTCAGCTGATGGTAAAGCACAAGTTGCAGATGGAATATGGGTAGTGCATCAGTTTCCTGATGTAGAACAAGAGTCAGAACCTTCAAAGAGTGCAGGACCTGTCAGGCATTCACAGATACCACCCAGTGATAGATTGTTAGAGTCTCTTTAGTGCCAACATTCGTCTGAAAGGATGGAAGCAGAGATGGAAAAGGGAAGGAGGCTTTTTTTGACAGGATTTACAGCAAATCCTGCTGACACCTCGAGTAACTACAGTACACGAGAAGTCCACTAAGCACAGATCTGACCCTCAGCTCCATCAAACCCTGCAGCATATCCCAGGATTACAGCATAGGAGCACAGCAGTCGGCAGTCACACTGCCTCAAACCTCAGGCCACACAATTGATGCTTTACTAATGTCTCTGTGTCGAGGATCTAGGACAGTAGTTGCTCGAAGAGCCTGAGAGCAGGGAGCTTTTCAAGGACAAGGTCCAGAAATTAGAGACTTAAAAGGAACACGGTAAAGCAGGGAAATAAGCATCTTATTTGCCTAAGAAGATAGATATACATCTTTTCATAAAATCACATATTCTTTTGATCTCAGTGCCTCCTGGGCAAAAAAAAAAAAAGGACAGCTTTAAATTGTAAACAACAGCAAAAGAGCAATAGGTTACTGCTTCTCAGACAGAGAAAAAAAAAAAAACTAAAATATTCCTACCAGTCTCAGTATGAAACCCAAGTATTATTAGAGCAAACAATGCCAGACAAGAAGCCAAACCAATCAAAAGCTTAAAGTACTGGAATTAAAACTTTTACTGATGCTTTACAATGTAGTTATTGGCTTTACTGCCACCTAGTGACAATTCAAGAATTCATATCACAGTGATGACCACAGAAAACAAGTTTAGCTCTGCAAAAAAACAGTAATTTTCTCATAGGAATCATAGAATCACCAGGTTGGAAAAGACCCACCAGTTCCTCATAAGGCCTGTTCTCCAGCCCCTTCCCCAGCTTCGTTGCTCTTCTCTGGACTCGCTCCAGAACCTCAACATCCTTCTTGTGCTGAGGGGCCCAGAACTGAACATAGAATTCGAGGTGTGGTCTCACCAGTGCCGAGTCGAGAGGGAGAAAAGGAACAGGAACAGATAATTTCTACCCCAGATACATTATGAAGTTATGCACATCTCTCAATTACATATGAAACATTTCCTTTCCGAAGTGAGAGATAATAAACTTCAACAAAAAATCCTCTCTCAGGCATCCACCACTGAAACAGGCAAGAGAGTAAATAAACAAAGACTATGTCCAAGAAAGAAGCGTCAAGAATAAGTTCAAGGGCCTTTTATCAGGGAGCAGGAACCAGCTGTAGAGGTGGATCAGAACAAAACCATTAAACCAGCATGGTCTAGCAGCACAGAGACAAGCTGGGTGGCATGTTTGCACACACTTAGAATCATAGACTCATAGAACAACCAGGTTGGAAGGGACCCATTGGATCTTCCAGTCCAACCATTCCTATCAAACACTAAACCAAGTCCCTCAGCACCTCATCTACCTGTCCCTTAAACCCCTCCAGGGAAGGTGACTCAACCACCTCCCTGGGCAGCCTATTCCAAAGCCCAATGACCCCCTGTGTGAAGAACTTCCTCCTAATCTCCAGCCTAAATCTCCCCTGGCGGAGCTTGAGGCCATTCCCTCTTGTCCTGTCCCCTGTCCCTTGGGAGAAGAGCCCAGCTCCCTCCTCCCTACAACCTCCCTTCAGGTAGTTGTAGAGAGTAATGAGGTCTCCTCTCAGCCTCCTCTTCTTCAGGTTAAACAACCCCAGCTCTCTCAGACGCTCCTGGAAAAAGACTCACCTGGAGACTTATCAAACTCAGTACCAGAAAAGAACCTTCCTGGTCAGGCTGTTAGAGGTTCACTAGCTGCAGTCCAGGTTTTTGAAAAGGCTTAGTCCAGAGTTTTTAAAAGAAATCAAAATAAGAAAGATCATAGAATAGAATCATAGAATCACCAGGTTGGAAGAGACCCATCGGATCATCGAGTCCAACCATTCCTATCAAACACTAAACCATGTCCCTCAGATATGTTTAAGATATGTTTAAGAAAGCTGAAATGTAATAGATTTTTACTGAAATTAATAAACCTGAACTAAAGTTTGCTGGGACAAAAGAAACACAAGATCATGCAAGCTAAGGGGAGATTTAGGCTGGAGATTAGGAGGAAGTTTTTCACCCAGAGGGTCATTGGGCATTGGAATAGGCTGCCCAGGGAGGTGGTTGATTCACCTTCCCTGGAGGCGTTTAAGGCACAGGTAGATGAGGTCTTGAGGGACTTGGTTTAGTGTTTGATAGGAATAGTTGGACTAGAAGATCCGATGGGTCCCTTCCAACCTGGTTGTTCTATGATATTCTATGATAAGGACAATTTAAAAAACTGGCTACGCACTGGCACTGACCCCTGGGAAGCACCAAAGGACAGAAAGTGTGTCAGAGTTGATCCCAGCACAGCCATAGGCCACCTACCTGGTGCTGGCATAAGAAGAAACGGAGGAGGCAAGACCCAGAAAGCATTAGATTAGGCTGTAGTGGTGACGAGGAACCCAACCACCATGAAAGAAGCTTTTCTTAAACCTCATTTGTATAATGCAATATTTGCCAATAGGATTCAAGGAAGATTATCTTAACACAAGCAGATACAGAGAAGGGCCGGTATCTGCAAGTCTTACAGAAATATAAGAAGGGTTTGGGTTTGCTGCATCCCAGTACGTGAAGTCTCAGCAGAGTAAGAAACATTGGTAGAGGGTTAAAAGTCAGACATAGAGATGGGTTGTTTAATGGTTGGACTCGATGATCCGATGGGTCTCTTCCAACCTGGTTGTTCTATGATAATTAAAGACACTGGTGCAAGAATATGTGAGGCAGAAAGTGGCCACGGAGACACTGAGGTTGGAAAGGAGATTAATGTTGCTAAATATTACAGCAATAGGACTCCAGCTCAGTTTTATTAGTGAGGCGGAGAAAGGGAAAGAATTGTAACAGCAAAACCAATGGGCTTACAAAAACTAATCATAGAACAACCAGGTTGGAAGAGACCCACTGGATCATCGAGTCCAACCATTCGTTGGTCACACTCCATTCATGTGCTTTCATTAAATGTCAGAAGTACCTAACCACAAGTTCTGTCCCACTGACAAGTGGGAGCCGCATGACTGATGACAACATTCATAACCGGAGATGACAACTCTGTAAGACACTGCTTTAGCACACACAGGACTGGCAAATCTTTTCGTAGAATCACCAGGTTGGAAGAGACCCAGCGGATCATCGAGTCCAACCGTTCCTATCAAGCACTAACCCATGTCCCTCAGCACCTCATCCACCCGTCCCTTAAACACCTCCAGGGAAGGTGACTCAACCCCCTCCCTAGGCAGCCTCTGCGAGTGCCCAATGACCCTTTCTGGGAAAAATTTTTTCCTAATGTTCAGCCTGGTGGAGCTTGAGGCCATTCCCTCTCGTCCTGTCCCTTGGGAGAAGAGCCCAGCTCCCTCCTCTGCACAACTTCCTTTCAGGGAGTTGTAGAGAGCAATGAGGTTTCCCCTCAGCCTCCTCTTCTCCAGGCGATGTCCAGAGATCAGCCTTCAGTACGCGCAGTCCTCTCACTGGGAATTTTGGGGGATGCTAATTTCACAAAGCTCCTCTCCAAGCTGGCGAGAGGAATGCAAGGTCTTCTGTTTCGCTGTGGTTTTCATCCCCCGTTTCTTTTCCCCAGAAGGTAATGCTGGCACAGCCCCTGCCCCAGCCTGGATCTACGGCTGCCAGTGGGACTCCTGAGAGGCATTTCAGCTGCAAACCCACAGCGACACAAATGATGGGGTACAATTTGTCTTATGGAAAACTGCCAGGTAAAAGGATGTTGGAAAATCAAGCGATGGAGAAGTGTTTATTGTATTTCTATCGGGTCATACTAACATTTTAAAGAAACAAGTCGTTTGAGAAAAGGCCATCTAAACACTGCCAAGTGCTGCCCCGTGGCTGTCAGCCCTGGTTTACCACATCAGCCACGGACAGAGAATAAACAATAAGAAATAGAGTGTGCTGCAGATTTATGAGGGGATTTAGAAGCCTGACGTTTTTTCACAAACATTTACATTTGAAATCTTAACATTCCCAGAGACCGATTTTTTTTTTAAATACATTTAAGTAAACGCTTTTTAAATTAGCATTTTCATAGGCCTAGAAATACAAGGCCAGCATCAGGCACTGCAGACCACAGACTAGGATGTGGGGAGCACTTGGCTCTGCTTGGATGTCAGGTGGATTACAGGAGCTCAAATCCTTCTCACGTTGTCCAGATAAGACATTTTCTAGAGGACAGCTCTAAAACCGCCTCGATCGAAAACCCCAAAAAACATACTTTAAACCATTGTTTTTGTGCATCCCCACAGATGATCACCTGAGTCAAGACAACAGTACCTCACCCAACGCCACCGCAGGCTTCCTTGGGAACTCCACACACAACGAATTCACCACCATCGTCCTGCCTGTGCTTTACCTCATCATTTTCCTGGCCAGCATCTTGCTGAACGGCCTAGCTGTGTGGATTTTTTTCCACATCAGAAACAAAACGAGTTTTATATTTTACCTCAAAAACATCGTGGTGGCAGACCTTCTCATGACCCTGACCTTCCCGTTCAAGATAATCCAAGACTCGCGGTTGGGACCATGGCACTTCAACTCTTTCCTGTGCCGCTACACCACGGTTCTGTTTTACGCAAACATGTACACCACGATCGTCTTCCTCGGACTCATCAGCATCGACCGCTACCTGAAAGTAGTGAAGCCTTTTGGAGACTCCAGGATGTACAGCATCACCTTCACCAAGATCCTATCTGCTTGCGTTTGGGTCGTAATGGCTTTCCTTGCTCTGCCAAACCTGATTCTTACAAACGGGTATCCGACAAAGAAAAATATAGACGATTGCTTGAAGCTGAAGTCCCCCTTGGGAGTCCAGTGGCACACGGCTGTCATTTACATCAACACCTGCCTGTTTGTAGTGGTGCTGATAGTACTGATAGGATGCTACATTGCCATATCCAGGTATATTTACAAATCGAGCAAACAATTTATTAGCTCATCGAGCAGAAAGCGAAAGCACAACCAAAGTATAAGGGTTGTCGTGGCTGTATTTTTCACTTGCTTCCTGCCTTACCATTTGTGCAGAATACCCTTCACTTTTAGCCATCTAGACAAAATCTTAGACGACTCCGCGCATAAAATCTTGTATTATTGTAAGGAAATGACACTGTTCCTATCCGCATGCAACGTCTGTCTGGATCCCATCATTTACTTTTTCATGTGTAGATCGTTCTCACGAAGGCTGTTCAGAAAATCAAACATGCGAACCAGGAGCGAGAGTATTCGATCGCTACAGAGCGTAAGGAGATCAGAAGTGCGCATATACCACGAATACACTGATGTCTGAAGCCACCCGCACAGAGACTTTTGCTCATTTGTGAGAATATTTGTATATTGTGTAAATAAAATGCATCTTTGAGTATCTAACCATGGAAGTTCATTAAGGAATGTGTAGACACATCCAGCTTTTCTCCTTCAGCACACCTAACATCTGGTTCAAACATCAAAAGCGTAAATCCACACAGAGATCAGGTTTACTTGGAGAGGGTTTGGGGTTCTGTAGGGTGGTTGGGGTTTCATGGGTAACAGAAGCTAACAACCCCTCAACTCAAAAAGCAACCTGGAGCACCAGGAGGCTTCAGCCAAGATGGACAAGCTCTGGCCTCAGAGCTGGATCCAACAAAGTGAGTCAGCAGTTACCTGATTAAAACACAACTCCAGTTTAAGCCTCTTCTCAAAAAGACAAGCAAATAAAAAACCCCAAACAAAAAAAAATAGAAGAGAAAGACAAAGTAAAAGGCAGTTAAAATAGCTTCTAATTCCCATTTATCTCATTCTAATTGAGGAAACAAGAAAATGGGGTTGTTTATCCTGGAGAAGAGGAGACTGAGGGGAGACCTCATTGCTCTCTACAACTACCTGAAAGGAGGTTGTGGGGAGGAGGGAGCTGGGCTCTTCTCCCAAGGGACAGGACAAGAGGGAATGGCCTCAAGCTCCACCAGGGGAGGGTGAGGCTCAACATAAGGAAAAATTCTTCACAGAAAGGGTCACTGGGCAGCGGCAGAGGCTGCCCAGGGAGGGGGTTGAGTCATCTTCCCTGGAGGGGTTTAAGGTGCAGGTGGACGAGGACCTGAGGGACACGGGTTAGAGATTGGTGGGAATGGTTGGACTTGATGATCTGGTGGGTCTCTTCCAACCTGGTGATTCTGTGACAGGAGGACAGGGTGAGCACAGCCTCCCCAGGGATGAGCTTCTCAGGGGTTGGGAGAGGAATCTATAGAGGGGCAGGGAACCATGCCTAGGAGCGTGAATCCCATCACCTTCAACCAGCAGAGATCACTCTGAATTCAGAGTGGTTCAAGAACTGCCCCAGCACCTCCTCCCTGATGGGAGAAACCAGCAGGGAGGCTGGATTTGGCCACTCAAGGCCACAAGTGTTTGTATTTAATCCTGTAAAAGGAACAATGTTTACGTGAATCGTTTTGTCCTGTACTTCAAAAGAGATTCAATCTGCTTTGTTTACAGAGTAAAAGCTGCTCTTGTGAAAAATAAACAGCCAACTTAAAAAAATTTAGACTGTAAGAAGCTGACAATTAAATTTTAAACAAGTCTCGCACAATGTAGTGCAACTGCACAAACAGAAGGTGGCAACAGTCCATCACCAAGTGCTTTATTCATATAAGGACTTTCCTTCTAACACAGAAAAACTGGTTTGAAAAGCAAATCCTGACAATGCAACATTTGAGTAACAAGATAAAATTCTCCAGGAGAACACTTTTGATGAAGTTTTCTACTGAAACAAGAGTCAGTTTTTCTCTTTTTAAACACTGTTAGTTTAGATTTAGATTCCGTTTTATGCATAATAAAAAAAAATGAAATCTGATAACCTTTGAGTCATATATTTTGATTAATAAAAGTATTACAAACCAACTTATGTTGTTCAGGGATGATCACTGCTGAGCAAGAAGAGAGGATATTCCGGATATTTATCTACTTTTAATAAAATATTTTAAATAGCCAAAACACCTCAGAATGAACCACGTTTTCCAATCAGCTCTGTAGAAAACAGATCCCACACACCTCAAAGTCTAGTTCTGGGATCAAATTCGCCATTCTGTGCTCTTAGAGGTTTAGGGACTTTTAAAAGCGCATCAAGTGAAGCATTTCAGAGACTAGGTTGCACAGTTTAAACTCTTGTAAGCACCAAATTACATGGAGCAGCATACTGGGTTGGTTTTGTTCATAGAATCATAGAACAACCAGGTTGGAAGAGACCCATCGGATTGAGTCCAACCATTCCTATCAAACACTAAACCATGTCCCTCAGGACCTCCTCTACCCGTCCCTTAAACACCTCCTGGGAAGGTGAATCAAGCACCTCCCTGGGCAGCCTGTTCCAATGCCCAATAACCCTCTGTGTGATAAACTTCTTCCTAATCTCTAGCCTAAATCTCCCCTGGTGGAGCTTGAGGCTGTTCCCTCTTGTCCTGTCCCTTGGGAGAAGAGCCCAGCTCCCTCCTCTCTACAACCTCCTTTCAGGTACTTGTAGAGAGTAATGAGGTCTCCTCTCGGCCTCCTCTTCTCTAGGCTAAACACCCCCAGCTCTCTCAGACGCTCCTCATAGGGCCTGTTCTCCAGCCCCTTCACCACCTTCATGGCTCTTCTCTGGACTCGCTCCACAGCCTCAACATCCTTCTTGTGCTGAGGGGCCCACAACTGAACACAGGATTCAAGGAGCGGCCTCACCAGTGCTGAGTACAGAGGGAGAATCACCTCCCTGGACCTGCTGGTCACACCATTTCTGATCCAAGCCAGGATGCCACTGGCCTTCTTGGTCACCTGGGCACACTGCTGGTTCATGTTCCGTCAGCTGTCGACTAGGTCCTTCTCCTCCTGGCAGTTTTCCTGTCAGACTTCTAATAACCAACGATTCTCTTATTCGGTCTTATATGGTTAAAGAAAGCCAAGAAGGAGTGCTTCTAGTCTCCCTTCATGACTCCAGTAACACTAAATTACAGAAGGGTTTACAGTTTGTTAAGCAGTACTAGACCATCCCATGTTAAATCTACACGCACCCACAGCACCTCGGTTCTCTTCTTTGCAGCCGTGCCCAGTTTCCACACCCTCCCAACACCCATCCGGCTACAAACCGCTTGTCTTTTCCACAGAAGGAGATTGCTGCCAGGCCAGCCAGGACGAGTCTCTGCTCTGAAATCTGACAACTTGGCTGCATGCAACATTTCCCTGTCAAATCACCCCTAAAATAAGTTTATTTTATCTTGACAGGATAGATCTGTGACAACCCATTATCGCCGGTTTATACACGCAGCTACGTATACAACAGCTCTTTGAAGACGCTGTTTGGGAAATATTTTCCCAGGGCTAAAAATTAATTATAGGAGAATATTCTAGTCCTCAAATACCAGATAACTATATTTAATTTGTCCGGACAAGAGGCAACAGGCACGAAATGGAGCATGGGAAGTTCTACCTGAACATAAGGAAATATTTCTTTCCTGCGAGGGTGACGCAGCACTGGAACAGCTGCCCAGGGAGGGTGTGGAGTCTCCTTCTCAGGAATCATAGAATCACCAGGTTGGAAAAGACTCACCGGATCATCGAGTCCAACCATTCCTATCAAACACTAAACTGTGAATGATCCAAACCCTCCTGGATGTGCAACTGCTGGAAGAGCTTTAGCAGGAGGTTGGATAGGATGAGCTCCAGAGGGCCCTTCCAAGTCCCACCACTCTGGGATTCTCTGATTACACCTTTTACTTCAAAGGTTTCTCTAGCGATAATCTTTACTGTGGTTTTCTACCAGTGCAGCTTTCTCCACATCTTAAAAAAAGGAAAAAGACCTCAAAAGTTTTAAACATGTGTCCTTGTCCTGACGCACGCCGGAATCTCATTAATTAAGCAATCACAGTTGCATAATAGTGCAACCATGACTGGGCTTGTTCAAATGTGCGTCAGCCCCATTCCTCAGCTCCCCCAGTTGGACCCTGTGCCACCCTGGGAGCCAAATGTTTGCACTGTAAGTGCAGCGATGTCCTCGGAATGCAGCTGAAAGCCTGATAAATACGTTTCAGCCAGATCCTTCTAAGGCCTCAGACAGCTCTTCAACAGTGACGCATGGACAGCCACCATCCGCAAAACAAAACAAGGCAGAAAGGGTTTGATGGAAGCATTGTTGGGATAAAAAAAAAAAAGTCCTGCAATACTTTTGTAATTAGCGTGGATTATTCTATAAAAATATTTATATTTTTCATCCTGCTTCTATCAATTCTCAGAGCTTGGCCACAGATATAACACAATCTATGCTCCACGCTCAGTAGGGTTGGAAGCACAGACTGATTCATTAGAAGGTTCTGATAAGGAGCCACAGACCTATAAGAGGATTAGTAGTCAGAGAGAAATCATCTATACAGAATAAAGAATCACAGAATAGTTTGGCTGGAAAAGATGTTTAAGTCCAACTGTGCTTGTCTCAACCAGATCCCTGAGCACTTCATCTACCTGTCTTTTAAAACCCTCCAGGGATGAGGACTCCACCTCCCTTCACAGCCTCTGCTAGGGCCTGAGAAGCCTTTTAGTGAAGGCATTTTTCTTGATGTCTAATCTGAATCTGCCTGGTACAACTTAAGGCCACTCCCTCTCATTCTATCGCCTGTCATCTGGGAGAAGAGACCAAAACCCACCTCACCACATCCTCCTCTCAGGCAGTCGTAGACAGGGATGAGGTCTCCCCACATCCTCTTTTTCTCCAAGCTAAACAGCCCCAAATCCTTCAGCTGCCTCATAACGCTTCTTCAGCCCCTTCCCCAGCTTCATCGTCCTTCTCTGGACAAGTTCCAGCCCCTTAATGTCCTTCTTGTAGATCAAAACTGATGGTTCAGTGACGTAATTCTTCATTTTGGAAAAACCCAAGTCTGATCCCATCAGCTCCATTCCTGTTAAAAAAGGCTTCAAGTTGCCATCACATGCACTTTGCCAGCAGATACACAAAGAACTACACCACTGTCACCATCCCTTTCGGTCAACCAGGTGTGCTCCAATACAACATCAACCCTCTTCCATCTCTGTCTACGAATCTATACGCTCTGGTTCCGATACAAAGTCCATCAGCAGGACCATAAAGAAGGTTTCCTTTCCATAGGCATGGAGCTCAGACAAAAACTTCAAATTATTTTCTTATAATAAAGCAACAGCCAGACCAGGAGAAGGGAATTCTAGATTTTGGGTGAAGAAATAGACTTTTACAGCTAAAGGTAAAACACATTATCCGGTTGTTCTTAAGCCATCAGAGGTATATGATTCATAGAATCATAGAACAACCAGGTTGGAAGAGACCCATCGGATCATCAAGTCCAACCATTCCTATCAAACACTAACCCATGTCCCTCAGGACCTCATCCACCTGTCCCTTAAACACCTCCAGGGAAGGTGAATCAACCACCTCCCTGGGCAGCCTATTCCAATGCCCAATGCCCCTCTGTGTGAGAAACTTCCTCTTCATCTCTAGCCTAAATCTCCCCTGGCAGAGCTTGAGGCCATTCCCTCTTGTCCCGTCCCCTGTCAATTGACTGTCTCGCTGCTGGCTTTCTAACCCTTTGGAAATAACAGCCATATCTTTACATCCTGAAACATTAAGTTTGGCTGGCATTTTGGAATAATATCCATGTTTGAATAACAAAGTGACCCTTCAGTTTGCCCAGCTGCGGAGAGTCATTCCAATGGGGTGAAACTGTACACAGAGCCGAGATATCCTACCCGCGCTTTAAGCTCTTAATCCTCCACCCCAGACAACCGCTTGCTTCTCTCAGAAGCATGCAAAAAATTGCTGCAGCATTTAATCCATCACAGAACAGCAGCTTACACTTGAAAACACTGCATTTCTCATTCTTTTGGGATTTTAGATACTAATAGAAGGCTGCACACTTCAGTCTTTTCCTGGAGGCAGCATCGAGACTGACGAACTTAGTTCTAGTTTAACATTTCTAAACAAGGTTTAACTGAGAGTGATCCTCCAAATCAAAGAGTACAGATGTGTCATTATGCAATCTGACAGTGACATGATCTCAAAATAAAAGTCACCCTTGGATTCCGTCATCTTTCAGCATATAACTATTTTTAAATACTGATTGTTATGGAGCTTGAACTTTCTGCTGCATCACGAGCCCTACAAAACTTTTCAGAGAGAAGTCACACAACACCCACCTATTTTAGGACTTCAGCTCATGTTCTGAGATGACTTTTCCTGCCTAGAATTTACTTCCTTTTCCAACATGCAATGGCTACTCGTGATCTCCAGAGAGGAAGACACTTCGCTTCTGGCGCCTTAGGCAAGTGGTGTTCTGCTTCTGTTGCTCAAAACTCTATTTAGCTCCTCTGCTACAGAGCTGAGCTGAGGACCACTGCTGGTAAAGCCTTTCAGCCTGCAACACCAGAGAGAAGCAGCTCCTTCAAGCACACCAGGTATGTCCTTCCCTAAGAAAACTGAGTGGGAAAGAAAACCTTCTGAACTTGGGCTTGTATTGGCATTGTGCATTGCTTAAATACACCCCTCTTCCAGGGGGATGAAAGAAATTGCTGCTTAGGTTATGGTCTGTCAATAACATACCAGCAGCAAGTAACTGGAAGAGATTAAGAAATAATAGGAGTAGGACAGCAGTGATAAGTATGGATGATATGAATATGGCAATTTAGTATTGCGATAGGGCTGGTAGTTTTATGCTGAAGGCAGTTGCGATAAAGTTGACTGCCCCTAAGACTGATGAGACACCTGCTAGGTAAAGGGAGAAGATGACCAGATCTACTGAAGCTCCAGCCTGGGCTAGACTACCAGCTAGTGGTGGGTATGCTGTTCATCCTGTTCCTCCACCTGCTTCTGCTGCAGAGGAGGCTAATAATGATTCTATGATTCTAATAGTCGCAGGAAGGATGGAGGCAGCAGTCAGAATCATAGAACAACCAGGTTGGAAAAGACCCACCGGATCATCAAGTCCAACCACTCCCATCAATCACTAACCCATGTCCCTCAGCACCTCATCCACCCATCCCTTAAACACCTCCAGGGAAGGTGAATCAACCACCTCCCTGGGTAGCTTATATTGGTTATGTGCGAGAATGCCACACTAAGGGCATCAATTATTAGTGGGACTAATTGGTTTTCAAACCCTTCAATCATTTTTGGTATAACCTTTGAAGAAGGTCATTAAGAAGGCATGTGCAGTGACAATTACATTGTAGATTTGGTCATTTCCTAGAAGGGTTCCTGGTTAGCCTAGTTATGCACAAATCAGGAGGCATAGGCCAGTTCCAACCATGCCAGTCCAAGCAGTCAAGATTAGGTGCAGTGTGCCAATATCGTTATGGTTAGCTGAAAATAATTATAAGGTAATGAAAGTCTCAGGTAATAGGGGGTTGGTGTTAAGGTATTAGGCTGTAGACATTTTTACAGAGGTTTGATTTCTTCTCTTATCAGCTGTGTGGTGAAGTTCACATTGAGCTGCAATCTCATTGATGCACATTAAGTGTGTTGGAGCCTGGCAGATGGAGGTCTGTTGGTTTAGGCATCTAGCTGTTAACTAGAATTTTCTGGGATCGAAGCTCCCTTGTCTAGTCTTAGATCTGAGCTTAATTAAAGCATTTGAGTTGCATTCAGGAAATGCAGGTTAATATCCTGCAGGTTTTAGCAGAAACTAAGAGGTTTTAACTCTTGTTTAAGGCTTTGGTGGCCTTCGGTTTAGGCCCACAGAGAACAGGTATGTGACGTTCCTCAGAGTATCAGCCTCTGGCCTTCGCTGTGTCACCAAAAAGCCAACCAGCCACCCTAAAGCAAATGGGAAGAAAGCAACTGCAGTACTGATCTGCTTACGCTGTAATTCTGAGTTACTGAGTATAAACAATTTACGCAAGATTCTACAGTAGCCATAAACATGGTTGTAGTGTAGTTTTCTTCAGAGAAAGGAATCCAGCGTGAAACTACAGTTTGTTAAACACTCGCTCACCCAACATCAACCCCAAAGTGCCTGCTTTGCAAACTGTTGTACAAAGCTGAAAAAACAAGGACTTTCAGCAGTAACTTGTAACACACATGGTGTTCGCCGTATCTTTACGCTCAGCTGAAAGGTAACAGCCACTCTTGCCATATGCACTTGACACCAGACAGTTTTCCTTTAACACTTTCAGGGCTGACAGGATCAAGATGCTTCCCTTTCTGTTTCAAAGCACTGTGATTTTAACTTGGGAGGTGTGCAGCAGCGGGGGGAGGCACAGGAGAAGATATTTTGATAGGAACGGTTGGACTCGATCCGGTGGGTCTCTTCCAACCTGGTTGTTCTATGATTCTGTGATTCTATATCCAAAGAGCTATGATTCAAACTAAGCGATCTGTCTGCTTTACACCATCAATGCCCCATTTCTAGGCTGCGTGAGAGCAATTCATTGGCCAAGAACCCTTTCTAAGCAAGCTGCGATTTTTCAAGTCCTTCTAAATTCAAGTCAAGCCTTTCAAATAGGGAATGACAAACATGACACAAACCATGGACATGGTTTAGCGTTCGATGGGAATTGTTGGACTTGATGATCCGGTGGGTCTCTTCCAAACTGATGGTTCTATGATTCTATGTAATCAAAACTATCCTACAGTTTGCCTCATACGGGAGATCACCTCCAGCTCTCCCTGTCCTGGCATCAGTGTGTACTATGGTCACACTCCATTCATGTGCTTTCACTAAATGCCAGAAGTACCTAACCACAAGTTCTGTCCCACTGACAAGTGGGAGCCTCATGACTGATGACAACATTCATAACCGGAGATGACAACTCTGTAAGACATTGCTTTAGCACACACGGGACTGGCAAATCTTTTCATAGAATCACAGAATCACCAGGTTGGAAGAGGCCCACTGGATCATCGAGTCCAACCATTCCCATCAATCACTAAACCATGTCCCTCAGCACCTCATCCATCCGTCCCTTAAACCCCTCCAGGGAAGGTGAATCAACCCCCTCCCTGGGCAGCCTCTGACACTGCCCAATGACCCTTTCTGGGAAAAATTTTTTCCTAATGTCCAGCCTAAATCTCCCTTGGTGGAGCTTGAGGCCATTCCCTCTTGTCCTGTCCCCTGTCACTTAGGAGAAGAGGCAGTTCCCATTTACAGTCCCCTGCAGTCACACCAAGACCAGGCTCTGGGATGTCATATGTACCTACACCCCTACCTGACAACAAAGCCAGCACCGAACAGTCTACCACATAAAAACCAGGAGGTTGCTTAATGCAGAAATATCTTTCTCAGAAGAGTGAGACGCACCCACAGCACTAGTCATTTCAACTCTGTGTGCACTCAGAGCCACACAGGACCAGTCACTAGTGTGTCAGGGCACACAGCAGTGAAGATGACATCGCACTGCTGAGACAACTGCCAGATGTGACGCTTGCAGGAAACCTCTGGTTAGTCAAACAAATTAAACTGCACACCTAACTGGCAAATCCCCTGACAGCACAAGATATTTAAGGCCCAGCAAGTCTCAGGGCCAGCAGATAACTCCATGGACTTTCCAATTAAGATGGTGGAGAGCACAGAGATGGGGTCAGTGGATTTTGTGACTCTAAAAAAGGAAATCTGCCGGCAAAGCATGGAGGAAGTTTACTGTTCTTATTTATAACAAAAGGACAACAGAATCCCATGACTGAAAGTTTCCATAGCTGCTTCCATCAAAAAGGAAAGACAATACATGTTTATTGACAGAACTCAAATGTGTTTCCTAATGACCATTTGGTTATTACCTTGAGGGGCACTTATTCACCAAAGGCATTCCAGAAAAAGAACAAGATCAACCTCTCATGCTCTGATGAAGACCAGCGTGATGCATTTCTCCTGCAAATCAGGGCAGTTAAGACTGCACAAAAAAACCAGTCCTGGGACAGGCCTATGTAGAAAGAAGGAAGGGGCAGTTCCGGCTCTGTGGAACCAGGGAGCTCACCTGCAGCAGCACAAGATGGGACAGTCAGGTCTGAGCTTTGCCATCCCCAGGGCAGGAGTACTGCAAAATCAGGGTAAGCACTCTAGATCGCTTGCCTGTGCTCACGCCCACCTTAGTTAGCTAGAAGAGGGCTACTTTAGAGCTCCGAAAATAACACATTATGAGTTCATAGAATCATAGAATAAACCAGGTTGGAAGATTCCTATCAAACACTAAACCATTTAGCCCCTTAGCACCTCATCCACTCGTCCCTTAAACACCTCCCGGGAAGGTGAATCAACCACCTCCCTGGGCAGCCTCCGCCAGTGCTCAATGACCCTTTCTGTGAAATATTTTTTCTAATGTCCAGCCTATATTTCCCCTGGTAGAGCTTGAGGCCATTTCCTCTTGTCCCATCCCCTAGCACCTCAATTTGCCTACAAAACAAAAGGTGCCTGCAGCACTAATTGCAGCAGCAGGGACAGCCACAGCATTAACAACTTCATCCTCCTTGCAACAAGTCTACTGTGATAGCAAACTCAGTCTCCCTTGGAAATCCTAATGTCTTCTCAGATCCGCCTTGTAACCACCTCCTCAGCTTACTCTTAAGCAGAAACAGGGTAAAAGTCCTGTTTCTCTTACTGCAATTCCCAGGAGACTGGGGAAAGCAGCTTGCGTGCTGCTGCCTTTGGAAAAGAGCCAGGCAGGAGGTGGTGGAGGAGAAAGCAGAAAGAAGTTACCCATCCTGCATTGGTAATAAAGCTGAAAGAAACCTGGAGAAGCTGGTTGCCAGCCTGGGATGGGCTCCGGGTATCCCTGCCAGTTTGCTTTGAGGCACTTCGTTGTCAGTTTTAGTTGTGCCACTTGGGATTTGCCTCTACCAGAGTCCAATCCCTCAGCGACAAGTTTGCGTTTTTGCTCACAGGAAAAACACTTTCTCACACAAAGGTTGGTAGCTCCAAAGTTCTTCGCTGCAAGCTCAAGCCCTGATTTTTCATGAATCCACAACAAACATTATTCAGTTCTTTGCTAAATACTTGATTGCTTGAGAAACCAGGACAAGTTAATTTTGCAGTAATTTCTATTTTGGTTTATATTCTGATTTATGTAGTGAATAGCAGTGATTGATATTGTAGTGATTGATAGGAATGGTTGGACTCAATGATCCTGTGGGTCTCTTCCAACCTGGTGATTCTATGATTCTGTGAAACATGGGAATAACTTTTGAATGTTTGAGCTATTTTTTCACTGCTCAAATCTCCCCTTCTTCTACAGCTTTGAACGCTAGTTTCCTTCAACAGAAAGGTTAGGGTGCTGCACAAATTGAGAACTAATCTTAGATTTAACTGAGGCTGGTTCACAATTTTGCTTTAATGAGAAGTTCCTTTTTATCCTTTATTTTATGTTTTTTCTTCCAAACTCTTTTGTTTTGGCAAACTGCACTTTTTGTCTGCAAGGATTTCATCCGGACACAAAGGGAATACTGCTTATTTTAATTTCAGGCTTAGATGTGGAAGCTATCGGAAAAAGTTTGCTGTGGGTCATACTCTGAAAGTTGACCTTGGTCCCAAAACAGATACTGAGGCTTCTGCTGTTTCTGGGGAGAGGAAAAACAACAACCACCAAAGAAAGGAGTTTTTTAGAATGAATTACAAACTCTGTCTCAGAGGGTCGGAGGTTTTGAATATATTTGCGATTTTCTAAAGCCTTATCTGGTGCACTCTGCTCATCCTTGCTTCAAAAAATGACTGTAAGGTGGATGGAAAGAGAGGAAAAATTTGGCTAACTAGGTACCTTCTGGGGAACATGTGAAGAGCATTGAGCATGTCCTGCCTGATCCTCCCCGAGCTGCAGAAGGAAAGGCAAATGGGGCAGGTTTGGCCCTAAACAAACCTCCTCATTATGAGCTGCCCTGGAGGAGACATCGCAAAGAGGCTGGAGCCCAGGGGCAGGGAGCTGAGAGGGGACCAGACCATCTCCCTGCCTCTAATACCTAAGAAAAGTAAGTGAAACAATACTGCAGAACCTGCCTACCTGCCCTGAAGAGCTGAGATCCTCAGATCTCAGAAAAGCTGAATGTTCAACACTGCCATAGCAACAGAATAAATCACAGTCCAAACTCATCAGCCAAAAAGCAACGAAGAATTAAGCATTACGGCTTTGATCTGGGCGTCTCAGAAATAAGAGAGGAGCAGGACTAGTCACAATAATGTAAAGACAACTTAGGTTCTGAAGATATCCACTTATTTCACTGAGAAAGACTCCACGAAATCTGGAGGAAGGCAGGGACACCACAAGCTGGCTCTGAGTAAAGGAAGCCTGCATGACACTGATTTGTACACCCTCTTGTAAGGTGATAAGCACAGAATCACCAGGTTGGAAAAGACCCACAGGATCATCGAGTCCAACCATTCCTATCAACCACTAAATCATGTCCTCATCCATGCACCTCACCCACCCGTCTTTTAAACACCTCCAGGGAAGGTGACTCAATCACCTCCCTGGGCAGCGTGTTCCAGCACCCAGTAACCCTTTCCTTGAATTTTTTTTTTCTGATGTCCAACCTGAACCTTCCCTGGCAGAGCTTGAGGCCATTCCCTCTTGTCCTGTCCCCTGTCACTTGGGAAGCACTCACAGAAGGAAGGTCCAGGAGGAAATTGTGTATTTAACAGAGGGTTTGGGTTACACACCATAAAACAGAGTTTAAGTCTTAAGCTTATAAACACTAATATGTTAGAAATTGCACTTCTAAATAGACATATAAAACATGTAAACCTCCACTTCTCGCCCCAAACCTCAAGACCTCTCTCAGAATATACTGCTTTCCCAGACTCATTGAATAGATATTAGCTTTTCCATTACCATACATTTGCACTAATTTTGTGCTTTATTTCAAAGCCTCAAAAGTAAACGTATGGGAAGAACAGGGAGGGGGGAAGACAGACAAGGGATTAAGGTTGAATAAAGGAAAAAAAAAAAAAAGAAGAAAAAAAGCCATACACTAAAGGCTCCTAATTTACTCTCAGCCTTTGAGTCCACCCTGAGCCACCACGTCACGACCCCCTGGTGCTGCAGCCCGGAGCACTCCCATTAACAAACAGAGGCTCTCAGGGCAGCGAGTTCCGCAGAAAAGGTCGCAGTTAGGCCTGGGAACAGCGCACGAAAAGAAAACACCAGTCCTTAACTGCTTTGCCAACTGCATAAATGTGTCTTTCTTGAAACCGGTTCAACGCTGATCTCGATGGAAGTGCGTGTAAGCACACGAAAATAGGCTGGCCAGCTGCAGCACCGGAGAGCTCGGCACACTTGGCCAAGCGGCACAGCACGACTCAGCAGCTCCTGGGATTTCTCCGCGGGGAGATCCAGCGAACTCCAAACCACCAGCATTACCCAAGCAGAAAATGAAGATAACTCTGCAAAGCCTTTGCTTGAAGAAGTAAAGCCTCTCCAGCTGTGGGGGAGCCAATGGGTACAGCAGAGCAGACAGACAGCTGGCTTCCAGCACGAAGAACCAGCAGCGGCTGCAGCAGACGCGGCTCTAGCAGCTTTTCCACAGCCAGGCAGCTGTAAAGCGCTTGCTCTGTAAATCTGTTTCATAGCTGAAGAGGGACCACATATGCAATTTTACACTTCTATCCAAGTGAAAGACTCTGCTGTCTCATTCCATCTCTCCCTACGCTACCAACGCTCTCAATTCTCTTTTCATTTTTAAATAACTACCACTACTTTTTTTTTTTTTTTAAATATCTGGCAAATAAGGTGACCAGGAAATCATCCACACGCTGTGCAAGCCACAAACAAGTGACTTGGAACACAAATAACCGGCCATAGCTGTAAATAAACACATCATCTGAAGGCAGAGAAAGTCTCACGGCGATTAATCTGAGATACGGAGCAGCCTCGAGCGATGTCACCGATGGATGTGCAGGTAAGGATTGCTCTGAACTGGGGTCTGTGCAGGGATATTCTTCTTTAGCAGTTACTTTTGGTTTCATTTATGACTGAAGAAACATAAGTCTATAAAACTCATAGCTTAAACCAGCAAGCTTTATTTGAGCCACATTTCATTTCTTTTAAATATCCAGTTCCAAGCCAATAAAGCTACTAATCGTTCAAATGTTTTATTGTTACACTCCTGCTAGAATAACTAGAAAAACTGCAGTTGCCGGACAGTTGCTTGTAAAAACTGAGCTGTTTAACCCTCTAATACCAAATCACAAGCTCGTTCCCGGTCCTAACTTTTCCTCTTAAATCTACTGCTTGCTAATTCACATACTATAACTGATAGGGGTTAGGGAGGTTTTTAGAGGCTTAATTAAAAAAATAGAATATTTGGGTTAGATCTGCAAACGATGCCACATTCAAATAGCAAAAAGCACTGCCCACTTTCAGTGTGAGTATCACAGTTTGCACAGATACTTCATCAGCTCCTTAACGCTAAAGAGTTGTGGGTTTAATTGAGACCCTTGTCTAAACAACAGAAATAAAAATAGAATGAAAAATTTAACTAATCAGGAAAGTTAGGCTGTTAGATTTCGGAAGTAGCGTAGGGACTCCTGGACAATAAGAAGAAATGAAACAATCACTGCTGAGTGTTGCAAGACAGAAATAGAACTCTACCCTTGAGGTGTCCTCACACTGGAAGCAAGTGAACTTGCATTGTCCTTCAAAAAACCTGCTACTTCAACAGGAATATAAACAATTTTATCAACAGCTGCTCTTTCGACCTGCGGGCTCTCCTCGCTCACTTTGCCCTTCAGAGCACCAGAAATAATCACACCATACGTGCCCAGAACACATCACGTATGATCTAATTGCCTCTAATAACTTTGGCCAGGGAAACCTGTTACAAAATGCTGGCAGTGCTAAACGCTCCCCACGCCGACCGATACCATTCGACGTGGCAGGCGTCCTCCGGCCAAGTTAACCACAGCAACTCTCGCCCTTCCGAGCTGTTTGGGTGCACAGCAGCAGCACAGCATGGGGAGGGGGAGCAGACACTGAGCATGACCAAGGGGAGCCCAGCTGGAGGGTTCTGCACCCTCAACCCACCGAACCCCTGTGCTTTGAGCCAACTTGGGTCAAAAACGCTTCTTTTCCTCCTCACTGGATCACCCACAACTGTCACCCTGCAAAACTTTCTTCTTTTTTTTTTTTTGAAGGGTAAGCAGATGGGGAGGAGAGGAAGGAAGGAGGGAAGCATGCAGAACAGAAACTCAGTAGCCAGATCCGCAGCAGCTTTAGGAACAGATGTGTTGGATCCAGCTGGAAATGAGAATTCACTGACAATCACAAAGTCAAGCCCTTCTACCGCAATAAGCTTCTAAAAGGTGTTAACGGCACTCCTCTCAGCCCAGTCATTGGCAGGAAAAGTTCGTAATGCACTGAAACTTAACGAGCTCTGTGGGAATCGGTTTTGCAGATATGAGGAATGAGAAACACAGATACAATCATTAATTCATAAGGATTTATAAATATTGGCTGGGTCACAAACACACACACAGAGGAATTATACAACCAAAGGAACACAGGCAGCTGGTGAAAATATCCCAGCAAAGTGATCATAGAATCATAGAACAACCAGGTTGGAAGAGACCCATCGGATCATCCAGTCCAACCATTCCTATCAAACACTAAACCACGTCCCTCAGGATCTCATCCACCTGTGCCTTAAACACCTCCAGGGAAGGTGAATCAACCACCTCCCTGGGCAGCCTATTCCAATGCCCAATGACCCTCTGTGTGAAAAACTTCCTCCTAATCTCTAGCCTAAATCTCCCCTGGCGGAGCTTGAGGTCATTCCCTCTTGTTCTATCCCCTGTCCCTTGGGAGAAGAGGTCAGCTCCCTCCTCTCTATAACCTCCTTTCAGGTAGTTGTAGAGAGTCATGAGGTCTCCTCTCTCAGGGACAGGGGACAGGAGAAGAGGGAATGGCCTCAAGCCCCACCAGGGGAGGTTTAGGCTGAACATTAGGAAAAACTTTCTCACAGAAAGGATCGTTGGTCACTGTCAGAGGCTGCCCAAGGAGGGGGTTGAGTCACCTTCCCTGGAGGTGTTTAAGGGATGGGTGGACGAGGTGCTGAGGGACATGGGTTGGTGATTGATGGGAATGGTTGGACTCGATGATCCGGTGGGTCTCTTCCAACCTGGTTATTCTATGGTTCTGTGATATGAGGTTTTTAAAGGGCTGAAATAGCACACAGGGTATTTTGCATACTTTTATTCTCTTAAGTATTAAAACCCAGACATTGCCTTGTGACAAATGTTATAATAAGAACAGAAAAAAATAACAAGATCTTAGTCTCTTGGCAAACTTACAAGAAGGCAAATGCACCAAGATCTCTCCACAGTCAGTGCAAAAACGCTTCCAAAGGAGCCCAGCAGTTGTACCATGGGCCCTGGATGCTTCCATGGCAGTACCTACCCCAGCAGCTGCCAGCCTAGACACCTTTTTAGAGCTGTGGGAAGGGAGTAGACCATCCCGGAGCATGCACTGGTGCAGCAACACACCAGCGACTGGAGGAGACGGCTTTCCTTTGGACAGCCTCTGCCTGCCCTCCAGACCTGACCCCACAACACCCAGCTCAGCACAACAAAGAGAAGGGAAAGCCAGGATCCCAGCACCCACAAATCACAGCTAGCAGGCCCTGCTTTTCCTTCCCTCTGCTTCAGTTGGCTCCTGACAAAGCGCACGTGCACCCTTCAAGCCCCTGAGGAGACCCCCAGCAGCCAACCCCCATGCTTCCCAGGCAGCGGCTGCTCATGTGCTCTGCTCAGCACAGGAGTTCCAGAGAGCTCACACCGTTAAAGCCAGGGATGCTCATCCACACTGGGGGCTGCTTTCATAGAACAGAATCATAGAACAACCAGGTTGGAAGAGACCCACCAGATCATCGAGTCCAACCGTTCCCATCAAACACTAAACCATGCCCCTCCTTTCCAACAAGACTACACCAGCCTGGCTAAGACTTCAAGTGCAGACCATTCCCAGCATTCCTAGAAAGGAAATATTTAAGGATTCTCCTTCCTGCACAACTTGGCGCAATTTGCATTGCTGCGGTTTGCATATCGTGTTTCCTCTTTCTCCAGACTTCTGGTCACATCAGAGATAACAGCTGGCGTGATCTTCTCTGACAAACTCCACTGTGGAGTTCAAAAAGGTTTTCTGGGGACAGTGACCACTGTCAACAATTCCTGACCCAGTAATTGCATTGCAGTTACTTACCAAGCAGCTGCATTAATTTCCATAAATAGCTAAAATGTGCCCTCAGCACTACAGAACCTGTATTATATCCAGGGGAAAAAAAGGAAAACAGATCTTATAAATATTATTCTTATGTTCAGTAAAGCAGCCGTGAACTTTGAAGTACAATAGCCAAGTTACAGAAGGCAAGAAAAACTGCCTTAATGATAATGGAAGGGTTACAAATGATGGCTTAAGAGTTTGCATACCGAAAGACATCAGCGTTTGTAATGGTTTATGCAACTTTCTTTTTGTGCATTTTGCCAAGACAACATGATTTGCAAACTGAGAAAGTTCAAAACATGTATATATTTTACCAAGTCAATCTTGTAATTTTGGCAAATCGAGTTTGCTGGGTTCACAGGAGTTGATGTTATTTACATAAAATAAATATCTACTTTATGCCGGACCAAGCATTTGAACACAAAATACTGCTCAGGCAAGAAAGGCCATTCTCACACCTAAATCCCAAATTGCTGGCTGTTAGTACACACCTTCCAACAGATGCCAGTGACCAGCAGCAGTTCCACAGCAGCAAATAAAACAGCAACGTTTTAAGAATTGGAGAAAACGAAATGTGAAAAAGGAAGCCTTAAGCTTAGTCATCACCTCAAGTAGTACTTGGACAGAATGGCTTTCAGTTGACCAACCAATTGACATGTAGTACTTGGACAGAATGGTCTTCAGTTGACCAACCAATTGACATCAAATGAGGAGCTTCTAGCAGTGATGAGCTCTAGGTTGAATATGACTGTTTTGTCACTCTGTCCCTCATCAATTCTGAAAAGATCTGAAATCTTGCGTGCAGCACTGGCCATCAGATGGTCTAAAGATGTGTTGCACTGCAGGAACCCCCTCAGCACAACAGCATCACACTGTCCTGTGTCGTGACAGCCAACTCTAACAACTCTGTATTCTCCTGTCTCTCTCACACAGGCCTCCCAGCAAAAGAGGCTCCGTGCCTGAAAATGGAAGGCACTCCAGACCCTTAACAAAAAACACTGCAGCAGTCAAATCAAGAAAGGTAAGGACATATCACTCATCCCAAAAGATTTACAGAGTCCAGGTTGGATTTTGACCTCTTTCTCCAACCCAGAGAGCTGGTAAATTCGCTAGTATCAAAAGTAAAACTTGTCCAGGGTGTTTTCCATGCTGCACAGACACAATATACTTCAAAGTTTTAACATCCGCATCTCTAATCCCATACTTCTGAAATAATCCTTTGTTGTATGATGCCTCAGCACAAGAAACATCATTGCTCTCTCCATCTGCCTGAAAGGAGGTTGTGGAGAGGAGGGAGCTGGGCTCTTCTCCCAGGGGACAGGACAAGAGGGAATGGTCTCAAGCTCCACCAGACAAGGTTTAGGCTGAATATTAGGAAAACAAGTCATTGGGTACTGGCAGAGACTGCCCAGGGAGGGGGTTGAGTCACCTTCCCTGGAGGGGTTTGAGGGACGGGTGGACGAGGTGCTGAGGGACATGGTTTAGTGATTGATGGGAATGGTTGGACTCGGTGATCCAGTGGGTCTCTTCCAACCTGGTGATTCTATGATTCTAAACACTTCGTGAACATCCCAAGCCATTTAATATCTGCTGCAAAGCCCAAGTGTAGAAAGACCCACCTCCAGTTACCTTTTTTTAGGAAACCATACAGAAAACGAACAGCTTCTAAATACTATATGCAGAGCAGGTCAAGCTCAGCCAGTCAGAAGAAAGAGAACATGGACACTGCAAGTAGCAGTGGGAAGAGAACAGCTCTCTGCTACCATCTGTAATAAAAATGCCATTCGTTAGCAGTGCTTTCCAGTTGTTTGAGTGCGTGGTTGAAAGCTGGAGAGGGAAAAGAGGAGATCCTCCTAGTGTAAGCAATATCACCCTAAACCTCACCCATTATCACCCTCCTAACCCTAACACACTATCCACACCTTAATTATATCATAACTGCTTCTCCAACCAAATGTCCCTGGTGACCACAATTGAAACACAAAGCCAGGATGGCAGCTCCTCACATAGGAGAGCTACCAGGAGAAAATTAACTGCAGGTTTTGAATGTGAACACAGGTAACATCTGCTCTTTTGTTCCACTTATCCACACAAGCTGCAGAACAGCACCTCAGCTCGTCAGCCTTCACAGTGTCTGCAGGAGAGACCAAAACCAATATACCAACGGAAACAATTTTACCTATTTGAGATTTCCATTTCTAGTTATTGCAAAGTTGCATTCAGGTTCCAATCTGCTACATAGAGGCATCAGCTGCCCACTCAGAACTGTGGCAATAAGGAAAGTCTTTATTTTCTAAAAACAAAACTGGGGTGGGATTTCTTTCCCAGCTCCATGGCCTGTGTTTTCCAGTTGCCTAGGTTTTCATCTGCCAAATACAGAAGCTTTGCCTCTATATCGGCTCTGCCCTCCCTGCAGAGGATAATCCACCCCCATAAACATTCTGTCAAAGAAAAGCAGACAGCAGATGCGATTTCTTCTAGGAGATCCTCTAAAATTTAAATCTGAATGGCTTGAGAAGAACATTCTAGCTGCTACCTTACACTAACATGCAGACACGCTCCTGTGTGTTATCCTACCAGAAATAAAACTTTAAAGCAAACCAGGCTGGATACACATAAGGTTTTTTTTCAAGCGAATGTTAGAAAACATTGGCATACAGTAGATATTTCCACACTTGACTAACAGAAGAGTGTTTTCTCCTCCTGTATACAAAACAGAACACTTGTACGAGAAATACTCATATCCCTCACACATTTCCCAGCAAATCAGTGCTAAAAATACACACTGGTCTTCAAGAGTTAATGAGTCCCCCTCTTAGCCCACAGTACGTGGACTTATTCTCTGCAGAACAGGGGCAGGACAGCGCTTGAAGCCCACGGATTAATGCCAAATGGAGAAGTGAATGGATTCTCTGTTCACAACAGCAGTTATAGAATCATAGAATCACCAGGTTGGAAGAGACCCACAGGATCATCGAGTCCAACCATTCCTATCATAGAGTGGTTTGGGCTGGAAGGGGCCTCAAAGCCCATCCAGTTCCACCCCAATCATGTCATGTAAAAGTAACTTTTTCCCCTCACAAAAAGGAACTTTTCCTGCCCAAAATCTCACTCGCCTTAACTTTTCCCTCACAAAGAGGAACTTTCCCCTCACAAAAAGGAACTTTTCCTGCCCATAATCTCATCTGCCTTAAGTTTTCCCTCACAGAAAGAAACATTTCCCTCACAAGGAGGAACTTTTCCTCCCCAAAATCTTGTCTACTCTAGTAAAACAAACTTTTTCCCCTCACAAAAAGGAACTTTTCCTCCCTAAAATCTCATCTGCCTTAATTTTTCCCTCACAAAAAGATACTTTTCCCTCACAAGGAAGAACTTTCCTTCTCAAAATCATGTCTGCTATAGCAAAATGCCCTTGACCATCATCAAAAAGCAACATGGCACCACTTGGAACATCCTAACTATCTGTCCTTGCTAGAACATGAGCCAACAGTGTGCCCAGGTGGCCAAGAAGGCCAATGGCATCTTGGCTTGGATCAGACACAGTGTGGCCAGCAATGCCAGGGAGGTTATTCTCCCTCTAGACTCGGCACTGGGGAGATCGTTCCTTGAATCCTGTGTTCAGTTCTGGGTCCCTCACCACAAGAAGGATGTTGAGGTTCTGGAGCAAGTCCAGAGAAGAGCAACGAGGCTGAGGAAGGGGCTGGAGAAGAAGAGGAGCGGCTGAGAGAGCTGGGAGGGGGGGGTTATCGTGGAGAAGAGGAGGCTGAGGGGAGACCTCATTGCTCTTTCCAACTACCTGAAGGGAGGTTGTGGAGAGGAGGGAGCTGGGCTCTTCTCCCAAGTGACAGGGGACAGGACAAGAGGGAATGGCCTCAAGTTCCACCAGGGGAGGGTCAGGCAAAAAATTCTTCACAGAAAGGGTCACTGGGCAGCGTCAGAGGCTGCCCAGGGAGGGGGTTGAGTCACCTTCCCTGGAGGGGTTTACACGACAGGTGGACGAGGTGCTAAGGGACATGGTTTAGTGTTTGATAGGAATGGTTGGACTCTATGATCCAGTGGGTCTCTTCCAACCTGGTTGTTCCATGATTCTATGAAATAATATGGTGTGGAAATGTTGCGATTTGAGACATATGCCAGGTTTGTGTGGAAAAGCAGAAATCTTTTCCTAATTAACAGGAAGCGTAGCATCGTTTTATCTTACCCAAGATAATCTTTCTCTGCTTCTAGGAACAAAGAGAGCATAAGATGTTCAACTCCAGCACAAACTCCTCGGGAAACAACTGCAGTCACAGCACAGTCATAACCAAGACAGTCATTCCCCTGGTCTACTGCTTCATTTTCATCGTGGGGCTCCTGCTGAACGGTGTGGCCGCATGGATCTTTCTGTACGTTTCTAGCAAAAAGAGTTTTATCGTCTATCTCAAAAACATCGTTGTTGCCGATCTCCTCATGAGCCTGACATTTCCTTTCAAAATCCTCGCCGATTCAGAAATTGCACCTCCCCAGCTCAACACCTTTGTGTGCAGATACTCTGCTGTTGTTTTTTATACAAACATGTACATCGGGATTACATTTTTTGGCCTCATAGGGTTTGACAGATACTACAAGATTGTAAAGCCTCTACTCACCTCTTTTGTTCACACAGTTAACTACAGCAAAGTGATCTCTGTTATCATATGGTTATTGTTAATGCTTATATCATTTCCAAATATGATTCTAACTACTGAAATCACTAAAGAAAGTTATTCCAGAAAATGCATAGGTCTTAAAAGCGAGCTCGGCAGACAGTGGCACAAGGCGTCGAGCTATATTTGTACAGGGATCTTCTGGATTGTTTTCATTCTGCTCATCATTTTTTACACTTCCATAACGAAAAAAATATATAGCTCTTATAGAAAATTCAGAAGGAACTCCGATGTGACCAAGAGAAAAACCAGCCGCAACATATTCAGCATCATGTTTGTATTTGTTGTTTGCTTTGTACCCTATCACCTCTGCCGAATACCCTACACCCTAAGTCAAACTAGCTCACAATTCAACTGCCAGTCAAAAAAAGCTCTGTTCTACGCCAAGGAGTTCACTCTTATCCTGTCTGCTGCAAATGTCTGCCTTGACCCCATTATTTATTTTTTCCTCTGCCTACCCTTTAAAGAAAAGCTGTATCAAAAACTGCACCTCAAGCTGCAAGCTTCAAGTGAGGTTGAAATTTCTAAGTCCAGACGATCGAATACACTTCGGGAAAGCATAAACATCTTGTAAATTCAGTTACGTAAAATAACACACTTAAAATTATGCAAGGATGTCTCAAAGAAATCAAACAGATGAGAACCAGCAATAAAAGCGAAAAAAAGCTTCAGCAGAAAACACCAAGCGATGTTTCTCTGTACAAAACGTTATTGCAAGTTGTTGATGTATTTACTATGTGCTGTTTCAATCGATGCTGTCATCGCACTGCAGTGTGATAGGAGTGACTGGAGTGGGATAAGAGTGACTAGAGTGGGACATGACCTATCTAGACCACAAAAGAGAAGGGAATAACCGAAACAACACATTCTGGAGCTCCAGCCGTTGGTTCTCCAAACACATTATCCAACAGACTCAACGATCAAACTGATTTGCTACGGTTTCTCACGAAGCCAGGAACCACCCATGATGGTCAACAAACCAGTCGGAAGGACCTGGGAACGAGGGGTCACTCGCACTCAGCTGCAGCACAAGGAAATTCAGCACAAATCTCTCTGACGGGACCTCTATCAGTAAATAAAAGAGGATGGATATTCTGAGAGGAAGCTCTCCTGCGTATCTACCTGCACACAAAGCCAAGCGTTTAGGGCGATGTGCAGCTGAAAGACTTGACTCCAACCACCAGGGGGAAAAAAAGCTTGAATCAAAAAGAATTACAGCTCAAATCCTCAAAGATCTGAACAGAGCCTGAAAAAAAAAAATGTGGTAAAATTGGTTTTACATGATTTCCTACGGGAAACATCCTATAAAATTACGAATTAAACGTGATTATTTGTCACCCTTAGACATCAAAGGGCAGCAAGTGTTTTAAGAGAATCCAATCGTAAACTAAAGAGCACAGTTACACAGCACCACATTCCTCAAGACTTTTCTCAAGTAACTCTGTACACCAAATGTGTTCAAACCAAGCTGACAGATTTTAGTAACTCCCTTTGTGTGGTTGCAGAAAGATGTACAAACACTCCAGGACCCGTTTGCAAACACACACATGCAGCTGCCTAGAAGCTCAGGGGGTTATTTAAATCCAGAAAGAATGGTTTATTGAGTTTCCTATGCTTTTGGCATAAAGTGTTTCTTTCTGTAAATAGGTAATGGCTGAAAGCCCCCAACCTTCTACATATAAATATAATCTTTCTGAACTGTATTTTTTCAGTGTAGCTTTTTTTTTTATTATTGATTGAGTTTATGATTAGACAGGAAAAACCTGCTAGTGGAAAAAATACAGAAGCTTTCAGACAACGGCTCTGAAAGACGAATGCTTTCATTTCACTTAAAGATGACATCAGAACAGAAATATCACGCGTTTCACCTTTCTGCCACTGTGTTTCATTTTAACCTTAACAGCTAATCTCTCAGGGTAAAGGATTTTTAAATATACGGTCTCTGAACCTTCTCCAGGCTGCGTGTAACTTGTCTTGGTCTGAGACCACCAACCTACAGTGACGGCATTCTACCAGCACGCAGGATTATATTTAAACGAAAGGACCAGGCAGCTCTTTAAACTGCCTGCTGAGTTTGAAAATATCTCTGTGGGGTGGATTTATCTCCACTGATTTCATGCTTGCCTGAAGAGCTCACCCACCACAAACCCACAGCCCAGGGAGGGTGGACAGCATCTGAGTGCAGGGGCTAGGGACCCTCATGAACCAGCATTAGACGCTACAGGAGAAAGTTGATTTTGGTTGTCATTTTTAACTAAAATAAGAAAAGATATTATTTATGCAGCTCTTTCAAAGCTCCCAGGCTCTTGCCAAACTGAGACTTCGCAGTCTCTTCCCTCCAAGCAAGGGAAATAGCCTGCAGGGGAAGGGAATTTGTTGCTTTGTGGGAATTTTTTTGTCATTTATGGCAAAAACATTTAGATCCTTACATGGCACCGCTTGGTATTTGCCTACGTAAATCCCACTAATTGCAGCTGTGAAAGCCTGGTGGCACACAGAGATCAAACCCTTCCACCAGATATATTTAGATAACTTAATTGCTTTGCAACCTTTCAAAAACATTGTTTCTATTGTAAAAATGTTTCTCACTTATGGGATTACTGACATCAGAACAACAAAAATCTACATGAGGCACCCAGGGGGGAAAGCAGGCTGACCAACACACTTTTGAAGAAGTGACACTAAATTTCTCACTTTCAGTGAATTACAGAATCACAGAATCACCAGGTTGGAAAAGACCCACCGGATCACTGAGTCCAACCGTTCCTATCAAACACTAAACCATGTCCCTCAGCACCTCATCTACCCATCCCTTAAACACCTCCAGGGAAGGTGAATCAACCACCTCCCTGGGCAGCCTACTCCAATGCCCAAAGACCCTTTCCGTGAAAAACCTCCTCCTAATCTCTAGCCTAAATCTCCCCTGGTGGAGCTTGAGGCCATTCCCTCTTGTCCTGTCCCCTGTCCCTTGGGAGAAGAGCCCAGCTCCCTCCTCTCTACAACCTCCTTTCAGGTAGTTGGAGAGAGTAATGAGGTCTCCTCTCAGCCTCCTCTTCTCCAGGATAAACACTCCCAGCTCTCTCAGACGCTCCTCATAGGGCCTGTTCTCCAGCTCCTTCACCAGCCTCGTTGCTCTTCTCTGGACTCACTTCAGAGCCTCAACATCCTTCTTGTGCTGACTGAGGGGCCTACAACTGAACACAGGATTCAAGGAGCAGCTTCTCACCAGTGCTGAGTCCAGAGGGAGAATAACCTCCCTGGCCCTGCTGGTCACACCATTTCTGATCCAAGCCAGGATGCCATTGGCCTTCTTGGCCACCTGGGCACACTGCTGGCTCATGGTCAGTCGGCTGTCGACCAACACCCCCACGTCCCTCTCCTCTTGGTAGTTTTCCAGTCAGACTTCTCCCAGTCTGTAGCTCTGCATAGAGCTCTGCCTCAGCTAAACCTAACCAGCTCCTCACAAATGCAGAAGGCTTGTGGTCACACCTAGCAGCAGCTTTTGCCGTATCAACTCACCTCACTACAGGAACTTCCCTAAAGTTCTTGTAGTGAAACCGATGGGTAGCCCAGAGCTAAACAAGGTTCCTGTAAGACGGCAACGTCAGCAGCAGCTCATCCTCCTGCCGTACTCCTAAATCCCTCCATGGCACTGCAGGAACAAGAAGCAGCTGCCCCACACGGCCCCAAACCTGCCTACACACAACGCTGCAACACAGTATTTCACAGTTTCAAAGAGTCAAATCCAAGGTGAGAACCCACAGTGACTCTGAGAAATGCTGAAACTCACTCCCCATCCACATCAGCTTCTGTGACATTCTGCCCCTTCTCCCAGCTCGACCTGGGCTACCCCTTCCGATGAGCACCTCTCCCTTTCCTGAGGCAGCAGCAATGCTTGGCTCAACTTCACCTGCACTGGAGGGTTCTCAGAAGGAAAAGAACTCCAGAAAACCTCTAGAAGGTTTTTCTGGAGGCAAACTCTTTCTTCACATGAACACGTGTAAAGGGATAGCAGAAGAGATCCTGACGCAAAGACCTCCCACATAAATCTCTGCTGTGTCCAGTTCAAAACACAAGGTTCCTAATGCTCTTTTAAAGGCCACCAGGTTCACTGTTTAGATGTTCTTTTTCCTAGCTTTGTTCTCAGAAATGATTTAATCATTTTGGCTCAATTCCCAGCCATGTAGCACCCCCCCTTCCCTCCTTTGTACCACCTCCCAATCCCAGGAGTCAGGCTAAGCAGGAATGCATCATGGAAAACTTCAAACCAAAAGTCAAAAATTCAGCAAAGTTTAAACCACCAAAAATAGGGGTTTATGAGGAGAAGCACTCAGCAACCTTAATCACAGCCAAATCTACCATCTGCATCTGTAATTTATGAAGTAAAATGGCCTTTTAAGTTAGACATGTAGACAGGGAAGACACTGAACTGCAATAAAAACTGAATTACGACTCCATAGTCTCACATTCTCATCTTTCGTCTGCTCCTGAAACACTTCTGCAGGAAGTGCAAACCATTTTTCAGTAAAAGTTGACCTAATCATCACCTTGTCCTTTTAGACCTGGAAAAGTTTTCTGAGCTGTAAACTGACTCTACTGACAGGCTGAGAGAGTTGGGGTTGTTCAGCCTGGAGAAGAGAAGGCTGCAGGGAGACCTTAGAGCAGCTTCTAGGGCTGAAAGAAGTTCCAGGAAAGCTGGGGAAGGGCTTCTTACAAGAGGATAGAACAACAGGATGAGGGGGAATGAATTTAAATTGGAAGGGGGAAGGTTTAGATTAGGCATTAGGAAGAAATTCTTCACAATGAGAGTGGGGAGGCACTGGCCCAGGTTGCCTAGGGAAGTGGCTGCCCCACCCCTGGAGAAGGTTCCAGGCCAGGTTAGATGGGGTTTGGAGCCCCTGATCCAGTGGGAGGTGCCCCTGCCCATGGCAGTGGTGGAACTGGATGGACTTTAAGGTCCCTTCCAACCCAAACCATTCCATGATTCTATGATTCTATAAAAATGGAGACAACTACACGCAGAAAAAAAACTGCCTGGATGCTAAATTTTAAGATTAAAAAAGAAAACAAAATACAAGATCAGTTTGAAATGATGAGCGTAACACCACAGACAAAGTCCACGTTTGCTCAAAACCGAACACAGGATCATTCCAGATTATGAAACTCTGCAAACGTTTCGACAAATATGGTCTGAACTTTAAGCTGATGACTAAACCTAAAACCAGACATTCTTGATGTGCTTCTTCACAAAGCTCTCGCACATGATTGGTAAATTCCTGTGGATTCTCAGCTACAACAAATTACTCACACTCTGGGGTTTCAGTGTTGTGAGCGGTACCTCAACCTGGCATTAGATATATTATAAACATCTCCCCTATATCCCTAAAAAAGGCGTTTTTAATAGAGTTCGGGAAATGTCCAAAGATTTCAAACTTTAATTACCAACAGTAGAAGCCTCAAGTGCCTTTAAATCTGCAAATTAGCTTGCAACTGGAATCTCATGCAGGAATATCATAACGAACCAGGGAGGGGGTTGAGTCACCTTCCCTGAAGGGGTTTAAAGGGACGGGTGGACGAGGTGCTGAGGGACATGGGTTAGTGTTTGATGGGAACGGTTGGACTCAATGGGTCTTTTCCAACCTGGTGAATCTATAAAAGCTCTGCCTCCAGATAGACTGTAAACATAAGGCATACATGGGGCAAAAGTGTCTCAGGTCTTTAATAACAAAAGCAAAGAAATGGCCACCAGCGTCACACATCTACAGCCCCAGGTCAAGTATACAGACTAACCTTATGAAGTTTTAGAAACTACAGGAAAAAGTCCCCATGGTGAGGCTGACCAAACCAACCGTGCCTCCTCATAATTGCATGCAAACATTTACATTTCAATTTCCAGGCTTGATGTTAGGAGGAGAGAGTGAAAACTGCCTGTCCTCCAGGTCTTTTAGGCACCAGCCAGCACGAGGCACCACGCACCATCCCTTCAGCTCTCCGATGTGGACAGGTCAAGCAATTCTGATCACCTTCCCTCCACAAAAGTGTATTTTGAACTGCAGCAACTGTAATAATCCCTGCTACTGGCCACATCAGCATGACTAACTCTGCTCTTCTGCAGCCCCTTATCTGCCTGTCGTTCTCTGCTCCGTCCTGCACAGTAGCAAGAGGAGATTAGGAGGAAGTTCTTCACACAGAGGGTCATTGGGCATTGGAATAGGCTGCCCAGGGAGGTGGTTGATTCACCTTCCCTGGAGGTGTTTAAGGCACGGGTGGATGAGGTCTTGAGGGACTTGGTTTAGTGTTTGATAGGAATGGTTGGACTAGAAGATCCGATGGGTCCCTTCCAACCTAGTTGTTCTATGATTCTATGAGAGCCCGAGGCAGAGATCATGGCAGGATTACCGGGGCAGAATGTGCTGGGGGCACCACAGGACACCCACCCCACCGCCACCACCTGCCCCATGACACGGCAAGAGAGGTCCCCACAGCAAGAGAGGTCTTGCCAAGCTGTTCCGTGAACAGTGGCATTTCTCTGTCGCCTCCCTTTTAGGTGACTTCCATGTGGTTTAGTTATTTGAATGCTGGGTTTAACTGCGTCAGTCGGAGCATTTAAAAACCACAGACACGTTTTCAAAAACCAGCAGCCACAGCCAGAGGAGATCAACACGCTACGGGGCTGCAAGAGCAGTCGCCCAGACACCAGATCTTTGCAGACTAATGCTCAGAAGACCCCAGGGACAACTAGGACAGGTATGTAACTTCGGGCTTTCTTCCAGCCTATCTAGTTCCACATACAAATACAGCTTGAAATATTAACTGTGTAAATGTATTTAATTACTTATGAGGATATGGAGCTGTTGGAATGGGTCCAGAGGAGGGCTACAGAGATGATCAGAGGGCTCAAGCACCTCCCTTACAAGGACAGCTGAGCTGAGGTTGTGCAGCCCAGAGAAGGCTCTAAGGAGACCTTAGAGCGATATTCCAGTACCTGAAGGGGCTACAAGAAAGCTGGGGAGGGGCTGTTCACAAAGGCTTGAAGTGATAGGAGGAAGGGTCAAAGGGTATACACTGGAGAGGGAAAGATTTAGACTATACATAAGGAGGAATTTCTTCATCATGAAAGTGGGGAGAGACTGGCTCAGGATGCACAGGGAAGTGTTGGCTACCCCCATCCCTGGAGGTGTTCAAGGTCAGGTTGGATGGGGCTTGGGCAGCCTGATCCAGTGGGAGGTGTCCCTGCCATTCTCAGGGGGCTTGGAACTGGATGATCTTTAAGGTCCCCTCCAACCCAAATTATTCTATGATTCAACAAAGCAGCCGTGGTGCTGCATCTTTGGCTGTATCCAAGCTCCAGTTCCAGTAGGATTTCAGGGCTCATTTTGAAGAGGACAAGCAGGGAAATCTCACTGCCTCAGGACGGCAGCAGTAAGCCCAGCAGCACTGCCTGCCCCTCAACTGCACGGCACAGAACCAAACATGCTGCTGCGAAGCTGTAACTCCAACTTGGTTATGGGTTTTCAGGACAGACACCACCCACAGAAATCCAACTGCAAGAAGCAAACTGCTTTTCCCCCCATTTTAAGTCACTGGAGTCTCTGCAATCATTTCAGTTTACAAACAAGGCACGTCTGGATACACCTTTTACAGCACAAATGCAGTAGCTCTATTGTATATTCAAATCAGGGAAAATAAAATGATACAAAAAATTGTTTCAGTCTGATGCTAGTCAAGACATAAATGTATTGGCTTCCATCCAAATGAATGCACTTCCTTAGCCACAGGTTTTCTGTGCAGCAGTCTGAGCTTTGCCACCATATTCACAAAAAGCCCTTGGTCATGGTCACGGAGTAGAAGATTTCATTAAATTAAGACCAAAATGTTCCATTTTTCTTCCCCGTAATTTCTAGGGAAGTCTAAAAAGGAAGCGAGCAGAATTATTTAGCAGCTGCTTCTTTCAAAACGGGCTCTTTTTCTAAAGCTTTCGGAAAAAATGTGATTAATTTGTCCTCTGTTCAAATCGGAAGAGAGAAGCAAGTCTGCAAAAACTTAGGACTGATTACAACTATTTGCTTATCTCTGATACATCCGCTTGTTGGCTTGACAGTGCTTTAACTTCAAAACTCCCACTACATTTTTATAGAACAGGACTATTACAAATATTACCCTTTAGGGCATAGTTTCAAATGTTCAGAAGTGACGAAGCTTTAGTACGACCGTTATTAACCAGATGCTTAAACAGACACAAACCTTTAACTCTGACATCCTGGTTAGTTAGGAGGGTTAACCAAACACACACTCAAAGACTCCTCTAGCAGCAAAGCCTCTCAGAAATCTCTCTGCTTTCAAGAACAATTACATTTCCAAACTTTTCTAACATGAGAACAAAGCCCTCTTGAATATCTGTGAAGGAGCATGAAGGGAGAGAAAAATTTGTCTTCCCAATTGCGTTTTTTTCCATTAAACGAAGGAAACAAAGTTCTTAGATAATAACTACGGTTGCTCAGGAAAGGTTGATGTCACTAACGTCCTCGTGTTTCTTTTTGTAGGTTCTTGATCTCTCCTAGCAGCAAAGCTAACTCGCACAGAAGTTTACGATGCCAAGCAATGCTTCCCAATGCCACATCAGTAAACAAATGGAACCTTTTACCTATTTTTACTACTTGATTTTCCTTATGGGATTTATTGGGAGTTGTTTCGCATTATGGGCGTTCACACAGAAAGGTCACAAACAGAAATGTATGAGCATCTACTTAATCAACCTCCTAACCGCGGATTTTTTGTTGACTTTGGCATTGCCAGTAAAGATTATCGTTGACCTAGGAGTTGCGTCCTGGAGACTGACAATATTCCACTGCCAAGTTACAGCCTGCTTCATCTACCTGAACATGTACTTATCTATTATATTTCTGGGGTTCGTAAGCATTGATCGTTGCCTTCAGCTAGTGCACAGCTGTAAGATCTACCGCATCCAAGAGCCTGGATTTGCAAAGACGCTGTCTGCAGTCGTGTGGGCGATGGTTCTCCTAATAACCGTGCCCAACATGGCCATTCCCATCAAAACCATTGAAGAGAGACCCGGGGTGGGATGCATAGATTTCAAAACAAAATTTGGCAGAGACTGGCACGTCTTCACCAATTTCATCTGCACGGCGATATTCCTAAATTTTTCTGCTGTGATTCTGATTTCCAATTTCCTTGTTGTCAGACAACTCTACCGAAACAAATACAGTGAGAGTTACTCCAGTGTGAAGAAAGCCCTGACCAGCATACTGCTCGTAACCGCAGGCTACCTGCTGTGCTTTGTCCCTTATCACATCGTCCGTATCCCCTATACTTTGAGCCAAAGCGACACCATAACCAGTTGCCCTCTCAAGGAAGCTCTCTTCAAAGCTAAAGAGTCTACAATGCTGTTTGCAGTATCAAACCTCTGCTTTGACCCCATTCTCTATTACCATCTTTCCAAATCGTTCAGACTGAAATTTACCGAGACTTTCGCATCGCCCAGGGAGGAAAACGCTCCTGTTGACGGAGGACATCACACAACTAGCCAGTAGATGCAAAAGTACTGACTCTAAAATGCATCTGAAGAGTGCATTCACAGCAGGAACAGTGTTGTGCAATGGCAAAGTCAACAACATTCCTGCTAAATGAAACTCCAAAGGAAAAACATGGAATATCACCATCCACTTCGTTCTATATTCACATGGTAGGTCTGAACCAGTGGAACATTTCGATAATGCCTTTCAGGAACAGTTTGATGTAGCAGCGATGACCTACCAAGGGTCAGCAACACTCACGAATACAACACAGACTCAAACATACCTTAGAGTTATTTATGGCAAACACCTCAACTCGCCTTTTCCAAGTATCATATACTTACTATAGTGAGTGACTTGGTGCAATTAAGTGAACAGATTATTTAATAACACTCCATAGGCTGCAAAAGTTTTCACAAGGCATTTTAGAGGGCGTTATTTTCTCCAGAAAGTGTTTTTAAGCCGCACTGAATAAAAATTATTGTATCTGCTTACACCACACCTGCAGTCTTTACAAATAAACACCTCGTTCTTGCCAAGTTCCATTGCTTTTCCTTGCTGCTGTTTTAATGAATATTAAAAAAAGCTAATGATGTGTTATTTTGGAAAATCCGAGGAAATTTTAAAATGGAGATAAATTATAGGCAGTGTTCTCTCTGCTTGCTTTATTTACAAAAAATTATAAAGCAGCAATTGATTAATATTCCTATTTACAATTAGTTCAAAAAGTAATTCATGAATAAAACAGGCAATAATCAACATTTTAAAAGTGTGTTTGCACAGGCAAAACCCAGTTACCTGGATTTGCTCCACCTGTAAATCAAAAATATTTCAGGAACAAAACCAAACCAAGTTCTCTCTTTTTTTTTCCCTTAAAAAGGGTGAAATATAAATCAAGCTTTAAGCAAGTATTCAAAACTCTCCTGAGCAGAAACAGCTCTTTCAGTATTTCTCCTCATTAACAACTCACCTAGAGTGAATCCCAACCCAAAAACTTTTTGAAGAAACATAAGGCAAAGAAAACTGTGCTTATCGCATCCTACTCTCACAGGACACCTCCTGCACTGACAGGATTTAATACTCAAGTAGATGCATCCCAATTCAAGGCTTGTTCAGTGCTTGAGCCCTTTTTCCAGCACAGTAGAAAATAAGGAGCCAACTGAATGATGGTTTGGGATCTGGAATGTTATTCATGGGGTTTTCCTTCAGTTCTCACGAGTCTACAGACAAACACAGCAGCAGCTGCCAAAAATCCACACTAGCAACAGTGAGCAGTGGGTGGGAGGAAATAGCACCGTTCTGTCCCTTACATCTCAGAAATTCAGATATTTTGGTATCCATCCATCTGTCCGACTACAATATCAAATTATCTATTTAGCCAACCCTGGAAGGCAGTGGATTTATTGTGATGCCAGTCTCCTTAACCCCAGTAAGACATCACACATTATCAGACCACTCTTTCCAGCTAACACCCTCTTTATAAAAGATATCCATGTTCACCCTGGCAGCAACAGAATTGTGTAGATCAGTCAGGAGCCCCCAGCAGAGCTCACAGAACCCAGCTCCCTTTAAACAGGGACCTTTTCTTCCTTTAAATGCTTTGCTACGACATCAGGCAGTATCGTTATGCACACAAGTACAAGGGTCACTCACCAGAGGTATCGGGAAATGTGTTGCATATTGCAAGTGGCGAAGAAGATCATAATTAGATGGGAAAATCAGTTCTCTCAGCCTCTCCCTCTTGACTGACTTCTCGCTGGTAACTGAAATTCTTCTGTCTAAAGAAGAGTTCACGTTCTCACAAGACTCCCCAGGCATCGGAGAAAATATCTAAGTCATGTAAAACAAACGTTTAAGGTAAGTGTAACCTCCAGCTCTCAAAATTCAGAAACTGCGTTCAGAGATACAATTTTGTTCTTGCTTACAGTTACTTTTTAAATATCTGACGTTTCTCAAAGATAGACCAAGCAAAGGTAATCATAATAAAGTCTGAATGGAAGATATATACAGGTTTTATCTCTATGCGTATCTCCATTTTTATAAGACAAGATTTAAACCAGTGGTAGTCAGTCAGGAAAACAACATTATGATTCAGAGAAATCTCCACCTTTCTTATGCTGCTGTAAAACCACGAGACTGATTGAGGGAAAACAATGAAAAGGGTGAAGCAGGAGGTGACAAGAGCCATTGTGGGCAGGCACAGAGATGCTTGAAAGCAGCGTGACAGACGTCAGGCAGAAACAGGGACCCCAGCACCCTGCAAGGGGAACTGCACTGACAGATGCAGAGTCCAGGCCAAAGGAAGCAACGAGGAGATTCAAGGGTAACGCAGAACCAGGCTAAGGAAAAAAGAAGGGGAAGCAAATTGGGAAGATTGAGACAAAACACAGAATAGTCAGTTGGAAAGCAAATGGTATCAATCTCGGGCTCCTCGATGTCAAAGAACTAGGTAAATCTGCATGTTTATTCAGGCTTAACTGCACACAGCACTCTGAATATGCTGGAGGCAAGGGGAAGAAGGGAAGGAAGGAGATAGGAGCATGCGTGCAGGTGTACAAGTAGGGGAAGCACAGAAGAGCAGTCAGTTGTGACACAGCAGAGTCAGAGAAAGGAGATGATGCACTCACACGGATGGTGGCAGAGGCTGGATGCTAATGGATATTGGCTGCCGATGGCAGAAGGTGCAAGGAGAGACAATGCAGAGACAATAGCAAGCATCAGACATGGGCAAAGGCATGCAGAAAATCAAAAGTTAAACCTACTGGAAATTCCGAACCAAAATCTGCCTTAAAGTCACTCTTGTCGACATCGTCAAAAATACCAGTGGCTCCCGAGTCAATCCCCATGTGCTCCATAATACTATGATCCTAATTGGCAGAGAGAAGAAAAAAACATCAGTCACATCTCACTGTAGACCCATTTCACTCGCTGATCATGGGCAAACCCAAGCATTCCACCTATTCAACAACTACGAAAAAGCATTGTTGACAGGAATTTTTCAGTTACTGGCTTTGGAATCTTTCTGGTAAGTCTTAATTCATGAAAGTGTTTCTTGAGCCTAAAGTCACAAAAGCATAGAAAACAGCAGGAGTCAAAGGTGGAAACAAAACTTTCCAGTATATCCATGAGTAATTAGACTGGTAGAGAACTGTCAGCTCAGTAGACATGCACCAAAACTGCAATGCTTACCCCAGACAAGAACAAAGCTAAGGGATCACTTCCAGTCTTCTTAAAGAGAACGATACAAGGGGGGAGAGATAGAAAATCTCAATATCTGATCTGAACTACTCATGCTTCAGTGAAAATCTGTTTAATGAAACCGAGTATCAACCATGGAAGAAATACCACGAAGCATTACCTCCAGTTTCACATCACGATCCTTAGAATAGTGCTCGTCCACAGCTTCCCCATTAGGTGAACGGGGTCTGGTAGTTGTAGTGATTGACAAGTCTCCGCGGGATATTAAGGTGCACATGTATGCATCGTGGGAGAACACGTCGTGCCGAGTGAACTCGGAAAAAAGTAGCACCAAATTCACAAACTCTGTCTTCTCGTGATCACTGTTTGGGTCAGCTACCGCGGGAAAAATAAAAAGTTAGACGATGGTTTCATAGAATCATAGAATCGCCAGGTTGGAAGAGACCCACCGGGTCATTGAGTCCAACCATTCCTATCAAACACTAAACCATGTCCCTCAGCACCTCGTCCACCCGTCCCTTAAACCCCTCCAGGGAAGGTGAATCAACCACCTCCCTGGGCAGCCTGTTCCAACTGTTCCTGTTTCGACTTATAAATATTTGAGTTTCGACTCTGCAAACTGCAAATCCCAGCAAATTGATTCTAAATGCTTGTGAAAAGCGGCTCAGACACTCGGTACAGGTTTCTCTCTGTCTCCACAGAACAAACTGCTTCCCATCTGATTTGCGCATTTTCACTTTGCTCCAGATGTGGGACAGACATCAGGCAGCAATGGATTCAGAGCGTCCTCCCCCAGACACATCTGCCCTTGCTGGGGGTTGGGTACAATGATCAAACCCTTGGAAAAACTAAAAAGGAGGGGGAAGAGGACAAGGACATTTCTTGTATGAAGAAAAATTAGAGCTAAATCTCTGCATTATAACAGAACTGCACTTACCTCACAAATTACATTCCTATATAGATGTTACTGTCTTATAGAATCACAGAATCACCAGGTTGGAAGAGACCCACCGGATCTATAGTACTATTTTTTTTATTCATAACAGAAAAACTTCCTAAATACTTCCAAAGCACTCAAGACCTCTGCATGCCAGGCCTCCAAGTTGGACTCGATAATCCAGTGGGTCTCTTCCAACCTGGTTGTTCTATGATTCTATGATTCTAAGTTGTAAAAGCACTGTTTTATTAAAATGTGATAACGATAGCAGAGTATTTCATCTGTTAGACGTCCTCACGCTTACCAGGGGACTTTATTAAAATAAATGCATGTTATTTTGCCAGCAGCAAAGCAGAGTCTAGAGAAATACAACACAAAAAGTTGTTGTTATTAAGTTTTCGTTTGTCACAACTGTGTTTAATTTGACTTGCTCTGTGCCACAGAACAGTTTGTAATATTGCAGTTAGCAGAAAATATCTCAATTCGTGCCAATTCTATATTGGGCAACAAAACCTCCAGCTACAGAACCACCAAACTCAATCATCAGTATTTATTTAAAAGCAAATTATGTTCTAAAAGTTCACGTTAATTTGGTATTTAATGCTATTTCTATGTAACGTTCCCCAGCTGCTCTCCCCACTCATCCTCACCCAGATGAAGAGGGACCAGATCGTATTTGAAATGCACCCATCAGAAGCACGAGTCTAAATAACACAAATAGTTTGGATGGTTTTTCAAAACCAGGGTCAGCGATGGCACAAAAACAGCACTGCCAACATCTCAGAGCCTGTAACAAATTTTAAGGTCCTCCTTTTTCCAGATGTTGAAAGGTTTCAGGATCATGCTTTAAATTAAAAGGGATTTAAAGTGTTTTAAGGGCATCAGAAAAAAACCCCAAATATACATAAGCTACCAGACACAGGAGCTACAATATCAGGCGGCTTTATTAGGTCAAGACACTTCACAGAGCAACCTACAATTAACAAAAATCCTTTTTTTGAACCCACTTATTTGTCAGCTAACAGCTTTCGACTTAAACACTCGCGTGTAATTTCCCAGTCAGTCACTTTGAATGCGGATGTGTCAAAAAGAGGTGAGTGTTTGATGCTGAATGTACATAGAAGGAAAGTAATTTCCCCAAATCTCTTACAGCTTAAACAGAAACAAACAGAGTTTCGGCCAATTTTCCTTTTGTGATAAGAAATAAAAACCACGGAAACATCCTGCAGCAAGGCAGGAGATTTTTTTTAAAAGGGCATATGAAAATAGAGTGGGTAATCACGGAAACTGTGAAACACCCGCTACAGCGAAACAATAACTCCAGCAGCCCGACGGCAGGTCAAGTTGCTGCTGACCTAGTTTGAAATATATATTAATTAATACTCACATAATGAGGGAGCTTGGGTATCTAAAAATCTCAGCAGGACATTCTGAAAAACGGGAAGACTGGAACCTGTCAAGGAGGCTGAAGACAGAGATTCCTTCTCATCTAGGGCTTCAGATTCACCGCATCTCTGCACAGTTAAATAAATTAAAATATGCATATATATATACCTACACACAAACACATGCAATACTTCCCCAATATGCATATGAGGCAATAATACATACGATTGTTTCCTGTCTTTTCATAAAACTCAAGCTTTTTCTGCGTTTTCCCCTTTATGGCAGGTTTTTTCCCTTTACCTAGTGCAGTTATTTCTAAGTTTCTTTTACCTAATCACTTTGGATTATGTATTAAAAAGGAATGACTGAGATATGGAACATCGTCTGCAACAACAGTTTGGTATAAAAGCAAAAAATTAAGATACAGAACTTCCAGCACAGTAACTCCTCTTGTTTGTGTGAACTGTACGTTACACTGAATATAATAAGCAGCAGGGCAAACATCTCCACCTCGAGTGGATTTTGGTGCTGGAGAGGCAGAACCAATACCGTGAGCTCCCTTCCCCCCACATTAATGGTTTGTGGTGAGAAGCGGACAAAGGAAAAAGGCATTGGAAAGTAAAAGTCTTTTTGCAGCTCTCGCTGTCTGTGTGTCTGTCTGCACGGAGACACCTCTGAGAGTGCTCTCATCCGCCTCTCCCCACGCTGGGGTTGAACAGACATCACATACCACTTCCCCAGGGACCCTTTAATCTAGGTGAAAAACAACATAACAGGATGCCCCATCCAGTAGAAGCTGCACGATGCTGGTGAGGCCAAGGCAGAAGGTGCTTTAGGCTCCAAGGACCAGCCCTGGTCCAGAAAGTCACAGCAAAGCTGCAGTGAACACGTTTCATTACAAAGCAGATAGTATGACCAAAGCATCAAGGAGAAGCATCAGTTTATGCCACCTGGAGTAGGATCATCTGCCACAACAGACAGACAGTCTACATCAGAGATGTCACTGCAGCCTCCTGCTTCTCCAGTGACAAGTTTCATTTCTCTTAAAAACAAAGGCAACCTTCAAAAATGCAAGACGTGAAGTTATATTCGAATTTTGCTATACAGCAAATCTTAGTTTGGGAACCTTCCCAGAGTTCCCACCAGTGGGACGGTCCTGCCCCAGCGGCCAGACCCACGCCCCTCTTTCTCAGACCCCTGTTCTTGTGACATCCCTTTATTTGGGCAAGTAGTTCACAAATAAAAACACTTCACAGAATCACTGAATCACCAGGTTGGAAGAGATCCACCAGATCATCGAGTCCAACCATTCAGACAGACATAAATCACCTAACACGGACCATTCTGAGTTAGATCATCATTTCTTCTTATTTTAAATAGAAGGGTTTTTAAATTTATCTAGAATTTTTTTTAAAAGTCAATTGATGACAAAAATCCACAGTGCTTCAAATCTAACTTACTTGTTTTGAAATGAGATTAAAGTGATGTTTCCTTAGAAATCTTATTTTTTAAGCAAGCTGTTCATGCTGTTCTAAAAGAAATAACTTACTTCTGCTTCAATTTCTGCTTGTCTCTTCTCCAGCAGTTTGGCTACAGCCATGGCCCTGTGCTTCCCGGACCTTTTACAGCTCACAGCCCATTCGCAAAGCAGCATAACCACAGCTTCATCGTTTGGGGCCACCTATTCAGAGCAAGAAGAGAGACAGAAACCCATTTCAGTTCACTTCTGGCAAACAGCCTGCAGCAACCAGCGATGTGGGGAATGAAGGCAAAAGCTGGTTTGTTCTTTAGCACTGACAGATGTACATCTTTACTTTATTCATAGTGCTTTCAGATGAAATATAATCTGGAAGGAAGAGAGGGAAATCTCAGTTTTCACTCTGCTGTTACTCAAAAACTTTCCTTTATTAAAACGTCGCACAAAACCAGAAAAGGCTCATCTGCTTTATAAGCAAGAGAAACAGGAAAAGCGCAGCACAGCCCTCCTAACCGCTTTCCTTCACTAATTCTTCTGAACCTCCTTCATCTGTTTCCAGACCATTATCTGCATCCCACCAACGTACTAAAAACCCAAATCACCCCCCCTGATCTCTAAAGGCGCATCTATCAGATTATCAAGGTTAAGAAACTCATCAAAAGCTCCATTTCTTTCTGACCAAACACAGACATTAAGAAATAAGATAGCTTTAGAAACTCCATATGTACAGAATAGCAATGGGATGTAGCAGCTTATACGATATCTACTGAGGGTTCATCCAAGAAGGATGTTGAGGCTCTGGAGTGAGTCCAGAGAAGAGTAACAAAGCTGGGGAAGGGGCTGGAGAAGAGGAGAAGCTGAGATAGTTGGGGGTGTTTAGCCTGGAGAAGAGGAGGCTGAGGAGAGACCTCATTACTCTCTACAACTACCTGAAAGGAGGTTGTAGAGAGGAGGGAGCTGGGCTCTTCTCCCAAGGGACAGGGGACAGGACGAGAGGGAATGGCCACAAGCTCCACCAGGGGAGATTTAGGCTGAACATTAGGAAAAAATTTTTCCCAGAAAGGGTCATTGGGCACTGGGAACAGGTTACCCAGGGAGGGGGTTGAGTCGCCTTCCCTGGAGGCGTTTAAGGGACGGGTGGACGAGGTGCTGAGGGACATGGTTTAGTATTTGATAGGAATGATTGGACTCAATGACCTGGTGGGTCTCTTCCAACCTGGTTGTTCTATGATTCTATGAAGCTCTGTTTCCACTAACCAGCACTGAACTAGGACCACTTAACTTCCTCGCTCCTGCTCACACTGGCTACCAACCACCTCCAGATACTACAATATTACACTAACCTACAAATTAAGCAGATGTGATCATTCCTCTTTCCCCAAGATGAGTGGAAACTACACTTACAAGTAAATATTAGTAGGACTGTAGTCAAGCACAACAAGCTTCTTTTTCAGAGTGATTAGGAATTAAAGACCCACAAGCATAAAGCTCCTGCTTCAAAGCTCTCCCAGTCGCCTCATACAATATAAAAAGCACTTGTACACCAGACAAGGCTGGTAAGTGCATACACATCACAGAGAAGGTTCCTGTAAACACACTGCAAGGGGTGAGCAAGATATTAAATGACTGGGTGGGGGGAAAAAAGGGAAGAGGAGAAAATGCTTTTTCTCTCACTGAAGTGAAGCGAGATAGTAATGCCACCACTATTGTGGTTAGACCAGCCAGCTAACAACAGAAAGACAAATAGTGCATGGTTTCGAAGGCAATGCAGAACACCTGAAAGTCTGATCTTCACACTGACTTCTCTCCTTTCTGCTAACAAGTAAAATCATGGCAACAAAAAAAAAAAAAAAAAAAGAAAACCCAGATGTTTCTGCATCTGAAGCAGCAGGATCCAACTCAGAGGTCAGGCAAAGTGCATCAGGTCACCCGTTCCCTCAAGCTGCGTCTGCATCATGTCCTGCAGCATCCCAGGGACAGCAACACAGGACCTCCTAAACCCTCCCTCTTGCAGGGTACGGCACCTCTTGCAGAAAGGTCAAGTAGTTTATCTTCTCAGGCAAGGAGTAGGAGGTGCTCCTACAACTGAATGAGGAACTTCAGGAAAGTAAAGAAGGAAAGCCACAAGGAGGTGGGTCATCAATGCCAAAGGTTAAATTTAACATCTAGAAAGAGACAGCTCTACAGCTAAGAACACACATACAGTTAATTCTGTTCTCAAACAAGTCACCTGCTAACACTGTGATATTGTTTGGTGCCATAATATAAATAAACACCTCCCCAATTCTATGCCTATAAAAAGCAGAAGTACTTTTTCACAGGCATAGAACCCAACATCACCACAAATCAAGCATGTAGAGGTGATTGCACACCTTAAAAACAAAACCGACCAGTGTTGCTTCTGCATTTTCATATATATATATATGCAGAAGTGATGTCTTTGGAAACAAGAAAGCCCACTGTAAATACCTGAAGCATCAAGACGTTTATCCACTTAAAAGTGGTATAGTTGAAATTCTTTAAGTGCCTAAAAACACTGGGTTTGGTTCTCAGGGATTAAAAAAAAACATTATCTGAATGCAAGTAATAATTTGAACCCTCTGATGCAGACTTTTGTTGGGCAAGCTGGCCTCACCAGAGCCATTCCCATAGCTCGGGCTTTGGCAACACAGGATCCTGTAGCAGCTAAGAAAAGTAAAGGTGAAGTATCTAACCACCAAATACTTTGCTTTTAACAGAGAATAAATAAAAACATTTGAAGATGGTATCGAGTTCCTGCAATAGAAATAACCACTCAAAACCCTTACAGTAATTACGCCTCTATGAGGTTCATGGGCCACAGGAGATGACACTACTGACCCCACAGCTCATCTGGAGAGCCGCAACAAAGTGGAAAATGAGTCAGTCCAACGCTGGAAACTCAAGCGCTGCTTTGTTGTGATGTTGACAACATATAGGGGACAGCAGAGCTCCCTGCCCTGCTGCACAGCCGCCACAGCCACTGCACAGCTTCCTCCCTCCCGATGCTGTCTCATGATAGCTGTACTGCACAGCTTCCTCCCTTCCCACCCCGGTTTTACTTATATGAGCTAAGAACACAACGACGCAACATCTCGGAACGTTTTCAGGTTCTTGATCTGTTTGATTTGGGATCCGGCAGCTACAGGTGGGCTCAAAACTATTGCTTTGTAGAGAAACACTGAGATCACATTTAAAATTCATGGCAGAAAACCAAAAAGAGCGGTTCATGCATTACTTAATGACTATGCTTTGCGGTCAAGGTGCTGGAGCACAGAACAAGCATGAACATCACAGAATCGCTTGGTTGGAAAAGACCTTTGAGATTGAGTCAAATCATAACAGTCCATGACTAAACCAGATCCCTGAGCACCTCATCCACCCGCCTGTTAAACCCCTCCAGGGAAAGGGACTCCACCACCTCCATGGGTGAGCTCTGCCAGTGCCTGAGAACCCTTTCGGTGAAGATATTTTCTTGATGTCCAATCTGGACCTGCGCTAGTGCAATTTGAGGCCACCCCCTTTTGTCCTACTGCTTATTATTTCGGAGAAGAGACCAACTCCCACCTCACTATAACCTCCTTCCAGACAGTGATGAGGTCTCTCCTCAGCTTCCTTTCCTCCAGGCTAAACAACTCCACCTTCCTGAGCCACCTCTCACAATCCCTTGTTCTTCAGTCCATTCCTCACCTCTGTTCCCTTTCTCTGGACACGCTCCAGCCCCTTGACATCCTTCTTGTTGTGAGGGGTTCAAAACTGAACACAGTACAGGGCAGGCAGAAACTGCACCTCCCTCAAAGCAGGGGAAGCTCTCCCACATACAAGACCCTTCCCTCAAGATTCCCAAAGTTTCCACAAGTGTTAATGAAAGGAAAACACTCCAAATGGTAGAGATTATTTACACAAGGTAGCACACACCTCTGACAAAATTTCAAGGTACTGGAAGGTAGCTATAAGGTCTTCTCAGAGCCTTCTCTTCTCCAGGCTGAACAACCCCAACTCTCTCAGCCTGTCCTCACAGCAGAGGTGCTCCAGCCCTCTGGCCATCACGCTGTCTTTGACGTCCATCTGAATTCCTATGATGCCAGAAGATGTTTTTCATTTTCGAGTGAAAAAGGCCTGTTTTTCAACTTGGTTCTCATGAAGAGAGTTTGTTACCGATCCAGAGAGTGAATATTTGTCTTTCTGAGATCACTTCTCTGGAAACTAAACAAACAGGAAAACCCGACAACCCTGCTGTGCCTGTGGGAAAGGAGGTCTGCTGATAGCTTCGGAGTAAGTAAGCTGCAAGTTCAGTTTGTTACTGCCTAAGGGGCCTTCAAAATGACTGTGGGGAGGCCCTGGCCCAGGTTGCCCTGAGAAACTGTGGCAGCCCCATCCCTGGAGGTGTTCGAAGACAGGTTGGATGGGCCTTTCAGCAGCTTGGTCCAGTGGGAGGTGTCCCTGTCCATGGCAAGGGTGGGACTGGATGGGCTTTGAGGTCCCTCCCAACCCATTTTAAGAGAAGAAAGACCTAAATACAAGCTGAGAGAGTTAAACTTTAAAAGCAATTCCAGTGCACAAACATCCGCAAAATTTCAGGATTCTATATAATAATTTCAAGAAAGTCAATATCATTCCTTAAAAATCAAGCACTCTCATTTCATCCACTGACTACTGCACATTAGCTAGGAAATACTGGAATGAAGTTTCATTTACTAGGTCCTCCCTGCCCTGCTTAGGTGTACTTCAAGCTAAACTGAACCAAGTTGTGTTTACCTAGACAGGAAATTGTCAAATTAAGAAGTCTCACCAACCATTCCGAAAAGAAAACAGAGAAACAATTCCTTTCTGAATTCCCTTCCTTAGCTGTACCCATGGAAGACTACAAGAGATGATAAAATCTAGGGAGATGAAAAGCTAGGTGAGAGTTGGGTGGGAAGATAATGGGTAGGAGGCTGAGAGGAGACCTCATTGCTCTCTACAACTACCTGAAAGGTTGTAGAGAGGAGGGAGCTGGGCTCTTCTCCCAAGTGACAGGGGACAGGACAAGAGGGAATGGCCTCAAGCTCCACCAGGGGAGATTTAGGCTAGAGATTAGGAAGAAGTTTTTCACGGAAAGGGTCACTGGGCATTGGAATAGGCTGCCCAGGGAGGTGGTTGATTCACCTTCTCTGGAGGTGTTTAAGGGATGGGTAGATGAGGTCCTGAGAGACACGGTTTAGTGTTTGATAAGAATGGTTGGACTCGATGATCCGATGGGTCTCTTCCAACCTGGTGATTCTATGATTCTATGACCTCAGATGAGTTCTCATAAAACGTTATGGAAAAGATGCTCCTGCATTCTCTTGCTCACTCTTCCGACCACTTCTATTTATGCACAAACTGACTCACATCTTCAAAGGGAGTGACCTTTTAAAGAGGCAGAAAGGAATGAAAGGTCTTCCAAATCTGAGTGCAATGCAATCTTACTGTAATTTTAAAATGCGTGGTAACAATACAAACCTGTTTGCTGGGTTTATTTATTTAGAGGCACCCTCACAATAACACTTCAGCAGCAATCATTGTGGAGCTGTGCACAAAGGATGTTTCGAGTCAAAGAAATGTCAGATGGCAAATACCTGCAGCTATAAATAAGGCCAGGAGTTTTCTCTGCAATACCATCTCAAATGAAAGAGAATTCACTGCTTTATGACACATCGCAGATTCCTATTTTTCAAATCCTCCTACCCTCTTGAATCTGAGAAACTCCACACGAGTCAGTAAAGCAGAATGAGAAAGGACAGGTTTCTTTGTATTGCTCACAGTGCACTGTCACACTCCCAAGGCAGCATCATTCCCACCATATTCTGTGTGATATTACACTTTTATTGGCTGTCAGACCTTCACACCAAAAGAACTCAACAACTGTTATTATTATTTGGAACTTCACGGATAAAATGCTGAGCAGCTGACAGATGTGGTAAGTGCTACACAGAGCCTGATAAAAGCCCTGTGCCTGTAAGGAATCCTATCACACAACAGCTCCCAGGCTGAGATCCATGATTAAGGTTCATATGAAGGTTTTCCTATGGGATTATACAGAGATCACCAGTCCTAGAAGCCAGAGACAGCCATAGAATCATAGAACAACCAGGATGGAAAAGACCCACTGGATCATCAAGTCCAACCATTCCCATCAATCACTAACCCATGTCCCTCAGCACCTCGTCCACCTGCACCTTAAACCCCTCCAGGGAAGGTGACTCAACACCCTCCCTGGGCAGCCTCTGTCACTGCCCAATGACCCTTTCTGTGAAAAATTTTTTCCTAAAAGAAAAAAATAATGATCCTTGCACAGGTCAATGAGAATCTCCAACGTAGCTCTTATCTCTGGTTTAAGATCTGCTTATTAACACAGCATTTAATGCAGTCAGTGTTCCTCAACAGTTTAAGTCTTCACCAAGTCACTATAGAAGTGTTGGATCCTCCTCCTGCTTCTGTGACCTCTCTCAAGGTCAAGGTCAGAGAGTGTGTCCTGGGTCTGGTCAAAATGTGGGTTTAATATCACATCTTCTCACACAGCTACATGTGCCACTTCTGTCACACACAACATGATGCTCAAATTCCAAGCTCCTTTCAACTCCTGCCATCCATCTACTCTGTTTAGAATCATAGAATCACCAGGTTGGAAGAGACCCACCGGATCATCGAGTCCAACCATTCCTAGCAACTTCAACTCAAACCATGACCACAGCTCAGCTCCTCGCTCCACGTTTTTCTCCACTCTGCTCCCTTGTCACCAATGCTAACAGATCCCAGCCTGCAGCACCATTCCTCTGCATCTCCCTATGGGATGAAAAGCAACTCTTCCTCCTCCATGGCCGCAGAGTTATCCTGGCTGCACCCACCTGCCCTCCCTCATTCTAGCCCCTTCTCCCAAGTCCAACTTTTGCTCTGACACTTGGAAGTTGTCAATTATACATGAAAACACTTCTGAAGAAATAAACAGCATGTATAGAAGCAGCATCCCAAGCACATCCGTCTGTTCAGTTCATCTCAGAACCCAAGTGCTCTGTAGCGAGAGCCACTTTCCTCTCACTCCAGCATATGGCCCATGCTTTGGGGCACCAATCTCTATATATACTCACACTCTCATCATTTGCTGTCTTCATGATAACGTTTTGTAATCTAGTAGAAAAAATGGACAGGAAATAAGTTCCAAACATGTTCCAGTTGGGCTCACATCAAAGCAGGGGTAGTGGATAGCTGTCCTCCACAGAACATTTTGCTTTAAATAACTGTGTCAGGAGGCAGACATCTTATGATTGACATCTTATTTACACAACACAAGTTTTTACAGGCTTACATGAGTTGCCAACAGAAAACAGAGTGTAGGCGACCTCAGAACTTCGTCTTTTCTGCCAAGAAAAAACAGCCTACATTTATTAAGGGGTGGAGTGGGGTGAAAAACTGACAAGACATCCTTGTGTGCTGCATCTAGTGGCACCACAGCCAATGCACAATCAGTGCAGAGAGGCACCAACATCCAGCAGCCGTCTGGGAGTTCCGCAACTGTTCTTTGGGAAACAGGGCAGCACTTCCACCATGTGCACTCAGCCTGACAGGGAGGTAGGCACCTAAACACCACATTGGTAACTCAAATAGAACTTGAGGTTCAAATGCCAAAATAAAATCCATTCTCTGTGGAACATGAATCAGAATAACCAGGTTGGAAGAGACCCACCGGATCATCAAGTCCAATCGTTCCTATGTCACTAACAACACTAACCCATGTCCCTCAGCACCCGTCCCTTAAACCCTTCCAGGGAAGGTGACTCAACCCCCTCCCTGGGCAGCCTCTACCCATGCCCAATGACCCCTTCCAGGAATTTTTTTTTCCTAACGTTCAGCCTAAATCTCCCCTGGCAGAGCTCGAGGTCATTCCCTCTCGTCCTGTCCCCTGGCACCTGGGAGAAGAGCCCAGCTCCCTCCTCTCCACAACCTCCTTTCAGGGAGTTGGAGAGAGCAATGAGGCCTCCCCTCAGCCTCCTCTTCTCCAGGCTAAACGACCTGAAGATCCCTCAGCTGCTCCTCATAAGATTTGTTCTCCAGCCCCTTCATCAGCTTCATTGCTCTTCTCTGGACTCGCTCCAGGACCTCAAAATACACCAGGACCAGAAAATATTCCCCACCCCTCTCAGTACAGTTGCCATCTCCTTAGGAACTGAGGTGAGAGGAGAGTTTAGCCATTACCTCTTGGTTGTCTTTATTCTGATTTGCCCAGAAAATCTTATGGTAAAGTGTCTCCATCGAATTGCTGGAATCCGATCTGTCAAAACAATGCCGATCCAAGACTTCTAAGGTGTGCAAAACTCTGCTGATGGTCACCCCTAGAGACAGGGGTTAGAGGGGAGGGGGAAAATAAAACACGAAAGAAAAAGGTTTACACAGGAATACATTGCATTACAGCCACCTGCCAAATCTGTTATTGGAATTAGCCATGGCACAACAGGATTATACGAAGAGAATAACAGATGTAAACCATAAATTCCCAATGTTTGTTTAATTTTGAGCTGTCTTACCTGCAGTTGATTCTTGGCACTTGTCAAAAGACCACCGCACCTCCACAGCACGACCCCTTTGCTTTATCTGCTGTTCCACTTCATAAATCTTTGCCCGAACCTGTTGAAACAAGAGAGCTGCTAAGTAGCTACTGGTGGGGAGTCTCGGTTTTCATTTCAAGCTTGTGACAGCTTTCTCAGCAGGAGCAAGGTACCCTACAGCGTTCCACAACACTTCCTACGTTTGGGAACAACAAACTGAAGTACATTCCCCTCAAACAGTTTTGTCTGCTACAAAAGTCATCGTGTACAATAAAACGCCTCTTCCACCCAAGCAAAAGTTAATTTTCAGTTTATCTGAACAGCCTCATTACACAATATGGTCCAGCAAGACACTACTTATCTGCCATTTTATACCTTAAAGTATTTTCAATTTAAATATAGAAAACAACCGAATGTAATTAAAATTCCTGAGGTATGGAACTGTTAGAATGGGTCCAGAGGAGGTCATATGAATGATCCGAGGGCTGGAGCACTATGAGGACAGGCTGAGAGAGTTGGAGATGTTCAGTCTGGAGAAGAAAAGGCACCAGGAAGACGTTAGAGCAGCCTCCAGTGCTGAAAGGGGTTCCAGGAAAGGTGGGGAGAAACTTTTTACAAAGACATGGAATGATAGGAAAAAGAAATAGAAGAAATTCCTCATGATGAGAGTGGGGAGGCCCTGGCCCAGGTTGCCCAGAGCAGTGGTGGCTGCCCCATCCCTGGAGGGGTTCAAGGCCAGGTTGGATGGGGCTTGGAGCCCCTGATCCAGTGGGAGGTGTCCCTGCCCATGGCAGGGGTGGCACCGGATGGGTTTTAAGGTCCCTTCCAACCCAAATCTCTCCATGATTCTATGAAGTAGTTAAACTTGGCTGTAACCGTAATGATCACAAATCATCATTTGAGACAAAAAAGCAGATCTTAATAATTAGACAATGTAAAAAAAACTTACCTGCTGATTAAATAGTGAATTTCCACCTGGCATAGGCAAACTAGACGGAGCAACTTGAAGTAAATCCAGAGGTGAGCCTGGATTAATGTTCTTATTTTCATTTGTGGAATAATTCCACACCAAGGCACTTGGGCAACAAAGAGTTACAGTCTGCAAGCAACAGTACAAAACAGAAGTAATTTCTTTTTCTAAACAGGTGATAGACAACACCAACAATAAGAGTTTGACACTCAGAATCTACAAAGAGATAAAAAGACAGGCCTATGCATGATTGCTTTAGAACACCCATTTGGGGACATTCACCGCCTAGATGAATTTTTCTCTTCATTATTAAAATGATTAAACACACATGTTCAATTCCCATTTGTATTGTTTTCATAACACCATCAAGGAACATCAAAGATTAATTTCCATCAGATCCTTTCTGCAAAAGGTGAATGGACTTCAAGTCATTTTGGTGTTCAGCTTACGGGAAGAAGCTAGAGGAGAGAAACTAATATTAAAGAAATTAAAATCAACTCTTCTGTCAAGATTTTAAAGCACAGAAGCGTCATCAAAATGCACCATGAACTTCAGATTCACTTCAAGAGAAAGGTTTTGCATTGCCTCACAAGAGTCATTTCACAATGGTTTGACCACAGGTGCCTATTACCCTGTAACATTCGTTAGAGCAAAAGCAGAACGGTTTGGTGCTTGGGGTCAGCTCTTAAATATCATCTAAAATCATGGAAGCCAATTCATCTTACAGATGTTTATTTTTTGAGACTACTGGAATACTCATTGGGAAGCTCCTTCCAAGTATGGATCTGGATTATAAAGCAGCCCTGCAACAAAAACACTGCCTAGAGAAATGCTCCTCAGAAAGACAGAGCTTGTCTGACTCCAGGCTGTTCTCTGGACGTGCTTAGTAGCACAAGAAAAAGGGGTAGAAAGAAGAGCAGAGAAAACAAGAGTTATAGAAACCCAAACAGTACAGGACAAGCAGAAAGGTTACCAGCTGTGTTGCAAGTAGAGAAAAGCTGTAAAGCTGCCAGAGTACATGAGCACATCCCGGCAGCCCAGGACGGAGACAAATGCTGAAGTTCCCATGACAGATCCATGTTCAACAGGAAAAGTCACAGCCTGCTGAGAGCCAGATGGGATCTAACTTCCTGACTTACGCACCCCAAGGAGAGGGAGGGTGTGGATTCTCTCCCTCTTTCTTTGCTCTGCTAGCACTGAGCCTTTCCTGCACCTCCTTGGCTCTGGATGTCCCACACAGCAATGACTAGGAGAAAGCAGCAGTCCTCAGAGAGGGAGCACCATGAGAAAGGGCTCTTTTACTGTGGAATCTGCTCCAGTTGACCCTGCCTGAGTAGTGGTGGATGATATCACCCTGTCAACCTCACCTATTCTGCAGTTCTGTGCTCCCAGGGGCACACGTGCACTCCTGGGACAGCGACCAAGACATCTCCGCACAGTCCCACGAGACAGACAACTGAACAGACAGCAGGAGGGTGTGAGGAAGTCTCAGCAGGTCAGCACTGGGGAAGGCAAACAATCACAGCTCATCAGACAAGCCCTTTTTTAGAAGATAATTACTCTCCTGACAATTCTGCTGTTGTCAAGTAACAAGCTTAAGTGAACAGTCTCTTCTGTTCCACAGTCTTTAAAACTACGGAAGTTGATAAAGTTTGTAATTCTGAGAAAAACAAAACAAAGCAGCCTGCAGTGGCACCAAGCGTTGGTGAAGGAAATCCTCAAAGTCTGGAGCTTGCAGGAGGCAGGAGGTGCCATCTTCTGTCCAGCCACACTCAGACACACAGGGTCTGGCAGAATCACACAAGTTCACTGATGAGAATATGATGAGATGTGCAGAGCATTGCAACAACTAGAAACATTCCACCGCAGAGCAAAGGTTCAGCCGTCTCTGTCAGCAGAGTTGTTCTTTCCCACAGCAGAAGCGCAGACAGACAGACAGGCAGCACAAGCTTCTCCAGGTTGTTCCACCACTGTGACTCAGCTGGTGCGGAGAATCCACCCTCCAACCTCCCCTAGACCCACTCAAGTCCTCACCCTTTAATGGATGCAGGTACATTTCAAACCACAACCACTGCAGTCACACCCAAACCCCACTCTTTTGTGAAAAACTGAATGGTTATAGCCTTAAAAATAAAAAGCAAAACGTTGGCCTACCTGCAGCATACAACTAAGTCCATACACCAGTGGACGGTGCTGAGGGCAGGAGAGGAAATCGGAACAGGCGAGCTGTACCGGGCTCACCACGGGACCAGGGGCAGTCGGGCTTGGGGCTGCCAGAGGAGGGTTACTGGCTCCAAGAATCACGTGAGGAGAGTGTGCAGCTACAAGGTTAGGACCATCGCTTAGCAATAAAGATAGGCGTCTGGCACAAAAATAAGCAAGGCGACGGGATAGGTAAGCTGACTGAACAAACTCTTCCGAATACTGAAATTTAAAAGAATGCAAAGCTTACTACACAGTCTGCTCCGTGGGTTCATTTTCTTTAGCCATCTAACATCGAACACGCATAAAGTAAATAGTGGAGGTAATCCCTTCTAACAGTCCAGAAGTTAAAAAAAGAGCAGCTCAAATGCAAATCTGTATTTCTGCCTCTCAAGAATTCCACCTGCCCTCCAGGACCAGTTAACAGTAACAAAAATCCTTCTAGCAATTCTAGTTAAGGACTTTAAAGCATGAACGTTTTAAAGGTGCTTATGAATTCCAAATATGCAACATGCAATATATTTCCCTAAATGTCCCAAATAAAATTGTTTATAAGTAGATTCCCATTTATATAGGCCTCCCAGTACCTGAAGGGGCTTATAAGAAAGCGAAGGGAGTGCTTTTTGCAAAGGGCATGGACTGATAGGATGAAGGACAAAAACTTTAAATTGGAAGGGGAAAGATTTAGATTAGACATTAGGAAGAAATTCTTCCCTCTGAGGGTGGGGAGACCCTGGTCCAGGTTGCCCAGAGCAAGGGTGGCTGCCCCATCCCTGGAGGGGTTCAAGGTCAGGTTGGATGAGGCTTGGAGCAATCTGGTCCAGGGGGAGGCAGATTATCTTTAACGTCCCCTCCAACCCAACCACTCTCCGATTCTGTGATTCTATGATTTTACCACCACAAATACTATAATAATTTAACATGTATCAATCAATTATATTGCATCTGACTTTAAAACATCCATGTACCTGCAGCATTAGAGGCATCAACAGCTTAAGGAGATCATCATCAGTGGGTCTAATCTTTTCCAAAACGTCCAGTATCCATGTCAAATACTCATGTCTCTCGAGCATTCCTTCCTTAAAGGATTCCAAATAACAAATCGCATTAAGTGGGAGCACCAAAGCATGGGTGTAATTACAAGTTTTAGTTCTTTCCTGGTTTACCCCTCGTTGTCCCTGCCGGTACAGAGTTCCCACGCCCCTCGGCCACCACTGCACACACAGGAACCAGCCACCACCAGCACCAATCACCTCCACAGTTCCAATTCAGCTGCCTAATTTACTACTGATAGAGAGATTCCCTCCCAGAAACCCTTCTGCTATTTCTGCCCTTGGGTAGGAACAGCCAGAAAGTTAATCTGGACTGGAAGAGGGTGAAACTGAACAGCTAGGCCACCACCACAACCCCCAGGGCTTCATGCACCGCAGTGGCCTCAGCTTGACCAACAATGACTGAAAACACCATTAAAAGATGAGATAATATAGAAGAGAGACTGATCAAGTACATTGTTGCAATCGCAATCAAGGCTTTTTGAGTCAGCAAACCTTTAAATGAATTAGCATTAACAATTTATGCAAGTCTTATGACAAAAGCTACCACCGAGTTCTAAAATTGAACTTTCCAAGAATGGCAACCTCAAAAAAAAAAATAAAAAATCCATGTGTTATTAAAGTATTACCTGAAACATATAAAATGACAACTTTTCATTATATTCCCACTGCTTCAGGGCTTGTTCCATCTCTTGGGGCGTCACTCCGGAGCTGTTGCCTTGGCTGGCAGTCACGTGATAAAACTCTGCTACCTTTGCCAGCTGCTCTCGAAGGTACCTGGTTATAATTTGAGTCCACTCTACAACACAAGTTTGCAATTAAAACACTTCAGGTGGTAAAAGGGAAGGTTTCTGTCACAATGAGAATTGAAACAAACGTATATTGCCTTTGCCATCAAACATATTCCTCTGAAACATCAACCCACGGTTGCATAATGCTGCACCTACTGTGAATTAATGAGGTCCCTGTGCACTGACCTCAAAGCACAGTCAGCGTGCAAGCAGCCTCCTAGCTTAGTGTGGCATAAAAAGCACCGACATCAGGTCAGTCCTTAGGGAATCACTCGTTTCTTTCATCAGAATTCAGCATTCAGCCACAAAACACTCTCGAAACGGGTAAAACAAATAGACTTCATTACTTCCTTCCATCTGGAGATTTACTCCCCCTTCCTTTCCCCTCTAAATTCCATCAGTGTAAAACTCAAAGGGACTTGGCACAAGCAATGGAATATATAATTTATTCTTCCTAGAACCACTCCAAAACAGGCAGCTCCTCCAGATTCTCACTCCAAGGAGAATGCAGGAGCAGCGTTTCAGGTCAGGGTGACCAGTACAGTACAACGATCTGCAAGACTTGTAGAGAGGAGGGTGATGGCCCCTTCTCCCAAGGGACAGGGCACAAGACAAGAGGGAATGGCCTCAACTTCCACCAGGGGAGGGTCAGGCTGGACATTAGGAAAAAAATTTTCACAGAAAGGGTCATTGGGCACTGGAACAGGCTGCCCAGGGAGGGGGTTGATTCACCTTCCCTGAAGGTGTTTAAGGGACTGGTGGATGAGTTGCTGAGGGACATGGTTTAGTGTTTGATAGGAATGGTTGGACTCGATGATCCAGTGGGTCTCTTCCAACCTGGTGATTCTATGACTGATGATCTTTCCCTTGTTCTGGATAAGTTAGTAGGTGCTGTTCAGCAAACACACAAACCTACTGAAAATTCTCTCTGCTTCAGCAGTGATCCCATATCTGGTATAATCAGAGAAATTAGTGAACAGAAGTAAACTTGCTCAGTCATACAGAAAGCTTCGGGAAAAGAGGAATGGTAAGGAAGGGATTCTCTTCACAGTAACTGGAACAACCAAGGATATTTGTTAGTATCTCAGAGACAAACATCTGACAGAACTGCGTGTAATCAGCACATTTTTTGAATACATAACGCGAGTGCTTTGACAACCTCAGCCTGTTTACTGGCAGTTACAGGAACTACCACTCCCAAACAACTACTCCCGCTGTTCGCTACCCACCTCAGATTTCAACTAGCACATTCACTCTTATTTCCCTTTGCATTTCTAATCACCACTGCTGTCAACACAGAGACTATGCTGGATGGTTTTCTATCCAAATACACAGAAATTTCTGTATAACACTAGTGGGTTTTAGAGTTTTCATAGAGCGGTTTGACTACATTTACTTCAAACATTCACTCGCTTTTGGAAAAACAATTCCAAATCCAGCACTTCAAACTTATTTTATGTGACAGAATGAAGGAATAATTTTCCCAAAGCAATTACCAATTGCTCTGTGCCACTGAGCTGGAAACCCCGCAACTGCCTTTCTGTTACCTGAGGCACAGATTGAAAACATTTTGGAAACTGTCAAAGGCTGCTCCGTAACACATATCAAACTACTTCCCAAGAAGCTCCCAACAGCCTTTGCCAAAGAGGGAATTTGGACAGAGGAGGTAAAACTTCAGTAACCAACACCAGGATATTCACAGAATAATAGAATCATAGAACAACCAGGTTAGAAGAGACCCATCAGATCATCAAGTCCAACCATTCATTGATAAAAATCACACACACCTCAGCCCACAGACACTTCTTCTGGTCTTCGTCCTCACTGTGAAGCAGGTACCAGCACAGAGCCAGCCCAAACCAGGCAGGAGCATCTGCCTACTCCACAATACATACAACCACCTTGCACCTTCCCTGTAAGCATAAATACTTCTAAAATAAAGACCTACTATTCCCAGTCACAGCAAACTAGTTCTAGATCAATTCATCATAACAGAACACACAACTTACACTTTCCTCACCTCCTCCTTACTCCTTTTGGCCTTAACTGCACCCTAATAAGCATATGTCCCAAGCAAAGGAGCAGTCTGAGTCCCGGGAACCAGAATCACACCATTTCAGTCACCTGGGAGAGCCACAGATGCTCTCTTATCGCTAGCAGAGCTACTCGCAACAGATGAGGAGAGCAACCAGCAAGCTCTCGCTGCCTGCTCTGAGCCTCCTGCTATGACCCACCCCAATAAACGCTCTCATCATGCAAGAGGAAAGCGGAGACAATCTGAGAGGTTGGAGAGAGCGTTTCAGCATCCTGTGGTGTGAAGGACAGAGGAGTTTTTGAGAAGGAAAAGATCAAGTCACCCAGCCTCAACCAGCAGGGTCAAAATAGCTCAAAAGAGCCTGAACCCATCCCATGGTGGACGAGGAGGGAGGAACTGTGCTAATCTCCCACGAAAACAGCACAGAGCTCACTATGGAAAAGCCAACCCCAGCACAGCAGCTTCCCAGGGTTCACGCACCAACAGGGGCAACAATCTGACTAGATATCTAGGCAAGCATCTCTCTCCTTCCTTGCCAGCCACACAAACTGTCTCCTCCTTGCTCTCTCTCTAGAAGTCTGACTGATTTTTGAAAGTATTTTTAAGACTATCCCTAAAGAACAAACTTGGAATGTTTGCTAGAAAAAAAAAAATATATATATTTCTTTGGGGGGGGCTTTAACTAACTCAGAGGGAAAACTAGTGTTACGAGTCTACAAACAATAATAAAATCCCATAAAGCAAGGTTTGAAAGGCAACAGAGTGAGTTGGCAGGAAGAAGTAGACATTTCTCACAGCAGTACAGAGATGCTGCTAAACAGCAGTAAAATTGTCTTTTCTGTACTTGTTTTGAGAACAAAGAAGGAAAACGTACATTCCAGACAATAGAAAAGCTGTAGGTAGCAGATGTAAATGAAGAGAGCACAACTACAACTTCAATTACAGTTACAAATACCTTTAAACACCTTAAAGGTGTTCACGGCTTAGCCCCAGGCAGCGGCAGCTAAGGTTAGTACTGAAAATAAACACGTTGCCACCCATGTTCTAAGCAGCAAGCTTGGAAATCCACGTCTGATCCCAGCCTTTCTAAATTAGCGGTTCTGTTCATTCCCTGCTAACATTTATCTTAGCGCAGCCTTTGTCTCCCCTGCCAACCCCGTGGAGATCAGTGGTGGAGGTGCAGCACAATCATATCCTCAGAGGCCGCGCCTGGAGATACAGAGAGGAATCAGCTGAGAGGAGATGTGGCCAAGGAGGCAGCATTTATGCTTCACAGATCTTTCTACTCTTTGACACACATTTCTACACAAAACTGATATAAAAGAATTTTATTCCCTTTTCCACTACAAAGATTCCACTTCAGACACCAGAGCCACAACAAGAGGACCAGATCTCTTCAGCTGTTATTATGCATTTAGATAAGAGAGATGGTTATTTACCGATATTTGGGTCGGTGGCCTGGCGTTTCTTGATTTTAGCTTCAGAAATAGCAACATAGTAGGCACATGTCATTTTGATCAGCCATGCCGCTCGCAGAAGTGGCACAGAATATTTTGCCAAATAAGCAAAAACATCTTCTTTCTTACTGAGAATCGGAACCTGAAATGAAACAGGAAACAAGTTATAGCAGTGGGCACCTGTGGGTTAAAGCCCAGGCCACCTCTGGTCAATCCCAACACTGCCTGGACAACATCAGACTCCTTCACCAGCCCAGGAACCCACCACACTAACAGCACCTACTGGCCAGGCATATAGAAATAGAGACTTCACAAAGAGATACAGCCCCACGTTTCCCCCCAGTTTCACCAAGAGCATCCTTCTCCCACTCAGAGATGCCCGCAGGGCCACTAGCAAAACCCTGGATGCAGCCACAGGCATTCAAAGTGCAGGAAGAGACACAGAAGCTAATCCTCAGAACCTTTGGAAAACAGAGATACTTTTAGGATGAGGGTTTAATTACATAGGAACCATCAGTGTCATGGGCAACCCTCATTCAGAGGAGTCCTTAATAGCATCTCAGAAACACAGCTAATGCTGCCAGCACCGGCCACGCACACAACAGGCTGGTCTCCCACAAGGCTTCCAGGTAGAAAGTCACACAGCACAACCCAAGAAATAGAGGAAGGAGTATTTCAATACCTTTTTTGCTAAAAGAGTCAGTGGTTTACTTCCTGCTAAATCTGTGAACCAGTTGTGAATTGCACTCTGAGACCGAGCAGTAACCAGCCAGTAGTTGTCTTTGGCATTTACTTGTGGTTTCTTCTTTCCCGTGTCCTGGAAAGTGTTAAGCTTTAGCTTTTCTGCTAATATACTGCTAAAGTAAGCGCCGATCTGGTGGGGAAAAAAAAAAAGCAGAACATGTATGACAACTCAGTGAGCAAGCATCTATCGTACATCAGTGCACAAAGGATTTCCATCTGAAGAGATGTAGAATTATAGAATCATAGAACAACCAGGTTGGAAGAGAACCACCAGATCATCAAGGTCAACTGTTACTATCAAACACTAACCCATGTCCTTCAATACCTCGTCCACCCGTCCCTTAAACGCCTCCAGGGAAGGTGATCAACCCCGTTCCTGGGCAGCCTCTGACAGCACCCAATGACCCTTTCCATGAAAAAAAATTTCCTAATGTTCAGCCTGAACCTTCCCTGGTGGACTTGAGGCCATTCCCTCTTGTCCTGTCCTCTGTCACTTGGGAGAAGAGTCCAGCTCCCTCCTCTCCACAACCTCTTTCCAGGTAGTTGCAGAGAGCAATAAGGTCTCCCCACAGCCTCCTCTTCTCCAGGCTAAACACCCCCAGCTCTCTCAGCCACTCCTCATAAGGAATGTTCCTCATATTTATAGTTGGGTAATTATAAAATCTACGCAAAGCTTTCAGGAGACACTGAACTTGCTTTAGTAATTCTACACTTCAGTCTTCCAAATAACTGCAAGCACTTCCATGTGGATTTCTGTTTTACTTTTCCAACAGTTATGTTCAACACTCGAAACCAAAATAATAACAACAGGAAGTGCCTGCAGGTGGCAATTCTAGAAAACAAAATCAAAAGAATGTAACTCCCTTTCTACTCTGCTCTTGTGAGACCCCACCTGGAGTTCTGCGTCCAGTTCTGGAATCCCCAGCGTAAGAAGGATATGGAACTATTGGAACAATTCCAGAGGAAGCCACAGGGATGATGCAAGGGCTGGAGCATCTCTGCTATGAGGACATGCTGAGAGAGTTGAGGTTGTTCAGCCTGGAGAAGAGAAGGCTCCAAGAAAACCTTAATAGCAGCCTCCCAGTACCCAAAGGAGCTCCAGGAAAGCTGGGGAGGAGCTTTTTACAAGGGCTTGGAGTGACAGGATGAGGGGGAATGGTTTCGAATTTGAAAGGGGAGGATTGAAATTAGACATTAGGAAGAAATTTCTTACAATAAGGGTGGTGAGGCCCTGGCCTAGGTTGCCCAGGGAAGTGGTGGCTGCCCCATCCCCAGAGGTGGATGGGACCTTGAGCAGCCTGGACCATGGGAGGTGTCCCTACCCATGGCAGGGGTTAGAACTAGATAATCTTAAAGGTCCTTTCCAACCCAAACCAACCCATTCCATACCATATTAGCTCTGTAATTAACTTCAAAGACTTTCAACCAGAGAGCAAAACAACCAAGAAGCAAGCTCAAGCACTGCCGGCTTGGTTCCAGTTTCAATCAGCACACTCAGATCTCTTACCTTGGAGGCATTGATGACGATATTTCTAGCAGACCCATGCTCATCTCCTGAGAAGGCAGGTTGGTTACTGAAGCCTTGCTTTACATTCACTGCAGTAAGTTCATCCTGCAAAGAGTGTTTTAAGTGCAAAAAAGTGAAATGACAATTTCAGAAGTCACACCGCTGCATGTCTTACAGAAAATTTATGTATTAACTAGTAAGTCACACTTTGCATTCACCTGAAGCCTCAAAGCACTTCACAGATTCACCAGATTTCAGAGGAGGGAAATACGATGCCACTAGTCCCCATTGAGTGTTCATCTCATTACAGACTTCAAGGTCAAGCTTTGACAAGGATTCCACTTGCTTTGCTAAAAGGAATGCTGCCCATGGGAAGAGGAGCAGGAAACAAGGCCTTGGCTGCCTTCATAGAACCTGGAGTCTTTCCATATGAAAGTGGTGCCAGTCACCAGCCACCCTCAACAGGCAGAGGGAGAGCAGGACATCCTCCTCTCCTGAATATATACTGGGACCGTGGAATCACCTGCATCACTCCACAAGAGAACACCTGTTGCACACCCCTTCCTATCCCCAGCTCTGCCACACAAAGATTTTTGCATCCTTGTTTTGTTGACATCTGAATGTTCCTATTTCTGTTTATGGCCCCACAGCCACCACAAGAGAATATCTCCTGAAATCAGAGACAGACAATCTCCAGCAGAAACAATCTGAAGTAAAGGTCTGTCTCTGTTGCAACTAAATCCACCTCTTCTGGAGTTACTCTCCTAGTGGAAGCACTACCAGCCTCCTACTACACTGTCAACACACCTTTATTTTGCTACAAATTAGTATCTAAGCAGGTTTCTGGAACAAATTCACAGTCAGAGCACAGGACAGAGAAGTGGAATCAGCAGCATTAAATGCAGACCCAGACCCGAGTCTTCACAAACACAGAATCTAACTACCTAAAGCGAGATCTGTGCCCCATCCTCCCCTCTCCTCACTCTATACCTTCAAACTTAACATTCTTCCATTCTTATTCCCTTATTCAGAACCAGATGCCTGTCAGACTGAGGTTTACCTCCACCAGATGACGAGGAAGCTTGACTTCTTTGTTTTTCTTCATCTCCCTCTGAAGAGAGGGCACAAATCTCCCCACCAAACCAGCTACTCACCACCAAGGTGCTCTACACAGCAGCTTCAACTTGGTTTATTCTCTTAACGCTTTGCAACACATTTTGTTTTGCAGTATTTCTGCAAAGTTTGGGAGTAACACAGAAGACGGCAATGGATTTAGAAGGAATTCAGGCTCTCTGGGGTTTATGAAGTCAGCAAGCCTCATCTGAATTTTAAATGAAATCCACAAGAAGTGCCGGAGCACTCCTCCACCCACACTATCCCCAAGGCAGCCTTGAAAACACAGATAAAGGCAGAGATGCGAGTGATCAAAGAGATAAAAATCAAATAAATAAAAGGTAAATGGCAAACAGATGGAGATGTATGTTACTATTAGTGCCATTTCCACAGATGACCCCACTTCTGTTATACTTAAACTTGTCCTCTGAAAAACATTCTGCTTAGATATCATTATGCTGAATATAACCAAGAACCGTCTGTTGTAGTGCTGCATCTACCACCACCACAGGAACAAGCTGTGGATGGGTTGACAACACACACATCAGTGTTTTGGTTTCGTCGGGCTCTGATTATTAGCTTAGGTTTCTCCTTACCTTCAGCACTAGTTCAGGAAATTTAACCGCAGAACATACCACAGTTGCATAACCAAACACCGGCTAGCAAGGAAAAGATGCCATCTGTGAACACAATACACAGAGATAGCTTTACAAACTAACTAACAATGAAATGGATGTTCACGGGAGCTCCCATTATGTCTCACTTACACCAGCTCCACCGACAGCTCAGGGTCATTTGCTTCCTAGCAAACAGCAGTTCCCTGAACAAACAGGCAGAAACACCAGCACAGCTAACTCTGCAACACTGAATGTACCAAAGTAAAGCTGCTTTGACTTGGCTGGATTGCAATCCCTCTCCTAATGAGAGGCACAGGAGCACCACACTGCATCCCTGGGGCTCCCGCAGGGATGTCAAGTTGCCTTTCAAAATGTCAAGCAGGGCCCCAAGCAAGCCCAGTCAAGGTTTAAAACCCTCCTGCAATTTCAAATAAGCAACTGAACATTAAGGCCCAACTGGCATTCATTTGTTTCAGAAAGAACTTTTAATTGTTTCATGGGTGATATTCAAGATGCACCAATGCATCCCACAGCACACAGAACATGCAGAAGAATATCTTCACAGAAAGAAAGTCTGACAAGTTTTCAAAGGGTCACTAGGCACTGGAACAGGCTGCCCAGGGAGGGGATTGAGTCACCTTCCCTGGAGGGTTTTAAGCACAGGACGGACAAGGTCCTGAGGGACATGGTTTAGTGTTTGATAGGAACGGTTGGACTCAATGATCCAGTGGGTCTCTTCCAACCTGGTTGTTCTATGATAAGTTCTGGCTGACGCTCACAAATGCTGAGCAGCATCAGCTCTGCAAGAACTCAGACCCCAACTTATAGCTGTGCCTGCTGCTTCACATCACGGCAGCTGTGGTGCTGCAAAGCACGCTCCAAGGAAGCCACCTCTAGCACTTATCCAGACAGCTGCAGCCGGGACGCTCACGCTAGACTGACAACAAATGAACCGACTGATGGGATCAAGCACTGAGGCATAACAGTTGGGTGTTCTAGACTGTATCATTCCATATTCATTTCCTTTTGATAAGCAGAAGCACTTTCAACTTAAGCATTCTCCTGCTTCCTCATTACTGCAGCGTCAAGCCAGGGAGAGAGAAGCAGGTGATGATGTAGAAAGGTTTTGAAAAACTAGGAACTGGCCAGTTTATTCTGACATCTGAGCTGAGCACTACTGCAGTGCTACTTGACAGTCAAGACAAGGATTTTTGAGAGGCATTCTTTTTCTCCCTAACCTCGTAATTTCAGAGATTAGATTGATTAAATACATTTCTCCTTTACCCCCATAATGGGGTAGATTTAGATGAGATATTAGGAAGAAATTTGTTACTGTATGGGTGGTAAAGCACTGGAACATGTTGCCCAGAGATGTCACAGCTGTTCCATCCCTGAGGTTGTTCAAGCCCAGGCTGGATGAGGCTTTGAGCAACCTGATCCAGCAGAAGGTGTGGGAGTGGAATTGGATGGGTTTTAAGGTCCCTTCCAACCCAAAACATTCTATGATTCTATGATGATTCTATGGACTTATTCTTTTTCCCATTCAGATCACATATACTGTTGCACCACCTGACCCAGTAGCCAGCCCTCAAGTGTATAGAGAGGTGACAAGAATGCACTTTAAACCTTGTGTTATCACAACAGTGATGACATTGTTTCAGTTATTAAATGATTTTTTTTTATGTGATATCTATTTGGCTACTTTCATTTATTCTTCAGTACTTGTTCAGGTGATAAGTAATAATCTCAAGAAAATTTAAGGTTCAGAAGAGGCCAGCCAGATGAAGGCGCCTCAAGACGGACATGGGGTTGGGCTTGATGATCTCAGAGGTCTTTCCCAGCCTAGTAATTCTATGATTCTATCATTTTCCTTCAGAAGAGAAACTTAAAAGAAGTTCAAATTAAACTCATTAATGCAACAAACCGCATCTTCTTAACTAATTTCCTTTAGATCCTCTCACAAGCTCCACCTTTTGTTTCGTGTCTCTTTATTAAAACAGGTAGCTTGGAGCTACCACAGCCTCATCCTGGAGACCCAAACCCTCAGCAGGAAGGGCTTTAGGATATCAGCCTGGGGTGTAGCTGCTGCAGCACAAACCTTCCACTCATGTTCAGCTTCCGCTACGTCAGGCTTGGTTTGAATAACAGCACCAAAAAAAGAACTCCCTAAAAGAGACAGTATAAAATACTGTGCCAGCTACAGGTTACTACACAAGCCACATTTCATGGTGAAGAGAGTAATAATGCTATTTAGAGGAGTACTATTCACTCTGAATCAGCAGCTTAGAAGGCACGAATGAGGATTAGCCGTACCTCACAGCCAGCAGCAACTCCTGTGGGAAACTAGGAAGATGACATAGTGGCTTTGTTATAGACAGATACTGAGAACAAGGAGGAAGATTGGTCTCTTATAACACTGAGGAGCCTAGAAAGATACGTCCATTCTGAACTGGCATAAGGGGGACAATACTGGAGAGGCTTCTCTGAACAAAATTTCAACAGCTACACCCATCCTGCCCATGAAAAGGTAGTCTGGGCTACTGGTGATCACAGACATTGGAGAATTGCACCTTGGCAGGGTCAAACCCTCTGCACTATGTGCACCATGAAATTCCTTATGTCCGAAGGCTATTTCTCAGCAGCAAGTGATGGAGGTTGTGCTTTTTTTTTGTGCTTTGAACCCGAGTTCAACTAAAGTTAAAAGCATTATTCATTACTAAAATCATCAGGATCTGGCCCTAATGATAGGGTACATTCAGTGATTATATCTTTGGCTTGTAATGAACACTATTTGCATGACATTTTATCCATCTTAAAAAGATGATAACAACTTAAAGCACGGGAAGAGTTAGAAAAGAAGTAAATTCTAACACCTGCCTGTGGCTGCTCCTGCCAGGGTGTGATTTCATAGAATCACAGAATCACTAGGTTGGAAAGGACCCACTGGATCATCGAGTCCAAACCTTCCTTTTAATTTCTTGGTTAATTTCCAAGCCTTCCTTTTGCCCAGCAATCAGCAGCAGGGACTGCTGATTATAAAGAGCAACTACATGCAAAACTCTGTCCGGGGTTCAAGGAAACTGTGCTACAGAATGACAAGCAAAGCTAAATCCTCCTCATCTTTCTCTCTTAGAGCAGCATCAGGTGTTAAAAAACAGTCTCAGCATGTTCATGCAGAAGCTATGTGCTATGTAGCTGGAAGACTCTCCTTCCACTACCCCTTTATGCCCACAGGGCATATCCTGCACATGGGGCACTTGCCAACACTCGGGGCTAAGTTTTACTCCAAGCTTTCCACAAGGAGACCCTGAAAATGATGCTAAGTTAGAGCATGAGAGCACAGGGGTCTCTGGAGGAGCTGGCTCATCACATGGAGGCACCAGGCGACACTCAGCAACACTAGAGTCAGCAGAGAGCCCATTCCCACCTCCACCAAGACCTGTAACTCCACATTCATCTCCTTTTTCAAAAGACACAAAAGATTTCTCCAGCCCCACGGCTGGAATGACACAGGACTGTGTCCTGTAAATGCAACACACACTAACATTGCATGTACACACGTGGAATGAAGCCTTTCCCCAAGCCACATTTCAATCAATTACATTATGGCAAATAACAACGAGCCTGCTGCAGTTATTTTCTACTTAGTAATGCACCCATGAAACATATTTTAAATATTAACCATGTGGGCGCTTGCCACTTCCATTTTTATTGTAACCGGCTGCATATTAATAAATGTGTCTGCAAGAATCAATCCACCACCTTGACTAAAAATATTTAGCAGGCTAGAGCTAAAAATTCATCTCCATACGTTGTCATGGCTGAGTTCAGATGCAGTTCTGCGAGCCTGGTCACGATCAAACAGAAATACGCGTTAGAGGAATATTTCTAGTTAACGTAATCACCAAGTTTGTAAACACGATGAGAAGCAACGTAACAGTGAAGAGACAGAAAGATGCTAGAGTTAAAAAAATTGGTATGCATCTCACAGGGTTGGTAATGGCCTTGAATACGCATCTTCCATTGCTTGTTGTCCAAGCTCCACTCAATAACACTGACCGAGCATCGCTCCAGCCTACATGAACTTGATGCTAATGCTCATGAACAACTAACAAATTACCCTTAATGAGCCTCCTGTCTAGAAGTCTCAACCAGAGGACAAGCAGATGAGGATGAGAGCGCAGCACACGGCACGACTGCCCTGCTGCACTTGCTGCATTTAACTGGAGCTCACGCGCATTATCAGCCTGATGACTTCTACGAGCTCTAAAACACTGAGACAGAAGACAGCCAGAAACGCCAGAAGGACAGGACATCCCAGACCAGCTACGCGAGAGGCAGGGGTGTCCAGCACACAGGGCTTTGTGTGAGCCACAACACAGCACTCAGGGCAAATCTTGGAGACCTGCTGACCTTGTCGGGGACACTCCATTCACAGAACCCTGACAGAGGCTTCTTCCACCCATGTCTGGAGGGCAACAAGCCCAGAAGCAAAGCCAGGGAGAGGCTATAACCAACCCCACAGCTTTTGCTGGATGTGCCAGCCGTAACACAGCACCCACTCGAGTGGCACACTCATCCCCAGCACCAACTGATGGGGTGGGTCTTGTGGCTTCAGCTGTGGTACCCAGGAGTAGCAGAGCCACAGCCCAGCTCACCTGCACTCTGCGTTTTTCAGATACGTTTCCCAACATCCAACACCCTCCAGCCCTTTCATTCCTCCAACCAGAGGTCTTTGCTGTCAGCTCAGAAATAAGGGTGGGTAGCTCAGCAGTCCCAAACTTTCCCCTCTAGGCACTCCACACCCCTCAAAGACTGGGGGTGACCCTCAGGGATCTGTACCCCTCAAAGACTGGAGACACCCCTCATAGCCCTGCAACCCTCAAAGACCAGGGTGCCTCTTACAGATGTGTATCCCTCACAGGGGGTCCCTGTTCATAGGTCTGGTCTGTGCCCCTCAAAGACCAGGGATGCTCCTTACAGATCTGTGCCTCTCAAAGACTAGAGATGCCCCTCATAACTCTGCACCCCTCAAAGACCAGGGATGCCCCTCAGAGGTCTGCAGCCCTCATTGACAGGGGGTGACCCTCATAGGTCTGTACCCCTCAAAGACTAAGGGTCCTCTCAATGGCAGGGGGTGACTCCCACACCTCTGTGCCCTTCAAAGACCAGGGATGCTCCCCAAAGACCAGGGGGTGCCCCTCACATTCCTGCACCACTCAAAGACCAGGGATGCCACTTACAGGTTTGTACCCCTCATTGGCAGGGGATGACCCTCACAGGTCTGTACCCCTCAAAGACCAGGGGTGCATCTTACAGATCTGTGACCCTCAAAGACCAGGAGCGCCCCTCATCTGCAGGGGATGACCCTGACATCTCTGCAACCCTCAAAGATATGGGGTGATCCTGCCAGGTCTGTATCCCCCAATAGCAGGGAGTGCCCCTCACACTCCTCAAAGACCAGGGGTGCACCTGACAGGTCTGTGCCCCTCAATGGCAGGGAGTGACTGTCACATCTTTGCACCCGCAAAGATAAGGGGTACATCTTGCAGGTCTGTGACCCCCAAAGACCAGGAGCGCCCCTCATCTGCAGGGGATGACCCTGACATCCCTGCACCCCTCAAAGACCAGGGGTGCCCCTGACAGGTCTGTACCCCTCAATGGCATGTCTGTGACCCCCAAAGACCAGGAGTGCCCCTCATCTGCAGGGGATGACGCTGACATCCCTGCACCCCTCAAAGACCAGGGGTGCACCTGCCAGGTCTGTACCCCCCACTGGCAGGGGCTGCCCCTCACAGACCCAGGGTGCATCTTAGAGCCCTTAGTCCCCCACAGCCCAGAGGTGCCCCTGCCAGGTCCATCCCCCCACTGGCAGGGGGTGACTGTCACATCTTTGCATCCGCAAAGATAAGGGGTACATCTTACAGGTCTGTGACCCCCAAAGACCAGGAGTGCCCCTCACTGGCAGGGGATGACCCTGACATCCCTGCACCCCTCAAAGACCAGGGATGCATCTTACAGGTTTGTGACCCCAATGAGCTGGGGTGCATCTTACAGGTCTGGGACCCTGAAAGACCAGGAGTGCCCCTCATCTGCAGGGGATGACCCTGCCATCCCTGCACCCCTCAAAGACCAGGGGCGCGCCTGACAGACCTGTCCCCTCACTGGCAGAGGGTGCCCCTCACAGCCCTGCACCCCTCAAAGACATGGGGTGATCCTGAGAGGTCTGTGTCCCCCAATGGCAGGGGGTGCCCCTCACAGCCCTGCACCCCTCAAAGACATGGGGTGACCCAGCCAGGTCTGTATCCCCCAATGGCAGAGCCCTGCACCCCTCAAAGCCCAGGGGTGCACCTGCCAGGTCTGTACCCCTCAATGGCAGGGGGTGCCCCTCACAGATCCAGGGTGCATCTTACAGCCCTGAGTCCCCCAAAGCACAGACGTGCCCCTGCCAGGTCCGTCCCCCCACTGACAGGGGTGCCCCTCACAGCCCTGCACCCCTCAAAGACATGGGGTGCATCTTACAGGTCTGTGACCCTGAAAGACCAGGAGCGCCCCTCATCTGCAGGGGACAACCCTGACATCCCTGCACCCCTCAAAGCCCTGGGGTGCACCTGCCAGGTCTGTATCCCCCAATGGCAGGGAGTGCCCCTCACACTCCTCAAAGACCAGGGGTGCACCTGACAGGTCTGTGTCCCTCAATGGCAGGGAGTGACTGTCACATCCATGCACCCGCAAAGATAAGGGGTACATCTTGCAGGTCTGTGACCCCCAAAGACCAGGAGCGCCCCTCATCTGCAGGGGATGACCCTGACATCCCTGCACCCCTCAAAGACCAGGTATGCATCCTACAGGTCTGTAACCCCCAAAAACCAGGAGTGCCCCTCACTGGCAGGGAATGACTCTTATATCCCTGCACCCCTCAAAGACCAGGGGTGCCCCTGACAGATCTGTGAGCCCCAAAAACCAGGTGTGCCCCTCACTGACAGGGGGCGACCTGCACCCTCCAAGGACCAGGAGTGCCCCTCATCTGCAGGGGATGACCCTGCCATCCCTGCACCCCTCAAAGACCAGGGGCGCGCCTGACAGACCTGTCCCCTCACTGGCAGAGGGTGCCCCTCACAGCCCTGCACCCCTCAAAGACATGGGGTGATCCTGAGAGGTCTGTGTCCCCCAATGGCAGGGGGTGCCCCTCACAGACCCAGGGGGCATCTTACAGCCCTGAGTCCCCCAAAGCGCAGAGGTGCCCCTGCCAGGTCCGTCCCCCCACTGACAGGGGTGCCCCTCACAGCCCTGCACCCCTCAAAGACATGGGGTGCATCTTACAGGTCTGTGACCCTGAAAGACCAGGCGCGCCCCTCATCTGCAGGGGACAACCCTGACATCCCTGCACCCCTCAAAGCCCTGGGGTGCACCTGCCAGGTCTGCACCCCCCACTGGCAGGGGGTGCCCCTCACAGACCCAAGGTGCATCTTACAGCCCTGAGTCCCCCACAGCCCAGAGGTGCCCCTGCCAGGTCTGTCCCCCCACTGACAGGGGTGCCCCTCACAGCCCTGCACCCCTCAAAGACATGGGGTGCATCTTACAGGTCTGTGACCCTGAAAGACCAGGAGCGCCCCTCATCTGCAGGGGATGACCCTGACATCCCTGCACCCCTCAAAGACCAGGGGTGCACCTGCCAGGTCTGTACCCCCCACTGGCAGGGGCTGCCCCTCACAGACCCAGGGTGCATCTTACAGCCCTGAGTCCCCCAAAGCGCAGAGGTGCCCCTGCCAGGTCTGTCCCCTCACAGGCAGGGGGTGCCCCCCCCCCCCCCCCTCCCCGACACCCCCCTCGGCGGAAAATGCCGAGTCAGCGTGGCCTCGGGGGCGCTGCGGGGGCCGCGGCTCTCACCTCCTTCTGGCGCGGGTCCTGCGGGTAGACGTCGGGCGGCCCGAGGCGCGGGCGCTTGAGGGGCCGCTGCTCATAGCTCAGCAGCCCGAAGGCGGCCATGATCGCTCATGTTCGCCGGGCGCGGCGGGCGGCGCTCCAGCGGGCTCCCGGCGCCAGGGAGCAGCACTCGGCGCCTTTCGCCCCCCGACGCGGGGCGGCTGCGCCACCGGGACCGCCGACGCCGCACTGCCCCCACGCACCGCCACCCACCGGCCACGATGAGGGGGGGGGGAGCACCGACACTCCCCCCCCCCCCCCACCCCGAGCCCCACAGCTGCGGCGATGAACGCCCCCCCCCCCCCTCAGCCCACCCTCCAGCTGCGGGAATGAGCACCGAGACCTCCCCCCAGCTTGAGACCCCCCCACCTCGAGCCCCCCTCCAGCTGCGGGGCTGAGCACCGACACCCCCCACCCGTAGACCCCACCCCCCACCCCGAACCCCCTCGCTGTGGGGCTGATCACCGTCACCCCCCAAGCCCCACAGCTACGGCAATGAACAACCCCCCCGCGCCCTGGTCCCCCCCTCCAGCTGCGGGGCTGAGCACCAAAACCCCCCACCTCTAGACCCCCCCCACCCCAAGACCCATCATTGCAGTGCTGAGTACAGACACCCACCCTTAGCCCCCCCACCCGGTGCGGGGCTGAGTACCGACACCCCCCAAGACCCCACTGGGGGGCTGAGCACTGACACTCCCCACACCCCAAGACCCTCTGCTGCGGCACTGAGTACTGACACCCCCCAACAGACACACCCTCCCACCCCAGAATCACACCACTGTGGGGCTGAACAAGGAGACCACACAACCCCCCCCAAGCCTCCACTGTGGGGCTGGGGGCTGCAGCCAGGACCCCCCCCCCAAACCCTCTCCCCCAAAACCCCTCACCACTGCAGGGCTGAACACAGCAAGCAGGACCCCTCTGAGCTCCCCCACTGCAGGGCCACACAGAACCCCAAGTCCCACCACTGTGGAGCTGAACCCCCACTGAACCAGGACCCCCTGGCCCCCTCCAAACCACAGCAGCGTGGGGCTGAACCCCAACAACCCCTCAAACCACAGCCTCACGCTGCCCCAAGCCCCCCGAGACACCAGCAGGCTCACTCCCGTCTGCCCAGGAAGAGTTTGCAGTCCCAGGTCCAAACTTTCAGTAAAGAAGTTTTTCCTAACGTCCAATCTGAACCTTGAATGGCTCAACTTGAGGCCATTCCCTCTGGTCCCATCACCCAGTCTGAACCTTGCCTTGCTCAGCTTGAGGCCATTCCCTTTAGTCCCATCACCCGTCACTTAGAATCATAGAACAACCAGGTTGGAAGAGACCCACTGGGTCATCGAGTCCAACCATGACTCCAACTTGCGACAAGAGACCAACATGTGCCTCTATAACCTCCTTTCAGGCAGTTGTAGGGAGCAATGAGGTCTCCCCTCATCCTCCTCTTCTCCAGGCCAAACAATCTGAAGTTCCCTCACCTGCTCCTCATAAGACTTGTTCTCCAGCCCCTTCACCAGCTTTGTTACTTTTCTCTGGACTCGCTCCAGGACCTCAAAATATACCAGGACCAGAAAATATTCCCCACTCGCTCAGTACAGGTGCCATCTCCTGAGGAACTGGAGCAGTAGCTGCATTCCTGCATTAGCATTATGGTAAGCGAACATGAAAACTTATTTTCCCCATGTCTACCCATTATTTGTGCCAGGTCTCCTCCTTGTGCTCCGTCTCCAGGCCTGTACAAACACAAGGCACTTTGGAAATACAAGATTAGGCAGCTGATTACCATTAAGTCTAAATAAAACTAGCAGCAGCACTCTATGAAGGAGCTTATGGAATCGTAGAATCACCAGGTTGGAAGAGACCCACTGGATCATCGAGTCCAACCATTCCCATCAAACACTAACCCATGTCCCTCAGCACCTCATCCACCCATCCCTTAAAACCCTCCAGGGAAGGTGACTTATGTTCTGGTTCAGTTCAGAAAAGGAAACAGGCAAACTACATTTCTGTTGTCTCTAAGCGATTCTCTAATCAAACCACAGGTAACTAAAAGCTGAGACTAAACAAGGCGATAGCAATAAATTAGGACAGTAATGCCCTATGTTGTCTCATATTTGTTAATACAGCTTCTATGGACTGTTTTTTTTATGGTTGGACTCGATGATCCAGTGGGTCTCTTCCAACCTGGTTATTCTATGATTCTAGTTGAATCTTTTTCATTTTTGGCTAGTAAATTACAATGTTTTTCATGCATCCACCTCTGTGATTCACCAAAGCCAAGGATCAACAAGTCTGAGAGCTTTAAACTTTAAAACCCAGCTCGGAGGATGTAGAGAGGAGGGAGCTGGGCTCTTCTCCCCAGTGACAGGGGACAGGACAAGAGGGAATGGCCTCAAGCTCCACCAGGGGAGATTTAGGCTAGAGATTAGGAGGAAGTTTTTCATGGAAAGGGTCATTGGGCATTGGAATAGGCTGCCCAGGGAGGTGGTTGATTCACCTTCCCTGGAGGTGTTTAAGGCACAGGTAGATGAGGTCTTGAGGGACATGGTTTAGTGTTTGATAGGAATGGTTGGACTCAATGATCCAATGCGTCTCTTCCAACCTGGTTGTTCTATGATTCCTTGACAGGTTTGTCAGACTTCACATATGACCCAAGCGCATCCTCCAGGGACCAGCGGCATTTGTCAACTCTGCTCTGGTGGTTCTTCTCTCCTCACTTTGCTCTCATAGAAAATATCTAATAATTCAGGGCATTTTTCACAGTGGTCGTTCACCTCCTGCACTGTAGACCTGCGCCAGCTGCTAAATGTAAGGGAATAGTGCAGTACATGATACTGCACTCCGGGGTCCAGCTTCAGGAGAAACTGAGCATCTGCAGCTGGATTGTCAGCATTTTATACATTGCCACTAGCATTCACACAACATGTTTTATATTTACAGTGAAAAGTGAAATCAATTAATCATCACACAACACTCCGGTGGTGCGGGTGGAGAAGTATTATAGTCTATTTCATAGAATAACCAGGTTGGAAGAGATCCACCAGATCATCGAGTCCAACCATTCCTATCAAACACTAACCCATGTCCCTCAGCACCTCATCCACCTGTCCCTTAAACCCCTCCAGGGAAGGTGAATCAACCCCCTCCCTGGGCAGCCTCTACCACTGCCCAATGACCCTTTCTGTGAAAAAAATTTTTTCCTAATGTTCCCAGGCTGCCCAGGAAGGGGGTTGAGTCACCTTCCCTGGAGGGATTTAAGGGACAGGTGGACAAGGTGCTGAGAGACATGGTTTAGTGATTGATGGAAATGGTTGGACTCAGTGATCTGGTGGGTCTTTTCCAACCTGGTGATTTTATGATTCTATATGAAAAGACTGCCAGAAAGCTGACTCTTGAAAAAAGGAGTCACCAAAATAGATAAATGCAATCAAATTCTTCCTGGGAGACGGTTAGTTATACACACAGAAGTCCAAGTCTGTTGCTTTCACCGCTATTGTACCGGTGACAGGGGCACTAAAATACTACAGTGCCTCTTCAGGGAACAATAAATGCATTCTGCTCGAGTGAAGTGCTCAAAACCATCTTTAAAAATGAGCTTTTTCCTATACCTGTATGTACTCAGCACGGTGCGCAGTGTGAGCTCAGTGGTGAAGGACCCCAGCAACACAGCAGTGTGCCACCTCTTAGTTACGTGCAATGAGCACAGCGTGAATCACAGCTTTATTTAAGCATTAGCTTAAAAAAAAAATCTGTCAGTACACAGCCCTGCCTCATTTTAGTTTGTCTTAAAACCTGTGAAGTTAAACTAGACTTAATCTTTAAGCCTAACCAATACAATATTTTTAAACCCCCTGAAAAACAAGCCTGCCGCAGATGTGCATCTAGTTAACAAACCACTTTCTAAATTGATATGGTTAGGAAATGACCTGGATGAAGGCATCAAGTGCACCCTTAGCAAGTTAGCAGATGATGCTAAGCTGGGTGGAAGCTGGATCTGCTGGAGGGTCGGGAGGCTCTGCAAAGGGATCTGAACAGGCTGGATCACTGGGCAGAGTCCAATGGGATGAGGCAGATGGTGCACTTGGGGCACAACAACCCTGAGCAGCTCCAGACTAGGAGAAGTCTGGCTGGAAACTGCCTGGAGGAGAAGGACCTGGGGGTTTTGGTTGACAGCAACAGACCATGAGCCAGCAGTGGCCCAGGTGGCCAAGACCAATGGCATCTTGGCTTGGATCAGAAATGGCATGGCCAGCAGGTCCAGGGAGGTTCTTCTCCCTCTGGACTCAGCACTGGTGAGACTGCTCCTCAAACCTTGGGGTCAGTCCAGAGAAGAGCAACAAAGCTCTGGAAGGGGCTGGAGACAAAGAGGAGCGACTGAGAGAGCTGGGGGTGTTTAACCTGGAGAAGAGGAGGCTGAGGGGAGACCTCATTGCTCTCTACAACCATCTGAAAGGAGGTTGTGGAGAGGAGGGAGCTGGGCTCTTCTCCCAAGGGACAGGACAAGAGGGAATGGCCTCAAGCTCTGCCAGGGGAGGTTTAGGCTGGACATTAGGAAAAAATTCTTCAGAGGAAGGGTCATTGGACACTGGAACAGGCTGCCCAGGGAGGTGGTTGGCTCACCTTCCCTGGAGGTGTTTAAGGGATGGGAGGACAAGGTGCTGAGGGACACGGGTTAGTGATTGATAAGAATGGTTGGACTCAATGATCTGATGGATCTCTTCTAACCTGGTTACTCTATGATTCTATAAAAATCTTCTAATGTTGTGTTTCCCAAGGTCACTAGCAATCCACAGATGGATGCAAGCAGCCCTGCCTCTGCAGAAATGTTTGCCAGAGCATCTTGCGCACTGTAGCCAGGCCAATACAATATATAACAGGCACATTGCCCTTTCCAGGGAATGCCTCAAGAGGGAAAAGCAGTGCTTACATGCAGCCAGATATCACACAGGGTCAGCAGTGGTTCTGCATGTTACCTGCATCATCGAGTTAGGAACAACCAAACGGAGCAGCTCAGCATCGCTAGCTTTACAGAAAACTAGGAAAAACACTCTGAAAATTTTCTTTTTGGAGAGCAGATGATCAGACACAGCAGCCAAGCCCCCGCTTACCCAGCCAGCCAGGGGGGCTGGGAAGAACAAAACCCTCATCAAATTACAGAGAGGTTCTTCTGTCATCTTAGACCCATGTTATCAAGTGACACCGAGGATGCACTGAAGCACTCGACAGACTGCTCCTTTTCTTCCAGCTCACTTAAACGCAAGTTGGAGTTCTGCAGAAGGCGATGGGGAAGAAATAAACCTTTACGGCATCTTTAAGGAAAGTCGTGCCTCGTGGGGAGTTCATCCCTGCTGAAAGCCCTCCAAGGAGAGGGCTCCTGCCATGGTCACAGCCGGCTGGGCGCCTGGGGCTCCGTGCGGGGAGCTGGGCTGCTTGCCCTGCTGGTGAAGACCTCGCCCTGCTGAAAGCCACATCCCTTAGACGGCTTCGCACACACCACCATGCCAGCTCAGCAGAAGAAAATTATCTTTTGCATCGCTGGGGTGCTGAGCTTCGCCTGCGCGCTTGGGACGGCAGCAGCCATCGGCACCCAGCTGTGGGTCAAGGCAACCATCCTCTGCAAGACCGGAGCCCTGCTCGTCAATGCCACCGGCCAGGAGCTGGAGAAGTTCATTGGCAAAATCCAGTATGGGCTTTTCTCCGGCGAGCGCGTGAGACAGTGTGGGCTCGGAGGGAGACCTTTCCAGTTTTCATGTGAGTAACAATGGCATTTGAATTATTTAACACCGCGCTGCTGATGGCAAAGGGAGCCAGGCGACCGCGGCCCCGGCATCTCCTTGCTCATGCACAGAGCCTAACGAGCACAAAACATTCTAAAGCAAATTCTGCTGCTACAGGGTCCTCATCTCCAGGTTCATATGACTTCTTTTCTGGCACTAGTACAGCCAGGCTAACATTTTCACGCTGGTCTTGCACGGCAGAAGATAAGAGTTAGAGCATTGTGGCTGCTCTTGTCATATTTACATTATCATATTTACATTATCATATTATGGTTGGACTTGATGATCCGATGGGTCTCTTCCAACCTGGTGATTCTATGATTTCCATCAGTCTATTTCAATTGCACAGATAACTAGATTTCAAAAGATTTACACTATCACTTAAAAAAAAAGTTTGTTTTTCCAGTTATTCCATCACCTTCCTGTGTGTGTCAATCTTATGTCCTCTGTTTCATTGTGAAAAAAGTGACCTAAATTAGCAGAAATCCCATGAAAGAGCTGGGGAACAGACACATATGGCTGCTGGTGAGGAAAAAAAGCAGCCAAAAAGTTAGCAACCCGCTGAATTAATCAGAAAAATGACTGGTTGGTGCTTGCTGATGTGCACTTGGCTGATCTGCAGCTCGAATTTGGTATCTGACATGCAGAATTTTTTCAAAGGCTCTTACAGTGGTTTGGCTTTACATGCAATATTCATAACCTATTTATCTCCAGGGATAAGGAGATGAATAAAATGATCAAGTGAACACACAGCCTGTAGACAGCAGCACATTAAACAGGTTAACAAACAGCCATATGGTGTAGGTACAGCCTCCTACCTGAAGTTATTGCAGAGCACTGCTCAGAAGCATTTTGCTAAAACAGCTCTGGTAAACGGCTTACACGAATCATTTAAGGCAAGGTTACCCGGTGAGGTATCAGAAATCATTTACCATGTAATATTTTTCCAAAGTAATAGGCCAAAACCATCTAATAGAATCCTAAGATTTGCCATCTCTATTTAGATTCCACCACTAGACTGTTTATGCAGCTGAAGTTCTCCCTGATTGTTTTGTTTGCCATCCCAGCAGGCAGATATTCCACTTGGCCAGTTAAAGGCTGGGGTGAATTTTCAGAGGGATCCACTGAACCCCAAGGAATGAGTTTTCTGCTGGAGGTGGAATTGTTACCATCCACAGCTGACAAAGCCGGCAGCAAGCAGCACCTACTGCTGGATGCCGGTCCAGGTGATGCTGGTGACCCAGCTGACCTGACCTGCAGGAGAACCGGGACCAGAGGCAGCTACAGCCTGAGGTCACGGCCATCCCCACAAGCAGCCTGGTGCACCTGGCCAGGTGTATTCTCCAACTCCTGCATCTCCAGCCAGGGACCGAGCCCAGCTGAGCAGCCCCATGGCTTCACCCCAGCCTCCAATTAGAGCTCTACATGTAGGGAGAGCAGCAATGGAAGGAATCAGTGGCCCAATTGGTGCAATTCAAGTTATGGAAGGTCACCTGCAGGGACCTGGGCTGCAGCAAAAGGCAGGGCATCCCTCTCTGATCTGTAACAGCTTCATGCACAAGGCAGGACCAAACCCCAGCCACACTAAGCCCCACAGCAGAGAAGACCCAGTCAAGATATCCCACTGGCTTCCATTCCAAATCATTTTCTTTCCACCTATTTGTTACCTAAATGCTTTGAAACCATTTCATCAGTGCACCCTGCATTCAGCCTCCCATCTCTACATCTCATCTCACTACGGCTGAAACATTAAAATGTGCTGCTGCTGTGATTGTACCAACGGTTTCAAAAGAATTTTAGTTTTGTGGGCAGCGTGAATTATTTTTACAGGTACAAGAGAGAATACAAGTGTAGAACTAGTTTGTGATGATTCAATAGCAATCATCACATTATGTATCACACAATGCTACATCCAGGAGAGGATGGATGATCTTTAAGGCACCTTCCAACTCAAACTAGTCTATGCTTCTACTTCAATACATCTCACTAATATTACAAGTTGTTCTTGTCAGTCTTATTTGACCATCCTCAATACAGCACTCGGAAGATAACGCTATGAAGTGATGCTCAGCACCACCCATACCCAAAATCCAGCTCAGTTACAGCCTAAATAATTTCACAAGCCCCGTTGTACCCTTGGTTGTGGTCCTCAGGGCAGGCTTCACCTCTATGAGCTGCAAGTGGGAGCATTGCTGTCCTGTCAAATTGTTCTGCAACCACCTTTTATTCAGGTTAAAAAAACAAACATGATGCTTACTTTAATAGGATTTACATTCAGAAACAATGATTGGGCACCTTGGCAACATATGCCTCTACTAAAAGAATCCTCTTCAGAGACTGCTTAATGAAGGAGGCTGGTTCCCATTCTCTGGGGCAGCAGCAAAGCGATTCCAGCAGTCGGTGCTCTCGGGAGCTCGCTGGCAGCATCCCAGAAAGCAGGGCAGTCGTATACAACATACACATCTATACTTTAATGCACTGAAGTGCACTTCATGTCTGAGAAGAAAAGGCACAGAAAATAAGCTAAATGATTTAGCCCTGCGCTTGTTCCCATTAAACGCTCCCCTCTGACCACTATATCTCTTTTAATTGTAAAATGAATTCGCCCTGCCAGCAAACCCGGCTCGGCTGGGGAAAGCCTTCTGCTTCATTTGCTCTTGCTGATTCTCATCAGCTTCTGGGTCAGCAGTTCATTTTCTAAAGGTCACCGGCGTGCATACCTAACAGACAATTTCATTCATTACACTGAAGGAATGCTTTGCTCTCAAGACAACATCGCCGCTGGAATTGATTTTTTTCCCTATATGTCACCGATAAAATTTTAATGACATAAGCAGCTATAAACGCAGGTGCCATGGGAAAGGTTCCCTACGACGCAGTAATGTGTTTTCTTAAAACAAACAATACAAAATTGTCTTATTAAATACAGTTTTGGCTGTTCTCCCAAAAGACCAGGCAGCGCCGCAAGAGCCAATAGGATTCATAGAATCATAGAACAATCAGGTCGGAAGAGACCCACCGGATCATCGAGTCCAACCATTCCTTTCAAACACTAAGCCATTCCTTGTAGATGTTCCGCACAAGCAGGGACACTTCAGCCTTTTTCTTGTGCAACAGTGAAATTGTCCTTTAGGGCACACAATTATGTACTTTAGAGCACACCAAGTACAATTGCTTCCTAGGCTTGCAAATTCATAGAGTACATAATAGAAAGCCTAACAAACACAAAGTCTAGTTTCTAAAACGTGCTTTGTGTTTCACCACGATGCTAATGTAATTTAAAAGCCAGTGGCATAACTGGAAAATCAGTAACTGTTGGCAGAAATCCCCTTTTATGCAGACAAATTCTTCTTTTAGGTAAATAAGTAAATTTAGCCGTCAAGCATCAAGGCCCTGATGCCTATTGAGAGTCCCAGACCACAGTTCTCTATGGCCACTAGGTCATAGAATCATAGAATCACCAGCTTGGAAGAGACCCACCAGATCATCGAGTACACCCATTCCTATCAAATTCATAGAATCATAGAACAACCAGGTTGGAAGAGACCCATCAGATCATCGAGTCCAACCATTTCTGTCAAACACTAAACCATGTCCTTCAGGACCTCATCCACCCGTCCCTTAAACACCTCCAGGGAAGGGGAATCAACCACCTCCCTGGGCAGCCTGTTCCAATGCCCAATGATCCTTTCCTTGAAAAACTTCCTCCTAATCTCCAGCCTAAATCTCCCCTGGTGGAGCTTGAGGCCATTCCCTCTTGTCCTGTCCCCTGTCCCTTGGGAGAAGAGCCCAGCTCCCTCCTCTCTACAACCTCCTTTCAGGTACTTGTAGAGAGTAATGAAGTCTCCTCTCAGCCTCCTCTTCTATAGGCTAAACAAGCCCAGCTCTCTCAGCCGCTCCTCATAAGGCCTGTTCTCCAGCCCCTTCCCCAGCTTCGTTGCTCTTCTCTGGACTCACTCCAGAGCCTCAACATCCGTCTTGTGGTGAGGGGCCCACAACTGAACACAGGATTCAAGGAGTGGTCCCACCAGTGCTGAGCACAGAGGGAGAATAACCTCCCTGGACCTATCAACCATTCCTACCAGAGGTCCCTGCTCTGCTCCCAGCCAGCAATTAACAACGCAAAACATGTTTGTTTAACGCAGCCTCAAGAAGGGTTTGCAAACACTTGCTTCATTTATTTCCCTTTCATTTAGCCAGGGAGATAAATTGACTTGACGCCACATCACCTCCTTCTCTGTGCTTCCCGCAGAATCGTTTGCTGGTAAACACGTCACAAAGTGGAGTAATTGATGTGATGCCATTTTACTCTCCGCACGTTACAGCTGCAGTGATGCAGCTCCGAGGCATTATTACCCCTGCTTTAATTGTGCCCCTGCGGATCAGGAGCAGTTAAGTGTTTGATGGTTCCTTCCAAAACACTCGTTGATGCCAAGCAAACACGAATGATTAAAAAAATTATTCTCTCGCCCTGCATCTGACTGACTGTCCCCTGTCCGCAGCTAAGCAGGATCACTATTTGAAACAGTAGCTAAAAGACTGCATTAAAATATTTAAAATAAAGTATTACTAAATGTTTTCATGTGTGGCCACAGTGGCTGCTCCTGGATGGAGCTCGGCATATCCAGCAGCCAGCTGGGCACATGAAAATGAACCTCAAGGTTGGAGCCCTGATCCAGTGGGAGGTGTCCCTGCTCATGGCAGGGGTGGGACTGGATGGGCTTTGAGGTCCCTTCCAACTCAAACCATTCTATGATTCTTTCCAGGGATCCAAGCTCTGCTGCTGAGCCCCAGCGTCTCCCCACCAGCAAGGCAGGAGCACGGGGCTGCACCAGACTCCTCAGCACACTCCTGCCATTCCATCTGTCTTATTTTAGCTTGGTCCTCACTTTTTCTATCGCAAGATTTCTCCACTTCCTCTCATTGTTTTATCATCTTGCCTTTTCATCCTTTGGCTTCCAGACAAAACATTTCCTAAGCGTTCTGCTTGGGAGAATACACAGCAGAAATTTTTGATCACATAAAATTGACTTTGTTCAAAATCTCATTGAGAGAGTTTGATGAGAATAACTTTAGAATCTTAGAATCACTAGGTTGGAAAGATCCCACTGGATCATCAAGTCCAACCATTCCTACCAACCACTAAACCATGTCCCTCAGCACCTCAACTACCCATCTTTTAAACACCTCCAGGGGTGGTGACACAACCACCTCTCTGGTCAGCCTGTTCCAGTGCCCAATAACTCTTTGTATGACAAATATTTCCTGATGTCAAGCCTGGCGGAGCTTGAGGCCATTCCCTCTTGTCCTCACCTCTGTCACTTGGGGACGCAGCTTTGATGCAGCTTTTATGAACAGCTCCCTTTCCAGTGTTTCACTTAATTTGAGGATATTGTATGTACAGAAATAGATATAGTTTCTATTTTTAAGATTTTATCAGAATACCAATTTTTCTATTTTCTAGAAATAGAAAAATGCCGAAGGATAGAAGGTAAGAAACCTGCGGATCCTTTAGGTGTTTACATGTCTCTTTGGCAATAACTGTTGGCAGATCTGCTCAGGGACTCTCTGTGCTATAAACAAACACACATTACCTTCCCCTGATATCCTGAAGCCCTGGGTGTCTCCTGGCAACATGCAGTGCACAACACATTCAACCTGCCAGTGTGTCAGCATCGCAGCTTCGCTGATGATTTCCTCCTTCTTCATAATTGATGTGGACCTTTCAACTTAGGCATTTTCAGAAAAAAAATCAACCTGGAACAGGTTGCCCAGGGAAGTTGTGGCTGCCCCATCCCTGGAGGGGTTCAAGGCCAGGTTGGATGGGGCTTGCGCAGCCTGATGCAGTGGGAGGTGTCCCTGCCCATGGCAGGGGGCTTGGGACTGGATGATCTTTAAGTCCCTTCCAATCCAAATTATTCTATGATTATATAGCATGGTCCAGACAGAGACCAGAGTGATGGAGAGGGACCCCTGAGCCCACAGGGGCTGCCCAGCCTCCTCTCTGCCCCCACATCCACTCCAGGCACTCACTCAGAGTGGGAAACCAGGAGCCAGATCCCTTTGGAAGGGCAAGTATCTCACCCTGTCCTGGGTACCACAAGGCAAACAACGCATTTGGTACGAATCCTAAAGTGGAGTCAGGAACTTCTCATCCTCACCTAACCCTCTCTGCACTTGTATTTGTTTTGTTCTTTCCAAAACACCAGACTAATAACCAGGACAATGTAGACCAAAAACCATGTTAGCTGTGAGTTGCACTCCAGGTAGGGTGGGTCAGGGATGAGACACACATTAATTGCAACCGAGCCCAGAAGCCAATAAAGAGCCAAGCAAACAAATAAATATCAATTTTCCCCCAATTCAGTGAATGAGCCAAGCAAGGCAGAGTTTCATTTCCAATCTCACATCCCCCAGTGAGAGCTCACGAGCATAAACGCAGAGCATCTCTTCCTGGGTTTACTATCCCCCTCTCCAAAAGAGGGGAGTAGATGGCCAAGCCCCTGGTTGAAGGATGCAAGAACAGATCCCTCAGAAGTGCTGTGAGCAGCCCTTGAGGACACCATGCAGAGGGCTGCAAGTTGGACCTACTCCTCAAATACATCTTCTGGGTTTTTTACATAAGAATATGCTGTTCATATTGGCTCAAAGACCACCCCACAGACAGCAGGCACATAACAGTTTAAAGCAATTTTCACAAACCAGCAAGAAATCCCCAGCCTAACTTTTAAAATAACTTTGCCTAACACATTTAATAACGCTTTGTCTGGTTTGGTTTTTTTTTAGTTTTTCCAGATCTGCTCAAAATTATCCCTGCGAGTATCCACGTTAGCGTCATCCTCTTCTGTACAGTACTGATCGTCTTTTCTCTGGTGGGAGCAGGTTTCTTCATGTTCAACGCTTTCGGCAGCCCTTACGAAACCCTGCACGGTCCTGTCGGCTTGTACCTCTGGAGCTTCATCACCTGTAAGTCCCCTCGTTAGGGCCCTGCCAGGGTAAAGTCTGTCCCAGTTTGCTACTTGTGGTGACCAGTTTATCAGCGTAGGAGGTCGTCTCCAGCACTGCATTGACTCTCATCTGGCAAAACAAAGCTGGGCAGAAGGAGCCACGATTTCACTAAATCAAAACACGATCAGCTTAAGAGATAAAAAGCCCAAGTCTTCCTAAAGGGCAGGCAGTGGGATGGGTACAGGGGCAGCAGTCATGGCAACCCAGCCCTTCTGCAGACCTGGCAGAAAAAAGGGGATGCTGCCTGCAACCCCCGGGGTCCTGAGGCCACATCACAGATGCAAAGCAAGGCTAGGACCAGGAATCATACTGGGAAAACAAAGTCGTAGAATCATAGAATAACCAGGTTGGAAAAGACCCATCGGATCGAGTCCAACCATTCCCATCAATCACTAAACCACGTCCCTCAGCAGCTTATCCACCCATCCCTTAAACACCTCCAGGGAAGGTGACTCAACCCCCTCCTTGGGCAGCCTCTGACAGTGACCAACGATCCTTTCTGTGAAAAAGTTTTTCCTAATGTTCAGCCTAAACCTCCCCTGGTGGGGCTTGAGGCCATTCCCTCTTGTCCTGTCCCCTGTCCCTTGGGAGAAGAACCCAGCTTCCTCCTCTCCACAACCTCCTTTCAGGTAGTTGTAGAGAGCAATGAGGTCTCCCCTCAGCCTCCTCTTCTCCAGGATAAACACCCCTAGCTCTCTCAGCTGCTCCTCGTAATTAACTGATGCAGCTCCTGGTGTTCATCAAGATGGGAGTTCTCCAGCCATGTAAGGAAGATCAGCACCTACACCCGCAAGGCTTTTTCAATAAAGAAGGAATTGAGAAGGAGAGGGAGAGAATGACAGCAACTTGCTGTAACAGCAGCCTCAGAAAAAAAAAAAACCCAAAACACTGCCTAGAGGAATAAGAGATCATCCCTGTCTCTTTGCCACTGGCAGAGCAGGTAAAGCACACTGCCACTGGCACAGCTGATGAGATTTGCCATTACTTTACAAGGTATTATGCATTACAATCATAATTTAATTAAGGAATTAAGTGTGTGTTTTCCTTTAAATGTGCAGATAGGGCAGTTCTGTTCGATGAGACAATGAGCAACTTAAAGCCACAAGGAGCTACTTACAGCCTTTGCTGGAGCAGGGCACTAAAGCAACGCTAAATATTGTAGCTCTGAAACCAAATTCAATTTTAAAAGCTTTCCAATTTCAATAGCTATTGGCTTGGATGCTAAAAATAATCCCTTTTAAAGCTAAGTTACAGTGGCCATAATAACATTATCACCATGGCATTTGGTTGTGATGTACGTTTGCTGCAGCAGTTGATGAGATGACGAGCGTCTCTCCCTCTGCTCCAGGTTGCTGCGGCTGCCTCATCATGATCCTCTTCTCTTCCGAGGTGAAGATCCATCACCTTTCAGAGAAAATCGCCAATTTCAAAGAGGGAAATTTCGCCTTCAAGACTCACAGCGAACAGTTTGCCAACTCATTCTGGATTGTCCTGGTTTGCTCCCTGGTGCAATTCCTGAACGCCTTGTTGATACGATTTGCTGGATTTGAGTTTCCCTTTGCAAAGCCAAAAGATTCAGAGACAACCACTGGAGCAGCTGACCTGATGTACTGAAATCACACAGTTTAAGAACATTTCAAGCAAAGAGGTTTGTCACTCCCTTCATTCAACAACCACCAGATGCACTAACTTATACATGACTCCTACCAGATGCACTAACTTATACATGACTTAAAGGTACAGGTGGACGAGGTGCTGAGGGACATGGGTTAGTGATTGATGGAAATGGTTGGACTCGATGATCCGGTGGGTCTCTTCCAACCTGGTGATTCTATGATACTATGATTCTATATGACTCTCTCTGAAGGAGTTAAAGCAAAATTTTAAATAAACATCAACATGGCACATGCAATAAAGAAAAGAAGACATGCTATTTAGTAAAGTCTTGATCAGAAATCCCTCCCCTTCCTGGGGTAAGGCCTTATGAAGACACTTGGGTCGCTTCCAGCAAGTTATTTGAAAAGTATGAAGAAAACCAGGAACGTCAGTGGCGTCGAGCTACATCCAGAAAGTTAAATAAACAGGTTGCAATATAGACACACAATATCACCAGCAGCAGTTTTGCCCTCAAGCTCTTCTGGAGGGAGGATGCAGTTATTACCACATCAGGGCAGTGGGGAACAAGGATGCTCAGCAAATCTAGGCATCAGGGAAGAGAGAAGACAGCGCACGGGCTTTGTTCATAACATCAGGTTCCATCGCAAAAGCACAATGCTCAGAAGGACACAATGCAAGTGTTTGCAGGACAAACCCCAAACACCTGAACCCATCAGTAACTCTTTAAATTAGCTCCACGTGCATGGCAACATCATCATTTCTGCCCATAAAGTTTTAACAAACCTAACTCTGACCCTGAAGCCCTGAAAGCCCTCCCTGTGCGATCACTGTAGTTGGGGACTTCATAATTATGGTTAAATGGTGTTTGATAGGAATGGTTGGACTCAATGATCCAATGGGTCTCTTCCAACCTGGTTGTTCTATGATTCTAAAAATCACACAGAGCGAAGCAAAACATAGAGGAGATGCAGGGGCTCCCTCCTGCTCGGCAGCCTCCTTGGTGCTGCTGAACAATCCCTCTGCAAGGCACTGAGGCAAAGAGCATTTCCCAAAGCCAACCAATGGTTTTGCGTTTGATAGGAATGGTTGGATTCTATGATCTGGTGGGTCTTTTCCAACCTGGTGATTCTATGATTCTACAACAGGAACAAGACCAAGCACCCTTCACAGCTCACTGTGTCTTTCCAAAGCCTCACGGTCAGAAGCATGAAGAACCCTGCTCAGCAAACAGCCCTGCAAACTCTTTCACTAACAAATAAAGTCAAAATCTTTGGCAAAAGGCAGCAATGCAGTAATACGACAGACAAGCTTGCTGCAGCTCAGCAGAGACCGAGGAAGAAATACGTGACTTCTCTACCTCAAGGTGTGGAGGAAGCCAGAACAGACAAACGCAGCAGCCCTCACACCCTGAAACCCCCACAAGATGGTTAAAGCCAGCAGATCACTCACCCCAGGAACAGCTTCACCAGCCCAAGGATGTCCAGGCAGATCAAAAGAGCATTACAACTCCAAGCGCTGCCTCTGGGACAGTCCATGGGTGCCTTGGAGAGGAGCAGCTCCTTGCAGAACACTGAAACAACACTCAGAGCAGAAAAAAACCAAGAGGAGGTGCCCAGGGGCTATTTATCTGCTGAGGCTGCAGCCTGATCCCACTCAGCTGCAGGTGAGGAGTGAGCCCACTCAGCATCCCAGGTGCTCATCAGGCACCTGCTTGGATTTGCCTCAGAAAACTCTACACTTCAAGCTTCAGCAACTTGAGATGACCTTACTGACTTTCATGCCGGTTTTTTTTTCACTTTTACTGTGAATGGCAAAACATTTCTGGGCTTTTTTTTGTAAAAGGATCGTCTTCTCGGCCCCTACGCCACAAACACTTTGACAAAGCAGCTCTGCCTCCCCCCATCCTGACCATATCTAAGGGTTACTGCCAGTTGCCACAACCCCCAGCTTTTTTTCCTCTCTCATTTTCTCCTTAATTAACATGCATATTCTTCTTAGGGTTAATGGATCGACTTAATGCATAATTTGTATGACATCTCACGGTGTTGTTTACAGTAAATAATGAAAAGTAACATTTCGTTCTTCTTGGTCCTGGTGTTTCGGGAAGCTGCTCTGCCCTTGCAGCTTCATGGTAGCTTTGGGAAGGGGCAGGCTCCAGGATCAGCCCTACAGGCTCCAAGGTCAGCTGTACAGGCTCTTGGATCAGATGTACAAGATCTAGGATCAGCCATACAGACTCCAGATCAGCTGTACAGGCTTTAGGATCAGCCATACAGGCTCTAGGATCAGCTGTACAGACTCCAGATCATCTGTACAGGTTCTAGGATCATCTGTACAGGCTCTAGGATCAGCCATACAGGCTCAAGGACCAGCCATACAGACTCCAGATCAGCTCTACAGGCTCCAGATCAGCTGTACAGGCTCCAGGATCAGCCGCACAGGCTCTAGGATCAGCTGTACAGGCTCTAGGATCAGCTGTACAGACTCCAGATCAGCTGTACAGGCTCCATGATCAGCCGTAGCAGCTCCTCCCACGTATGAACCTTTCTCAGAGTGGTCCTTGCCAGCCCTGGCCTGTATGTGTAAAATAGAGTTGCTCAGACCTGCCTCATCACGCAAGATAAAGCCCTTCCCCTCCCTTTCATTGTGCAGGAGAGAGCAGACCTTGACTCCAGGTCCAGAGACCTTGATGGTGGGTCTCGTCACACAGAGTCCAGCTCCAGTGTTCCCTCTACATCCCACCCCCGTCAGGAGCACCAGGCCAGGTGTCATCATCATTCCTAGCCAGTTCCTAAGGCAAAGAGAACACCTTCTTACTGGAAAAATAAAACTAAGCCAGTATTTTTGTGTCTGACCAACTTAAAAAAACCAGTTGATGTCAAGTATGAGCTGCTGAGCTTGCAGGGACACCTCCCACTGGCCCAGACTGCTCCAAGCCCCATCCAACCTGGCCTTGAACATCTCCCCAGCTGTCCTGTAGCCCCTTCAGGTACTGGAAGGCCACCCTAAGGCCTCCCCAGAGCCTTCTGTTCTCCAGGCTGAACAACCACAACCCTCTCAGCCTTAGACCACTGGCCCACGCTGCTGATGTTGGGGCAAACAGAGGAGCATCTTGTTGCGAACATGCTCACCATGCTCTCTGGACACATTTTTCACCTGTGACTGTCCTGAGCGGGGATCCTGGACGTCCCCCGACGGCTCCCATAGAGAACCCTCCAAAAAGATATCCACTTTAAGGCATTTTTCTTGTCAAAGTACCTACCCTGGGCAGAGATCCTTCATCATTTGGAAACAGCATGAACAACAGACTTAGTCAACTTCCCGCAACGGCATGAGCAACACGCCCACACTGAAATCTGTGGTTGGGGCTCCATAAAGAGCAGGCAAGAAATGGCAGAGCTCGGCAAGACGCCGAATGGTATGAAGCAGTTTAAGCATCTGTGCAGCAGGAGCAACGCTAACACTGATCCTTGAGGCCTGGGCCAGGGAGCGGTGGGTCAGGGGATGCTCCCCTGCTGCCTGACACAGGAGGGATGCTAAGCACCGGCTGTGGCTGCAGAAGCACCAGCACCGCTGCCCCACTGAGGAGCTTTTGCTCTCTGAGTGATTGCAGAGCTGCAACTGTGCTGGGCAAGAAGTTAATTTAAGCTTCACACCTTCCCCTCTGACATCTCAAAGCATTTGACAAAGCCAGGTTGGATGGGGCCTTGGACATTTTGATCTAGCGGGAGGTGTCACTGCCCATGGCAGGGGAGTTGGAGATAATGACCTTTCAGATCCCTTCCAACCCAAACTATTCTATGATTCTGTGATGGAGAAGTTAGGAGAGGTCTGCACCAAAGCCCTGTTGACATGAGTGGGGGTTTCTCCCCATGGGGCAATATTCACTTGTCTCTCTCCCAAGAAGAAGTGCCTCCGGGTAGGTTGGTTGGGAACTTAGCAGATACTCTGCCCTTTCTGTAAGGAAGAGCTACTCCAATAGAGGTACATGGGAGAAGGGACTTCATGCCAGTTTTTAGGAAGCAGAAAAACCAGTGCCTGTGTAGCACCAAAAGAAGACAATATTCTTTGATTAATATGTGAAGATACAGCTCCTTCAGGTGGAAGAAACAACTGGGCATTTGATGTCCCCTGTGCAGGATAGTCTCTGTTTTCACAAACCAAAATTTGAGCCAGGCTGTTCCAAATGACCCTGCAGAGGATGCAAAGCCATCAGAGCCAATCCGTACTGAGCTCAGGCACAGTCGGGGAAACCCAGAGCATCTCCGATGCACGATGAGAAGCCAGATTCAGCTCATTACCATCAGCTCAGCCTCAAATTTTTTTCCATCGAAACTCAGGCAGACACCCCCGGTCGGTGCGTTCCCACAGACTGCAAGAGAAAAAAAAAACCCAAGCAGTAAGATTTTTATGACCCAGCAGCACGAAACCAGTGGGTTTCCCCCACTCAGCAGTGCAGAGCTTGAGCCCTGCCTCTGCCTGCCAGCCTTGCTGCAGCAAGCACCACAAGTCAAGGGAACATCGCTCTGTGTGGACCTTGCCCTTTTCCTGGCTCGTCTTCTCAGTGAATTTGTTCAATTTTACAGCCATCTGCTAAATCTGCACTTTTGTACCTCAAGCTACGCGCTTCCCACCCCAGCCTCAGAACCCAGCCCCACTTGCTGTCAGCCCTGCAGCTGGAAAATATCTCCTGTTCCTTCACCAAACCAAGCCTGGAGCCCATCCTGCAGAGCAGACACGGAGCTGCAGTCCGTGTCACACAGCCCTGTGCCTGCATTAAGAATTCATGCTCCTCCTAGAGCCAACAGAGAAACTCAGACCCTGACGAGCTCTCATGCAACTTTAATCATGGTGTGAAGGTGGGAGCTGGCAGAGAGCCTGGGAGGTGACAAGAAGAGGTGGTTCGGGTGTCCTGCAGAGGTTCAGGTCTGGGGGAGCTGCTTCCCAAGCAGTGCTCACATCCCTCAGCATCACCCGGAGCCGATGGGTGACCGGGAGGCTCAGCCCGCGGTGCCACAGACGCACCTCGAGGAGATCACCAGCAAAATTTCAGATCTAAACAAATGGAGAGAAATTTTTGGTATCTGTGGGTAAGACTTCTAATTCTGCTTCACTATCACACGTTTTTAATTCCAGGCATTTTTAAGATACCGGTTTTTAGTTATGTTTTATTATAATACTCATGTAACCATAGAAAAGGTCTTGATGTAGAGTCATGGAAGAGTTTGGGTTGGAAGGGACCTTAAAGATCATCCGGTTCCAGTGCTTCTGCCACGGGCAGGGACACCTCCCACTGGATCAGGGGCTCCAAGTCCATCCAACCTGGCCTTGAACCCCTCCAGGGATGTAATACTTGCATAATGATGTGAATAGTATTTTCATACTGAGTAATGCAAGTACTAAAGCTTTTACTCTTCTCTTGAAGCTCTTTCCTGGCTGATCTCCTATTTCTTTGTGTCAGGAATGCCTCTCTTCTTTTTTTTTTTTTTTAAATTTATATTTTACTTTCCCTTTTCAGCTTGGAAATCAGCAATACAACTCATCAGGTAACTGCTTCTCTAAAAGGTAACATCTTGCGTGTCTCTGGTGTGTTTCGTGGCTGCTGCCCCAGGTTGACATATTGAGGAACTCGCAACTCTCTACACGCAGCACAACCAGACTATCTTTCTGGAGATTGAGCTCTCATGCTCCTTTCTTTAAGATTCATGCATTTTCAGTCGATATTTTAAAGGACTAAATCTAAGTGGCAGAGTAGTCCAGCATAAATTAACCTCTTTGTCTAAAAGTAATGGTTTTCATGGTCAGTTTTAGAACACAAGGTAGAAAAAAAAAGATAGTAAATTAAAATCTCTTAAATATAAGTATTTGAAAAATCAGCTGCGTCCTTAGGTTGAAAAGCACAGAAGTTCATTCATAGAATCATAGAATCATAGAACCATAGAATCATAGAACAACCAAGTTGGAAGGGACCCATCGGATCTTCTAGTCCAACCATTCCTATCAAACACTAAACCAAGTCCCTCAAGACCTCATCCACTCGTCCCTTAAACACCTCCAGGGAAGGTGACTCAACCACCTCCCTGCGCAGCCTATTCCAATGCCCAATCACCCTCTGTGTGAAAAACTTCCTCCTAATCTCCAGCCTAAATCTCCCCTGGTGGAGCTTGAGGCCATTCCCTCTTGTCCTGTCCCCTGTCCCTTGGGAGAAGAGTCCGGCTCCCTCCTCTCTACAACCTCCCTTCAGGTAGTTGTAGAGAGTAATGAGGTCTCCTCTCAGTCTCCTCTTCTCTAGGCTAAACACCCCCAGCTCTCTCAGCCGTTCCTCATAAGGCCTGTTCTCCAGCCCCTTCACCAGCCTCGTTGCTCTTCTCTGGACTTGCTCCAGAGCCTCAACATCCTTCTTGTGCTGAGGGACCCAGAACTGGACACAGGATTCAAGGAGCGGCCTCACCAGTGCTGAGTCCAGAGGGAGAATCACCTCCCTGGCCCTGCTGGTCACACCATTTCTGATCCAAGCCAGGATGCCATTGGCCTTCTTGGCCACCTGGGCACACTGCTGGCTCATGTGCTCCCGGCCCCTCCAAGCTCATCGCTGGGGTGATGTGCCCAACACCAGGAATAGTGCACGGGGCAACCATCAGCACTAGGGAGGTGGCAGTCAGGGATGATGCTTCATATCCTCCTCTCTCTGTCCAGCGCAGCGATGGACCCTCTGGAGCTGGAGAGCCCACGGGACCACAGCCGGTGCCCCCCTCCGCTGTCCCCAGAGCCCTCCTGCTTTCTCCAGCCACAGGTGGCCAGCCCATCTCCTTGGAAATGGCAATGGTGAGCAGGCCTGTTGAATTAAGCATGAGCTGGAACTAATTCTCGTTAAAAGAAAGAGCCTCGGGAGCCTTCTTTGGCGTTACAGGCGGCTCGGTGCGTTGCTGGGCTGAGGGCTGCAGCCTGCGGCTCTCTGTAACACAGGATATCATCGCGATGATTTATTTATGAGACTTTTAAAGAACACGGTTACAGCGCAACCTTAAAACTGATATAATTCTCATTAGATAATAGGTCAAATGACCAAGGGTAGCGTTTCCCTGCTGTCTGGTGCTTCCCTAGTGAATAGCCTCCCAACAGGAGGCAGAAGGTCAGGAGATCATTAAGATATCTCTGCTCTTACCCAAACACCCAGTTCTAAGAGCACCACTGAGCAGTCCCTGCTGCCCCTGCCGCACTCACAGCTTGGGGGGCTCTGCCCAGGACAAAGAAGGGGCTCCCAGGTTGGACCTACTGCCTGTCACCTCCCTCAAACCAATCCCTGTCACTTGAGCTCAAACGTCAATCCCAGAGGGCTCAATAGAATCATAGAATCATAGAACAACCAGGTTGGAAGGGACCCATTGGATCATCACGTCCAACCATTCCTATCAAACACTAAACCATGTCCTTCAGGACCTCATCCACCCGTCCCTTAAACACCTCCAGGGAAGGTGAATCAACCACCTCCCTGGGCAGCCTATTCCAATGCCCAACAACCCTCTGCGTGAAAAACTTCCTCCTAATCTCTAGCCTAAATCTCCCCTGGCGGAGCTTGAGGCCATTCCCTCTTGTCCTGTCACTTGGGAGAAGAGCCCAGCTCCCTCCTCTCTACAACCTCCTTTCAGGTAGCTGGAGAGAGCAATGAGGTCTCCTCTCAGCCTCCTCTTCTCTAGGATAAACACCCCCAGCTCTCTCAGCCACTCCTCATAGGGCCTGTTCTCCAGCCCCTTCACCAGCTTCGTGGCTCAATAGCAGCAGGGGCAGCCTGGCTAGGGCTGTGTTACTGAATACACACCTGAAAAGCAGTTTTGCAGAGGTTTGGGTACATAAGTGTGCTTTCCATCGGCTTCACACAAATCCACCTTCTCCAGCTCAGAACCTGTTTGCACAAATTACCCAAATCAGCAACCAGCAACTTTTAATGGGAAGAATCATGAGGTACATTTGGTTTCTTTGCTCAGCAAATACATCTTTCACCAAAATTACAATTAGTTAAGACACTCCAGGTGGCTCAGCCCCCTGTGCCCTGGCAGGACCCTTGCAGCAGCCGAGGTGGGAGAGGGAAGGGGGCAGCCAGGGCGACCTCCCTGCTGTGCCCCTGGCAATGCCCTTGGGTAAAACTAACCCCAAAGGAAACTCACTCACACTTTCAGGGGTTGCAAGGCCCTCCCCGCTAGCTTTCCTGGAGCCTCTTTCAGCGCTGGAAGCTGCTCTTAAGGTGTCCCTGCAGCCTTCTCTTCTCCAGGCTGAGCAACCCCAGCTCTCTCCTGTCCTCATAGCAGAAGGAGCTGTTTAATGCTGAGTGAAGTAAGTAATTGCATTAACCACAAACATCACCTTTGCGTTGAAATTATGGGGCCTGATTCTTGGAAGAGGATTTTACGCTGGCTCCGGCGGACGCACTGAACCTGTATCCTGAGACCCCTCACCCAGCGCATCTTTCTGCTCCTCCACAGGGGCTGCGAAAGCTGCTGTTTGGAAACATGTCCCACCTCTTCAGCTGCGAGTGGGCGAGAGCTTACTTCAAGTTTCGTGAGCCGTACTCTGACCTGGCTTACGCTTTGGAGGCAGAAAAGGTAAGTGTTTTGGTGCAGCAGAGGCTTTTCTCGTGCAAAGGCTTCTTGGCTGTAGGCAGATAAGATCTTTTCTAATTCACTTTTCCATTTATGTCAGGAGTTAGCAGCAGTGCTCCTGAATTCCCAGGGAGGAAAGAAATATTAACTCCTGATAGAGCAGCAGGATGGATTAGAGTGGCCAGGGACTGGTGTGTCTGGCAGAAGAGGGACCACAGCCCATGCCCATTCAGGTGCTTAGCGCTGGGGAGTCTTGTCTTTCTATTTCTAGGGAGGAACAAGAGCCATTCTGATGGCTGTACAAGCACATATCATTAAATACCTGCTCTTCGTAAGAAACACAGAATACTCTCATCTGGAAAGGTAAGAAGCTGAGCCTTCCCAGCGGGGGACACAAGCTATATCCTTGCATTAGAAACCTCATTGCTCTAATGAGAGGAGGGTGATGGCCTCTTCTCCCAAGTGATAGGGGACAGGATAAGAGGAAATGGCCTCAAGCTCCACCAGGGGACGTTCAGGCTGGACATTAGGAAAAAAAATTCAAGGAAAGGGTCTTTGGGCAGTAGCAGAAGCTGCCCAGGGAGGGGGTTGAGTCACCTTCCCTGGAGGGGTTTAAGGGACGGGTGGACAAGGTGCTGAGGGACGTGGTTTAGTGTTTGATAGGAATGGTTGGACTCGATGATCCAGTGGGTCTCTTCCAACCTGGTGATTATATGTTTCTATGATTCTATCACTTGGGCTAAAGCAGACTAGCACCAGCCTCTAGGTTTAATCACACTAGACCCAAGCTCAGGTTTGCAGCTACGGGTAAGGATTTGCACCCAGGAGAAAAGCCTGGTCTGACCCTCACACAAGGCATTATGCCACCAAAAGCTGTGGGCTTGTGACAGTGGAGCTTGTTCCCTCACCTCACTCCCTGGCACATCCGAGGGAGACAGAATAGGACCCAGAACTGCATTCAAACATTTTGTTTATTACTTGTGATACTAGAATTCTAAGTCAAGACTATAAGCTTAAGTCTAGACCAACACACTGGCCCTTGATCACAGAATCACCAGGTTGGAAAAGACCCACTGGATCATCGAGTCAACATAACATTATGGATCCAATCCCTCCAAGCGCCTGTAAAAAATTTACCTGCAGCAGCCTCATGGAAACATCTAAAAATACTTTATCACTGAACTGCAGACAGGCTGCATAGTCTGTCAAAACCCCTTAGAGGATGCTAATATTAGTCCAGACTTACACTTGTATTCAGCCTCAGGGTCGAGGGGCTCAGCATCCCCCAGGACCGACCCTGGACACAGACCCTTCCCCTCGCAGGCTGAGCAGGATCAGCCGTCGGGAGCAAGCGGAGGCGCTGGCAGCAGCCCTGGCAGACACCTTGTGGGCAGCAGGAGGAGGCAGGAGAGCCGTCATCTGCCTCGTCACCACAGCCCTCCACCTTCTGCCTGGCGGAGATTACAAAGCCGACAACTTCACAGAAAGAGTGAGTATGAAAGCGCCTTCTGCAAAGAGGATTTTCTTTAAAGGCACGTTTGGCTTGGACTTTTTAAATGTAAAAAATCTCATAAACCCTAACTTATTCCCTAACTTACGGTGCGCTGTGACCTGTGAGCACATCAGACAGTGTCCAAGCTGCAGCCTGCCAGACACTTTGCCTCCTCCTAGAGGCTTTAGGTGAGCCCAGAGCCTGCTGTCCTCTGTCACTGAAGGCTGATCTGGAGAGACCAGCAAACACAAAGCTTTTCCACTAAAAGCTCTATATGGAGCTGACTCCTCAGCCTGGGAAGGGACAGAGTAGATTCTTAGAATCATAGAATCACCAGATTGGAAAAGACTCACCAGAGCATCGAGTCCAACCATTCCCATCAAACACTAAACCATGTCCCTCAGCACCTCGTCCACTGATTCTCCTTTCATGTGTCTATGGGAAACACTGGATTATAAAGCTTGGCTTTTTGGTGTAATTGAAGTTCCCTTTACAATATTTTCCCCGTGCCCAACAGATCCAGCTGTTCGAGTTCTGTGAGAAAGGAGCTGCTCAGGAGTTCATCTCTGACCACATAAACTGTGTAAGTATGGGGCACGTCCTTCATCTGGAGTTATTTCACTGCTTTCTTACGTCTTATTTCCCATTCAAAAGTGAACCTTGCAGAGATCAACAGTATTTATTGCCTTCAGCAGGACACTCAGACTGTTAACATACACAGACCATTCGTGGACCATTTCTAACCTTTCCTATGGGAAATGATCCTGCTCCCACCGAAATCCCTGGGGACTTCGCTCATGGGTGTCAGACTCGCACTCCACAAACGCTGAGTAAACAGGGGCAGCATTTTGTAACAACCCAAATGTAAAAATACCATTCCCTGCAATTCAGAAAAAAATCTGGAAAAGCAGTGTACAAAACCAGATTAGTCAACAAGAGGAAGGTTATTCTTTTTTTTCACCTGAACCTATTCAACAAGACGAGTAAAACAATCTTCCCAGAATAACATTTCATAGAATCATAGAACAACCAGGTTGGAAGAGACCAACCAGATCATCGAGTCCAATCGTTCCTATCAAACACTAAACCATGTCCCTCAGCATCTTGTCCACTCGTCCCTTAAACCCCTCCAGGGAAGGTGAATCAACCCCGTCCCTGGGCAGCCTCTGCCACTGCCCAGTGACCCTTTCCGGGAAAAATTTTTTCCTAATGTCCAGCCTGACCCTCCCCTGGTGGAGCTTGAGGCCATTCCCTCTCGTCCTGTCCCCTGTCACTTGCGAGAAGAGGCCATTATCCTCCTCTCTATAACCTCCTTTCAGGTAGATATAGAGAGCAATGAGGCTTCCTCTTCTTTTTCATTCTATTCTATTTGAAAGAAATACTTCTTCTATTTCATTCATTTAGCTCAATGTACTCACCCAAGGTTGTATTTAAGCAGAAGAATAGTTTTAATTTAACATCATATACCTGCTTTATTCCCTCCCTGAGATCACCTATATTTCTTTTTCCAGTTCAGAGGTGAAGGGAGTCACGGAGTGATCTTATTTTTATACAGCTTACTTTTCTCAAGGACCCTGGAAAGGTATATATATATATATTTAAATATTTATCCGTAGTTTAGTTACCTCTTCAGAACTTTACATTTCCATTCTTAACAGAATGTGAAGAAGCAGCTGTCCAAGAGGCAGGACTGTGTTGTATGAAAATGATGTTCTACCTGCTCAGCATCTACCTGCAGACCCAGGAAGGGGCAGGGGAGAGGAGAAGCCCTGCTTCACGCACAAGAAAAATAATGCACAGTGTAAAAACCAGGGGTTATCCCACTGGCAGCCACGATCTCTGCCACAGCCAATTAACCTGAAACAGAATCACAAGAAGTTTATTTGAACGCAGAGGAATTCCACTGGCAGAGGTAACCGTAGGGTCTTTCTAAACCCAACTCAATTGGATTTGGGTAAAGATGCTTTAGAAAGGCACTGAGGCTTATTTATACCAATTAAGAAACAAGATTTGTACTAATCATAGAATCATAGAATCACCAGGCTGGAACAGACCCACCGGATCATCGAGTCCAACCATTCCTATCAAAACATATCATGTGACATTATGTTGGACATTATTCATGGTTGGACTCGATGATCCGATGGGTCTCTTCCAACCTGGTGATTCTATGATTCTATGATTATGATAGCTAGATCACAAAAAATTGCCCACTGCTTCATACCATTGTGTTTAGGATGTTCCTGGGGTAACTGAGGCCTTTCAGCAGGAATTACATGGATGGAAATCCCGGCTCTGTCTGCAGAGGGGCGACTCCGATCCTAAAATTGAATTTTAAGAGGGACAAGGGCATAAAACTGCTGTGTCAGGAGAGCACTGTTGTGTCGACAGCAAAGGGAATTGAATGAGTCTGCGGAATCCCTCCCTGTTCACCCGACAGTGACACACAGACAGCAACCCCAGGAGCCACCGTAACACTTTGTGCTTGGCCATACAGGGTCCAAGAAGATCTCCATGGCACAGCAACTCCTCTCTTACAATCCAGTTGTGGAAACATCACGTGTACACAGGTACGACTGGCCTCATTTCTCAAGTTTTCTGGTTTTTACTGCATTTGATTTAGCAAAAAATTCCTCAGTTGTTAATCCAATGGTAAAAAAAAAAAATCATAAAGCCATAGAAGAATGTTTTGCAAATTTTAGTCCCGATTGTCAATTTAAAAAATAAATGATCATAGAGTCATAGAATCACTAGGTTGGAAAAGACCTCCTAGATCATTGAGTCTAACCATTCTCATCTATCACTAAACCGTGTCCCTGAGCACCAATGATGATGATGATGATGATGATGATGATGATAAAGCCACAGGTCTGATGCTGCTTTGGTAAGGACAGAGCTAGGAGCAGGGCATTAACTGCTGTTTCACGAGCCCGTTACTCGCTGCTTGCAGCCTGACCATGGTCCTTTCCCCGCAGGCGGTGCTCAGCCTCCTCCTCACCGGCCGAGCCAATTCATGTGACACTGATGGTGGCCAGGGGTCAGGGTCCGGCACTGAAGCCACCCAGGTGCAGCGGTGCCCAGTGGGCTACCTGCGGGGGGACCGGGCACAGGCAGAGCAGCAGGTGAGTGGTTAGGAAATTACCTGGATGAAGGCATCAAGTGCACCCTTAGCAAGTTAGCAGATAACAGTAAGCTGGGTGGAAGTGTCAATCTGCTGGAGGGTCAGGAGGCTCTGCAAAGAGATCTGAACAGGCTGGATCACTGGGCTGAGACCAATGGGATGAGGGTTAACAAGGCCAAATGGCGGGACCTGCTCTTGGGGCACAACAACCCTGAGCAGCTCTGGACTAGGAGAAGTCTGGTTGGAAAGTGCCTGGAGGAGAAGGACCTGGGGGTGTTGGTTGACAGCGACTGAACATGAGGCAGCAGTGGCCCAGGTGGCCAAGAAGGCCAATGGCATCTTGGCTTGGATCAGAAATGGTGTGACCAGCAGGGCCAAGGAGGTTCTTCTCCCTCTGGACTCAGCACTGGTGACGCTGCTCCATGAATCCTGGGGTCAGTTGTGGGCCCCTCAGCACAAGAAGGATGTTGAGGCTCTGGAGCGAGTCCAGAGAAGAGCAACGAAGCTGGGAAAGGGGCTGGAGAAGAAGAGGAGAGGCTGAGAGATCTGGAGGTGTTTATCCTGGAAAAGAGGAGGCTGACGGGAGACCTCATTGCTCTCTGCAACTCCCTGAGAGGAGGCTGTGGAGAGCAGGCAGCTGGGCTTTTCTCCCAAGTGACAGGGGACAGGACGAGAGGGAATGGCCTCAAGCTCCACCAGGGGAGGGTTAGGCTGGACATTAGAAAAATATTTTTCCCAGAAAGGGTCATTGGGCATTGGAATAGGCTGCCCAGGGAGGTGGTTGATTCACCTTCCCTGGAGGGGTTTAAGGGATGGCTGGATGAGGCGCTGAGGGATATGGTTTAGTGATTGATGGGAATGGTTGGACTTGATGATCTGATGGGTCTTTTCCAACCTGGTGATTCTCTGATTCTATGAGTGGCAGCCTCACCCCTCTCCCAGGTGTGCCGTGGGCTGGGGACGCCCCTGGTGCCCGTGTGGCTCTGCAACCTCAGCAGAAGGCACGGTGTGCTCTTCAGCACTGACAGACTGCTCCTCTCTGACTGGAAACGAGAGAGAGTCTTCTGCTTGTACTTCTACAGTGGGCAGCGGGAGCAGACAAAAACAGCCTCGCTAATGATAGGTAAGGGCTCAGTGGGGAGGCTGTGCAGCACGGGGGCACACACTGCAACTCCACTTCATAGAATTAAATGCAATCACAGAACAGTTGGGACTGGAAAAGACCTCAAAGCCCATCCAACCCCACTCCCTGCCATGGGCAGGGAAACCTCCCCAATGGACCAGGCTCATCCAAGCCCCATCCAGCCTGGCCCTGAACACCTCCAGGGATTCACTTTCTGAATGCCCAGCCCCTTCTCCTCGCTCTCCTTTCACTACGGCATTGAAATCAAAGCAAGAAACTTGAAATCTCCACCCTAAAGGCTGCAGGAAGCAGGGGTGAACTGAGATTCACAGCCATGACACGGTGTGAACACAGACAAGGATGTGGGCATCTGCTCAGAAAAACAATATGCAAACGTACCCTGGAGGGAGCCAAGTGCTGTGTTTATAGCACCCGAATTTCCCAAGGTGGGTGCTGTGCCACCCAGGGGGACCAAGTCTGCGTCTCTCCGAGCTCCCTCTTGGGACAGGGTGGGCAGCAACCCAACCATCTCTGCTTTTCACCTTTTCTAATACTTTTTTTTTTTTTTAGCCAGGGGAAGAGTGGTTAGGGGTTGGTTGGGTTTTTTTTTTTTTCTAACTAGGTTACCTTTTCAGACACTCATTCGCATCACTGGGAGGAGAACCGGCGTGAAGACCCAGGCAGCCTAAGGAAGAGGCGACCAGCCATAGAGACGGCAATCAGGACCAAGTGGGCAGGCGCCACTGTCAGCTGGAATGGGGCAGAGCCCTTCTTCTGAGGAGTCCCAGCATCTTCCACTCTGCAGATTCCACCAAACACTGCAGTCTGGAGGAGAAAAAAAACGCTCTCACCAATATTTCAGCCTTTAGCGCCTTGAGTGGCTGCCCTATTACAGTCACTTCAAAAGCCTGTGCTGGTGAGGAACAGTCCCTAGCGACGCTGCCTTCCTGCAAGCATTTTCCAGGTGGCAGGAGGCAGGTTCCTCTGCTTCCCACAAGAGCTGGGAGCAAAAGGAAAGAGGGTGGTAACTGCTTTCCTCCTGTGCTAGGTAGTAACATCAAAGAAATCAGGATGTCTCTTAAGAGCACAGTGGAAGCAAAATCAATATGAAGCGTTTGGCAATACTGTGTGCATCTGACCTCTTTAATCCAGCATGTGTGACTAATTTAGCTGTTTGTTACAAGTAAGCTTTCCTCCCAGCTCTCTGCAGCTGTGGCTTCTGCCGCCGGGTCTCTCTCCGGCTTCAGCAGCGGCTCAAGCGTGGCCCATGGGCAGGATGGCTGAGGAGCTGCTCCTGCATCCACGCACGACCTGAGCAGCGCAGTTGGTCCATGGGAACTGAGGCAAAAGAAAGTCTCGTGAGGAGATTCTTGCCGTGAATTCAGCAATTTTACTGACTCTGAGCATTGCCCACGGCCAGGATGGCTCAGGAGCTGCTCCTGCATCCACGCACCAGCTGAGCAGCACAGCTAGTCCATGGGAACTGAGGCAAAAGAAAGTCTCATGAGGAGATTCTTGCCGTGAATTCAACAATTTTACCGACTCTGAGAGTGGCCAAGTCCTGGCATCCTAGCATCTTGGGGAGGGCGAGCAGGGCACGTGGCTCCTCGCTTGCGTTCAGCGCTTTCCACTTCCTTTTTTTAATAGACATCACCCAAAAAAAAGACCTGTTAGTCATGCTAAAATGTGTGTTGCTAATGACAACTGTACTGAGAACAAGAAACTGTTCGGCAAGTGATCCAGAAGTTTGATTTAAATTATTTGAATGAAAAAAAAAGAAGACAAAACAAAGAAACGGTCACAACCAGCCTGAGATTCAGCCCGTCCAGGGCGAGGAGCCTGCTGGTCAGCAAGCTCACGTGGGACCTGCGCTTGCCACTGCTCCCTTTCCTCTATCTCTGCTAAATTCCAAGCTCCCCTTCCCACCAGAACCCCCTGCCAGAGTGGGAGCCCCACTGCCCACCCAGCAGCACCCAGGGCTGCCCTTAAGGATCATAGAACAGTTTGGGTTGGATCTTAAAGATCATCCAGTTCCAACCCTGCTACTGTGGGCAGAGACACCTCCCACTGGATCAGGTTATTCAAAACTCCACCCAACCTGCTCTTGAACATCTCCAGGGATGCGGCAGCCACCACTGTTCTGGGCAACCTATTCCAGTCCCTCACCACTCTTAGAATGAAGAAATCCCTCTTTAGGTCTAGTCTAAATCTCCCCTCTCCAGTTTATACCTATTGCCCCTCATCCTATCACTACAAGCCTTGGTAAACAGCCCCTCCTCAGCTTTCTTGTAGCCCCTTTCAGCGCTGGAAGCTGCTCTAAGGTCTTTTGGCACCTTCTCTTCTCCAGGCTGAACCACCCCAACTCTCAGCCTGTCCCTGTAAGGCTGGAAAAGAGCCCATGATAAGGCAGGTGAGACTTGCAACAAGACTCAGCTGCGAGTTAACTGGGGAATACCAGCATGCACTTATGCAAATAATGAATCGACAATGAGTGAACAAAACTGCAGTAAATGTTAACGAAGCTCAGCCACCCAGCACAAGGCAGTACGTTGCAAGGCGATGCACGCTGCCTATTTAAAAGGTTTGCTACAGAGATAAAAGGGCGCCAAGTTTGGCCTTCCAAAGGGGTTTTCCACAGCAAAATGGCACAGACCCTTCCTCTCGCTCCTAACAAGCCTGGGGGCAGTTGGCCCTGGCTTGTGCTGGGCCTGGCCCAGGGCTGTGGGTCTGTGCTGCCCACAGCAGCGCATGGAAACAGGCTGTGAAGAGCAGAGTCCCATGTCCCTCTGGCTTGGATCAGAAACGATGCGACCAGCAGGGCCAGGGAGGTTATTCTCCCTCTGGACTCAGCACTGCTGAGACCGCTCCTTGAATCCTGGGGTCAGTTGTAGGCCCCTCAGCACAAGAAGGATGTTGAGGCTCTGGAGTGAGTCCAGAGAAGAGCAACGAAGCTGGGGAAGGGGTTGGAGAGGAAGAGGAGCGGCTGAGAGAGCTGGGGGTGTTGAGGTTGGAGAAGAGGAGGCTGAGGGGAGACCTCAATGCTCTCTGTAACTCCCTGAAAGGAGGTTGGGGAGAGGAGGGAGCTGGGCTCTTCTCCCAAGGGACAGTGAACAAGACAAGAGGGAATGGCCTCAAGCTCTGCCAGGAGAGGTTCAGGCTGAACATTAGGAAAAAAATTTCCCAGAAAGGGTCACTGGGCAGTGTCAGAGGCTGCCCAGGGAGGGGGTTGAGTCACCTTCCCTGGAGGGGTTTAAGGTGTGGGTGGACGAGGTGCTGAGGGACATGGGTTAGTGATTGATAGGAATGGTTGGACTTGATAATCTGGTAGGTCTCTTCCAACCTCGTGATTCTCTGATCTCTCACCCTGGCTCACCCACACCCATCCGGCTGCTAAAGGCAGAAGAAGGAAGAGAAACCGCGCTGCAGGCCCACACGCCCTCATCGCCTCCCGTGGGCCTCCATCCTTCTGCCCCCACGTCTTTATGTCTTTTTATAGCCTCCTTGTTGCGTGCAGCTAATTTTAAGCTGCCAATTTCCCTCAATGAGAAAGAACTCAGCCCTCGCTCCTTTCTGCGAGGTAACAGCACATTTGTGGGGCCTTAAAAACCAGAAGCAATAATCATACAATCACCAGGTTGGAAGAGACCCACCGGATCATTGAGTCCAACCGTTCCTATCAAACAACACGGTCTTGTTGGTCAAACTTGTCTGAAAACCCACAGGGGTGGGAGGGGGGAACCAAGCAGTTTGTACCCCCCCAGAGCTCTCGTGCTGGTGACAGGGACGGCAGCGACAGATTTTCACTTCTAGGCTGGAAATTTCTTTGCAGAAACAGCACAAACCTTGTGAAATCCACCCCACACCTCCCCACAAATACCCATATCCCCTCCTCCACTGGGTCCTGCCCTGGTTCCATCGCCCCCACGCTGCCTCCACACCAGCTCTGTGTCCCAGTGTCCCCACTACCCCATCTTTGTCGGGTCTCGGTGTCCCCTCCCCAGCGAGCAGAGCTCCTCGGTGTCCCCAAGCTCCCTCCCTGGTCCCGGTCCTGCTTACCCCGTTCCATCCAATTCAATGACCCGGATGAAGGCATTGAGGGTACCCTTAGCAAGTTTGCAGATGACACAAAGCTGTGTGCAAGTGTTGATCTGCTGGAGGGTAGGGAGGCTCAGCAAAGAGACCTAAACAGGCTGGACTGCTGGGCAGAGTCCAATGGGATGAGGTTTAACACGGCCAAATGGCGGGTCCTGCACTTGGGGCACAACAACCCTATGCAGAGCTACAGACTGGGAGAAGTCTGGCTGGAAAGCTGCCAGGAGGAGAGGGACCTGGGGGCGTTGGTCGACAGACGACTGAACGTGAGCCAGCAGTGTGCCCAGGTGGCCAAGAAGGCCAATGGCATCCTGGCTTGGATCAGAAACAGTGTGACCAGTAGGGCCAGGGAGGTGATTCTCCCTCTGGACTCAGCACTGGTTAGGTCGCTCCTTGAATACTGTGTTTAGTTCTGGGCCCCTCAGCACAAGAAGGATGCTGAGGCTCTGGAGTGAGTCCAGAGAAGAGCAATGAAGCTGGTGAAGGGGCTGGAGAACAGGCCCTATGAGGAGCAGCTGAGAGAGCTGGGGGTGTTTAGCCTGGAGAAGAGGAGGCTGAGGGGAGACCTCATTACTCTCTCCAACTCCCTGAAAGGAGGTTGTAGAGAGGAGGGAGCTGGGCTCTTCTCACAGGGGACAGGACAAGAGGGAATGATCTTCCCGCCGCTTCCCCCGCATCCCCTCCCGGTCCCTTCACCTGGTCTCAATCCCCATCCCCGTCCCCCTCCCGGTCCCAATCCCTCCCAAGCCAGGTCCCGACCTCCATCTCGGTCCCACTCCCCCCGCATCCTCTGCCGGTGCCCCCGCCCGGTCCCGTCCCGGTCCTCCCGGGCTCCTTCCCCGACGGGTCCTGATCTCCTTCTCCCTCTCCCGGTCCCTCCGCCCCGCAAGTCCGTTCCCTGTCCCCGCTTCTCCCTCCCAGTCCCGCTCCCACCTCTCCCGGGTGCTGCTCTCCCTTCTCAGCCCCGCTCCCCCCCACATCCCCTCCCGGTGCCTCCAACCCGGTCCTAGTCTCGGTGCCTCCCCTCACATCCCCTCCCGGTGCCTCCAACCCGGTCCTAGTCCCGGTGCCTCCCCCCACATCCCCTCCCGGTGCCTCCCCCCACATCCCCTCCTAGTGCCTCCAACCCGGTCCTAGTCCCTGGTGCCTCCTCTCACATCCCCTCCCGGTGCCTCCAACCCGGTCCTAGTCCCGGTGCCTCCTCTCACATCCCCTCCCGGTGCCTCCAACCCGGTCCTAGTCCCGGTGCCTCCCCCCACATCCCCTCCTGGTGCCTCCCCCCACATCCCCTCCCGGTGCCTCCAACCCGGTCCTAGCCTCGGTGCCTCCCCTCACATCCCCTCCCGGTGCCCCCCCCCGGCCCTAGTCCCTGTGCGGGTCCAGCTGCTCCCGCATCCCCTCCCGGTCCCTCTTCCCCCCCCCCCCCCCCCCCGTTCCTCCCCTCCGACTCTTCACCTCCATCTCGCCCTCCTTCCCCCCCAGCCCGAGCCCTCTCCCAGCCTCGTTCCCGGTGCCGCTCCCCCCGCCCGCACCACCCCCCCCAGCGCGGAGCACGCCGGGACGGTGGCGGGAGCCGCGCAGCCGCCCGCCCGGCACCGCCTCCCCCCCCCCACCTCCCCCCCGCCCCAACGGTGCCGGTGCCGGTCCCGGCGGCGGAGCCATGAGCCGCCCGTCCTCGGCGGGCTCCGCCAAGCCCTGCGCCGCCCCCAAGCAGCAGCAGCAGCCGCCGCAGCCGCCCGGGGGACCCTCCTCGCCGCCGCCCCCCCCGCTGCCCCCCCCACCGCCACCGCCACCGCAGCAGCAGCAGGAGCTGACCTCGGTGTTCGAGTGCCCCGTGTGCTTCGACTACGTGCTGCCCCCGATCCTGCAGTGCCAGGCGGGGCACCTGCTCTGCAACCAATGCCGCGAGAAGCTCAGCCTCTGCCCCACCTGCCGGGGCGCCCTCACGCCCAGCATCAGGAACCTCGCCATGGAGAAGGTGGCCTCCACCGTCCTCTTCCCCTGCAAGGTGAGGGCCGGGGGGGGGGGGGGGGGGTGTGTAGAGATGGAGGAGAGACTGGGGATGGGGGTGAGGATGGAGATGGAGAAGAGTTTGGGGGGTGAGGGTGAGGATGGAGAAGAGTTTGGGAATGAAGGTGAGGATGGAGAAGAGTTTGGGGGGTGAGGGTGAGGATGGAGAAGAGTTTGGGGGGTGAGGGTGAAGATGGAGATGGAGAAGAGTTTGGGGGGTGAGGGTGAGGATGGAGAAGAGTTTGGGAATGAAGGTGAGGATGGAGAAGAGTTTGGGGGGTGAGGGTGAGGATGGAGAAGAGTTTGGGAATGAAGGTGAGGATGGAGATGGAGAAGAGTTTGGGGGGTGAGGGTGAGGATGGAGAAGAGTTTGGAGGGTGAGGGTGAGGATGGAGAAGAGTTTGGGGATGAGGGTGAGGGTGAGGATGGAGATGGAGCAGAGTTTGGGGGGTGAGGGTGAGGATGGAGATGGAGAAGAGTTTGGGAGGTGAGGGTGAGGATGGAGAAGAGTTTGGGGATGAGGGTGAGGATGGAGATGGAGAAGAGTTTGGGGGGTGAGGATGGAGAAGAGTTTGGGGGGTGAGGGTGAGGATGGAGATGGAGAAGAGTTTGGGGGGTGAGGGTGAGGATGGAGAAGAGTTTGGGGGGTGAGGGTGAGGATGGAGAAGAGTTTGGGGGGTGAGGATGGAGAAGAGTATGCGGATGGAGAATAGTTTGAGGACGGAGATGGAGATGGAGGAGAGTTTGAGAATGAGGGTGAGGATGGAGATGGAGAATAGTTTGGGGATGAGGGTGAGGATGGAGATGGAGAATAGTTTGGGGATGAGGGTGAGGATGGAGATGGAGAATAGTTTGGGGATGAGGGTGAGGATGGAGATGGAGAATAGTTTGGGATGAGGGTGAGGATGGAGATGGAGAATAGTTTGGGGATGAGGGTGAGGATGGAGATGGAGAATAGTTTGGGGATGAGGGTGAGGATGGAGATGGAGAATAGTTTGGGGATGAGGGTGAGGATGGAGAAGAGTTTGGGGATGAGGGTGAGGATGGAGAAGAGTTTGGGGATGAGGGTGAGGATGGAGAAGAGTTTGGGAATGAGGGTGAGGATGGAGATGGAGAATAGTTTGGGGATGAGGGTGAGGATGGAGATGGAGAATAGTTTGAGAATGAGAGTGAGGATGGAGAAGAGTTTGGGGATGAGGATGGAGAAGAGTTGGGGGATGAGGGTGAGGATGGAGAAGAGTTTGGGAATGAAGGTGAGGATGGAGATGAAGAAGAGTTGGGGGATTAGGGTGAGGATGGAGAAGAGTTTGGGGATGGGGAATAGTTTGGGGATGAGGGTGAGGAGATGGAGAAGAGTTTGGGGATGAAGGTGAGGATGGAGAAGAGTTTGGGAATGAAGGTGAGGATGGAGATGGAGAAGAGTTTGGGGATGAGGGTGAGGATGGAGATGAAGAAGAGTTTGGGGATGAGGGTGAGGATGGAGAAGACTAGGGATGAGGGTGAGGATGGAGATGGAGAAGACTGAGGGGATGGGGGTGGGGAAGAGGTTGAGGGTGAGGATGGAGATGGAGAAGAGTTGGGGGATTAGGGTGAGGATGGAGAAGAGTTTGGGGATGGGGAATAGTTTGGGGATGAGGGTGAGGATGGAGATGGAGAAGAGTTTGGGGATGAGGGTGAGGATGGAGAAGAGTTTGGGAATGAAGGTGAGGATGGAGATGAAGAAGAGTTTGGGGATGAGGATGAGGATGGAGAAGACTAGGGATGAGGGTGAGGATGGAGATGGAGGAGACTGAGGGGATGGGGGTGGGGAAGAGGTTGAGGATGAGAATGATGATGGAGAAGAGTTTGGGGACAAGAATGGGGATAGAGAAGAGTTTGGGGATGAGGAGAGGGGTGAGAATAGGGATGGAGAAGAGTTTGAGTATGAGGGTAAGGATGGGGATGGAGAAGAGTTTGGGGACGAGGACAGCGATGGAGAACAGTTTGGGGATGAGGATGGAGACAGTGATAGGACAAGGGGGAATGGCTTTAAATTGGAAAGGGGAAGATTTAGATGAGTTATTAGGAGGGAATTCTTTACAATGAGGGTGGGGAGGCCCTGGTCCAGGCTGCCCAGAGCAGTGGTGGCTGCCCCATCCCTGGAGGGGTTCAAGGCCAGGTTGGATGGGGCTTGGAGCCCCTGAGCCAGTGGGAGGTGTCCCTGCCCATGGCAGGGGTGGGGCTGGATGGGCTTTGAGATCCCTTCCAACCCAAACCGTTCTATGATTCTGTAGCCCAGCAGCACCATGCAGGCTCCCCTGCCATCATCCCCATCCCCCTGTCTTAAAAAGTTTTCTGCTCATGCCTATCCCCTTCCTTCCTTTATTTCTTCCCCATCATAAACATGGAACAGAAAGCAAGGCTCTGCTGGCCTCCCTGAGCCTGTTTCACGCTTCCACCTGTTTCTAAAGTAAAATAAAGTGATGAGAGTGCCAAAAGTTCTGATGATTCTTTCGACTTCCCTGAAAATCCTGCTGTAAATCATAGAATCGTAGACTCACCAGGTTGGAAGAGACCCATCGGATCATCGAGTCCAACCATTCCAACCTAAATGTCAACCTAGTGTTTGGCAAAACCAGTAGATCGGAAGGTTAGCCTTTCCAACCCCACCCCCCCCCCCCCCGGCCCCTATTTTTTTTTTTACCTATGATGATCAGGACATAATTTCTTCACCAAAAGTGTTCTGAGGCCCTGGAAGAGGCCGTGCAGGGAGGTGGTGGAGTCCCCATCCTTGGAGGGGTTTGACAGGCGGGTGGATGAGGTGCTCAGGGATCTGGTTTAGTCATGGACAGGGACGGTTGGACCTGATGATCATAGAATCATAGAACAACCAGGTTGGAAGAGACCCATCGGATCATCGAGTCCAACCATGATCTCAAAGGTCTTTCCCAACCAAGCAATTCTGTGATGCTCAGTCTTAGAAAACGTGCTTTAATAGCTGAAATTTTGATCGTGTCTCGTTAATTCTCAGCAGTCGGATGGGTGGGTGGGGCTGGGGAGCTGTCAGGTCCGAGCTCCTCGATGCTTGTCCCTCCATAACATTACGAGCACTTAAAAACCAACAGGCTGAAGCGGCAGAGGGACAGATCCACGAGCTGCTGGGTCTGTCGCTGATACGGAACACGAGCCAAGATGCCTCCTGGCATCCGGAGGGAATTGGCTGCCGTAGTTGCCAAGCTACTCTCCATCATATTTGCAAAGTCATGGCAGTGAGGTGAAGTCCCCGGCGTCACAGACGGAGTGAAGCGCTTCACTCCTGAGAGAGAAGCAGCAGCAGTCTGTGCGTTGATATAGAAACATCGATTGAACCTGGTTCGATAATAAATCTGACTGTGATGCGTCGAGGTTTGATGGGAAAGCGCACTGGATTATTTACTGCGCAGGGAACAGGGTCGGACGGTGCACTTCTCCTCGGCTATTGTGTTGTTATCCGTGTCCCCTGAATCCACTTCGTGGATTCAGGGGACACGGATAACAACACAATAGCCGATGGTTGTCGCTTAAACAGGCTCTCAGGAAAAGGTCATGAAGATGATCCGAGGTCTGGAGCCCCTCTTCACACTGAGAAATGTTCAACCTGGAGAAGAGAAGGCTCTAGGTTCAGCTTTTGGGTTTTTGTGGAGCTTTTACAAGGCTGTTTCGGTGCTTTCAATGGGATTTCACCTCTCGGTGAACACAGCAACTTTACCTGTGAGATGTTCCTTTACTCACTTGCCAATAGAAAGGTTTCTTATCCATTTAAATAGATAGAATTGCCTTCTTCACCCCTTCAGGTTTGCTTTCTTCTTGGGTACAGGAGTGAGCACCAACAAGTAGAACATCCAAGAACATTCTACTCTCACCCTGTGTGTCCCAGAAGAACCGAACAGCAGCCCCTGCGTTGTCCGGCAAGTCCAGATTCAGATTTATTGGCCGCACGGACTTCTCCAGCTGGTCATTCTCTAGACAAAAATCACAGTAAAGTTACTGAAAACACAAAATGCCTTTTAGTGCTCTGAGCAATCTGTGAAAGATAAAATGCCCATTGTAAACATGCTAAAAAACTCCTAATTAATGAGTGCCAAAAGGAATTAATTGCTTTCTTTCATCTTGTAAGTGCAAGTGGGAAATAATATAAAGGTACTCTCTAGTTATGAATCACAGAACAACCTGGTTGGAAGGGACCCATCGGGTCATCGAGTCCAACCATAACCATGAAGCTGACTTAATTTGCACAGAGGTTCTTCCGTAACTCTGGGGTTTTCTGTCCAATACTGGTTATGAAAGAAAATAAATCTTATAAATTGAAAACTTCCTGAAAAGACACCAGAACGGAGTTTCCCAGCAGCTGGGTGAGGCAAACTGAGCTCGGTAGCTGCTCACTGACTGAACCACCCAGGGTGGGACAGGCGTTTCCCAGCTTAACCACTTCATCCGAAGGCGACGAGGAAACAAGTCGGGTTGTGAACGTTGCCTGTGGTCATCGGCAGAACCACAGTCCTCCCGTAGCCTCGAGTACTCGCCCAGATCTGCTCCCTGCTGCGGTTCGGTGGCCTTTTGTGATGGGTGTTGAGGAAGGTTTTCATGCTCAGGTGATCCCGGTGTGGCCATGGCCATGACACGGGACCAGGATGTCACATCTGCCCAGTGTGAAACTGCAGGTGCTTCCGTCTTGCATTCCAGTTCACGGTGGAACTTGTCTCCAACGTGCACAAACTAGCCCAGCACTAACGGAAGAATATCCGATAGTAAATCAGTGTTTGTTTACACACTGAGAGCAGCCCAGCTGGGGTTTAGCAGTATGAGGGGTATTTAGCAGTGGATGATAGGGAAAAAGAAAAAAACGAAACCCCAAAATGCTTTAGGACACTCAGAGAGCTGCCCTGTCAAAGTGAAGTTCAGAGCAGCACATGCAGAGTGACATTGGTGTCACTGCAATGTGCTAAGTCATGTAGGTGGTGATGAGCTCCGGGCTGACCGTGGCTTGGATCTAGTGGGACGTGTCGCTGTCCATGGAACTAGATGATCTGTAAGGTCCCTTCTAACCCAAACTATTCCATGAAGGAGGAAGTTCTTCACACAGAGGGTCATTGGGCATTGGAATAGGCTGCCCAGGTTGGTGGTTGAGTCACCTTCCCTGGAGGTGTTTAAGGGACAGGTAGATGAGGTCTTGAGGGACTTGGTTTAGTGTTTGATAGGAATGGTTGGACTAGAAGATTCGATGGGTTCCTTCCAACCTGGTTGTTCTATGATTCTATGATTAAGCAGCAGGGACAGACACAGTAGGGAAGGCTCACACTAACTCTTCATGGCCTATAAAACAAGCTCCTCTGGAAGCACAAGCTCAAGTTTCTGTCCCAGTATTCCTAGCACTGAGTTTGCAATGTGGGCGATTTGCACGTTGGGCATTTGACCCTTGAGCTGCAATTTCTGGCACACACTCCAGCCCCAAACTAATCATTCACACCCTGGCTCTATCAGCTCCTCACGAGGCTTCACCATTGGTGAAGGGTTGGGAGCACAAGCCTCGTGAGGAGCAGCTGAGGGACCTGGGGTTGTTTAGTCTTGAGGAAAAGAGACTGAGGGGAGAGCTTATCACCTTCTACAACTACTTAAAAGGAGGTTGTAGCGAGGTGGGCTTGGTCTCTTCTCCCTGGTGACAGGACAAGGGGAAATGGCCTCAAGATGCATCATTGCAGATTTAGGTTGGTTATTGGGAGGAATTTCTTTACTGAAAGGCTTGTCAAGCCCTGGCAGAGGCTGCCCAGGGAGGTGGCTGAGTACCTATCCCTGGAGATGTTTAAAAGGCGAGTAGATGTCATACCTGGGGACATGGTCCGGTCGTGGACTGAGCAGGGCTGGATCCATGATTGAACTCGATTTCCAACCAAAACCTTTCTATGGTGCTGATACCACCACAGACACCTGGAGACAGGGAGATGTGCTCTTGTGGAGAACAGGAGAGACTTTTTCTTCAGCAGGTAGCATGGAAGCAGCATGAGCAGTGTGGACCACAGAGCTGGCTGCAGAAAAAGGAAAAGCGCCCACGGTTGTTTGAAGCAAATTAAGCCTTTAAGTTGCCCAGTGATGTTAAGAGAAGTTAGATGGTACTTGTTTGTGTCCTAGCTTTATGCTAGGACCTTGTCCTCTCCCTTTCCGCTTCTCGCAGTCACAGTTTTGAAACTTTTCACTGTTTAAATTTAAAAAAAAAGCTGTGGGGAATCTGCATTTTAATGTAATGGAGGTGCTTTTGCTCTGTGATGGTAATAAGGTACGTCTGATAAAAATAGCCGTTTGCTGAAACTAGAATCCTTTGTTCTTTTTAAAGAGAAGAAAAGCTCAAACCGGGACCACTTCAGCTGATCTGGACGGATCAGGTCTAACTGCAAGAGCAAAGCTAACTCTACAACTCAGCCTTTTCCAATCCGGTGTATCTAAAGGCTTGAATTAGAAAATTAACAACCACAAAAGACAAGAGGAAGCAAAAATAAATACAGCTCAGCTCTGAATGCAGGGCTAAGCAGAAGTATCTAACATAAAATTTGCAATGAGAGCAAGAGTTCTAGTCGCTCACCAGTGTTTCCAGTTACCAGGCGGGAGCAGCGAACGCCTGTGCTGGTGCCTTTCCTGACGGCTTGTATTTGGTCTTTTTCCAGTATGCCACGACAGGCTGCTCGCTGACCCTGCACCACACAGAAAAGCCAGAGCATGAAGACATCTGCCAGTATCGCCCCTACTCCTGCCCGTGCCCCGGGGCCTCCTGTAAGTGGCAGGGCTCCTTGGAAGCCGTCATGTCCCACCTCATGCACGCCCACAAGAGCATCACCACCCTGCAGGGAGAAGACATCGTTTTCCTGGCCACGGACATTAACCTTCCCGGGGCGGTGGACTGGGTGATGATGCAGTCGTGCTTCGGACACCACTTCATGCTGGTGCTGGAGAAACAGGAGAAGTACGAGGGTCACCAGCAGTTTTTCGCCATCGTGCTGCTCATCGGGACCCGTAAGCAAGCGGAGAACTTTGCCTACAGACTGGAGCTGAACGGCAACCGCCGCCGGCTGACCTGGGAGGCGACGCCTCGCTCCATCCACGATGGGGTGGGCGCAGTCATCCGCAACAGCGACTGCCTCATTTTTGATACGGCCGTAGCACATCTTTTCGCTGACAATGGAAACCTCGGCATCAACGTGACCATTTCCACCTGTTCGTGATGTCGTTGCGTAGCTGCTCTTAATGGTTGTCGCAGGCTTCGGAGTTGACAGAGGGTCTGCGTTTAGGTCAGGTTTAATGATATTAACTACGTTGCCACCGATGCTAAGGTTCCTCACTAGCCAACATCTTTAACTTTGGAGAGGAACAAGAATACCCCGTAAGTAATACAAATTGGAAAAAAAGTGTTTTTTCTAAATTCTTGGGTGCCTTAGGAACATTCCTCGTGCATACAGTCACCTTTTTTTAAATTTAATTCTATTTTATTTAAAGAGTTCTGCCATGAAACATGAAGTTTCGAGGGACTGAAGGGCTGCATCCCTGTTTGGAGACTTGCTCTCTCATGCTGCTGAACTTTAACAGGTTTTTTTTTTTTTTGCAGGGAAAGGGAACCCAAGCAACCTCTCACGAGAGAGGTTGTGGCTCAGAAGGGAATTGCTATAACAAAGGCTGTTCAATTTCTTGCTCCCTTATTAAAAAGGGATTTTTCTGGTTGTTATACTCTTCAGGTTTGTTGCTGTCAGGTCCACACTGCCCACCTACTGCATGGGACGAGGATACACACTTGATTACTGATTATTGCAAAGCGCGTTAGAGCCAGTCTTCATTTGCTTGCTGCAAATTTACTTTTATTTTGTAATAAATATTTTACAAAAAGTGCCTCGCGTAACGTGCTGTGCTGACATCCCTGTTCGCGGCAGCAGCTCCTGCTTCCTGGTTGCCGAGGGTGCTCGCCAGAGCTCCAACACGGCCACTCAAGAGGGACACTTTCATAGAATCATAGAACAACCAGGTTGGAAGGGACCCATCGGATGTTCTAGTCCAAGAATCGGGTAGGAATTTGGGTTCCACCAGCACTAAAGACAGTTGTGCAAACTGAAGTCACAGTCCAATACTCAAGACAAACGCAGGCTCTGCAAATGGATTTGCTGAGTATGAAGATGTTTGCCGTTTGGAAGAGGCAGTGAGTTGCGAGGTGACACAATCTGCTGAGTTACTCAGCAGTAGGAAACCTTGTGACGGCGGAAAACTAGACGTAAAATGACAGATGAAGGTTGGTGTGAATAAATATAATACGTAGTGAGGAATAAGAGACCTAACTGCATTCCTCCAGGGAAGAGCTCTTGGAGCCATCAAAGTCCTATGCAAATGTCACCCGATGCCTGGCAGCAGTCCCCAGGAAAGCAAATGAGAATGACAAGGACGGTCTCAGCGAAATGAATCTTGTTCCAGCCTTGAGAATTTGGAAATGACTGTGAAAAATCACCTCATAAGGAATTACTGTGATCTTTTTGTGTCCAATTCCTATAAAAAATACAGGCTCCACTGCTCACAGCTGGGACCACTGCTCGTAGCTGCCCCGGAGCTCGCTGGGGAGCACGGTGGGTGCAGCCCCACACCTGGGACAGCCCCAGCTCCAGCTCCTACCCCAGCTCCAGCTCCAACCTCACACCTAGGACTGCCCCACTCTCAGCTCCAGCTCCAACCTCACACCTAGGACTGCCCCACTCTCAGCTCCAGCTCCAACCCTAGCCCCAGCTCCAGTCTCAGCTCCAGATCTAGCCTCTGCTTCAGTCTCAGCTCCAGCTCCATCTCATTCCCATCTTAGCCACATCTCCATCCCTGTCCCCAACTCAGCCCCATCCCCATCCCACCCCATCCCCATTCCCATCCTCATCCTATCCTCTCCCCTTCCCCATCCCCTTGGTCCCCTCCCTCTGTCCCGTTGCTGGGACGCGGCTGCCCCTGGGGTTCCTGTTGCCCGTTGGGGCCACAGGTCTCAGTTTGGCTCCTGAGGGGTCTCGGGCCGTCTCCGACCCAGGGGATGGATCAGCCAGGCAGCAGTGGAGCCATCGCAGCGCAGGGAGGGGCTGGCAGCAGCTCTGCTCCACCGAGAGGTTTCTCACACCTGTTTTCCTAGGGGATCCCCCCCTCTGCAGCCCCCTCGCTCACCTCACTGCTGAGCTGCTTCCTAGGATAGAATCACAGGACGGGTTGGGTTGGAAAAGACCTTTGAGAGCATTGAGTCCAAGCCGCTTGCCAGCCCTGCCAAGTCCAGCACCAGCCCATATCCCCATCTACCCACCTTCTAAGCCCCTCCAGGGATGGGGACTCCAACATCTCCCTGGGAGCCTCTGCCAGTGTTTGAAAACTCTTTCAGTAAAGAAATTCCTCCTGATGTCCAACCTAAACCTCCCCTGGTGCCTCCTGAGGCCATTTCCACTACCAGGGAGAAGAGACCAACCTCCACCTCACTACAACCTCCTTTCAGGGAGTGAGGAGGTCTCTCTGTTAGATATAAACAAAGCACCTGGTCCCCATTAGGTGTAAACGAAGCACTGGTTCCCCATTAGGTGTAAATGAAGCACTGGGTTCCCTCTAGGTGTAAGGAAAGCACTGGGTCCTATTAGGCATAAACAAAGCAGTGAGTCCCACTAGGTGTAAACAAAGCACAGGGTTCCCATTAGGTGTAAACAAAGCACTGGTTCCCCATTAGGTGTAAATAGAACACTGGGTCCCCATTAGGTGTAAAAAAAGCTCTGGGTCCCCATTAGGTGTAAAAAAAGCTCTGGGTCCCCATTAGGTGTAAATGAAGCACTGAGTCCCTATTAGGTATAAACAAAGTACTGGTTCCCCATTAGGTGTAAAGAAAGCTCTGGGTCCCCATTAGGTGTAAATGAAGCACTGAGTCCCTGTTAGGTATAAACGAAGCGCTGGGTCCCCATTAGGTGTAAATGAAGCTCTGGGTCCCCATTAGGTGTAAACAAAGTGCTGGGTCCCTGTTAGGCATGCGGGGATGCTCTGCCAGCCAGCAGGCGTAGGAGTGCTCGGCAGATGGCAGAAATAGTGCATTGTATTCCTGGGAAAGGTGCAGGGAACGCCTCTGAGGAGAGCTGAAAATACATCCACCTCTTTTTCTCCTCCTGCTCAGCTGAGTCATCCCACACGTGACTGCGTAACCCACTCCTTGGCTTGCCCACTCAAGAACAGCACCTCAGCACACAGCGGATCTGGGAGAGCTGCTGCCTCATCCCCATCCCTTTTGTGCTTCACGTTGAGTGCCAGGCTGCCTTCCTCTCTCAGAGAGCATCACCTGCATCTCATGTGCCTCTGGGAGCAGGAGCAGTGACCTGGGACACAAACACAGCACAGCAGCTGGAATTCCTGGGGAAAGCTGCTGCACACAGATCCGTCCTGATACACAGCAAACTCTTTATGCATTTGGACTCGATGATCCGATTGGTCTCTTCCAACCTGGTTGTTCTATGATTCTATGAAATACACTGTGAATGTGTTTGCAGGAGAAAAACATTTGTACCTTAGGTGGAGCTTCACAGCTCTTCAGTAGAGCAGTCCCTGTAACAATCAAAGCACAGAACAGGCAAGATTGAGCTAGTGGTAAATCATCTACGTGGGCTGGGATGGAGCAGCGGTTGATAGAGATTATATGGAAGCTGCAAAGCCCGTTAGAGAGGGCAGAGTAAGAACGAGGAGTGTCCACCTGCACAGCTCCCTGGGGCACTCTGCACGCCAAGTCCCTTCTTCTCAGGAGGGGTTTATGGTCCATCGCTCTCTGTGACATAGCTTGATTGCAGAGGGTGATAACTACACATCTTTGAGCTGCAGTTTAGAAAACAAAGCTCAAGCAAACCAGCAGCCACATCATTCAGCCTGCTAAAAGAATAAGTGAACGCCATAGCCTTGCTTTCTGCTTTTCTTCCAGTCTCAGTTCACAGAATTCTAGAATAACCAGGTTGAAAGAGATCCACTGGATCATTGAGTCCAACCATTCCTATCAATCTCTAAACCATGTCCCTCAGCACCTTGTCCACCTGTGCCTTAAACCCCTCCAGGGAAGGCGATTAAAACCCCTCCCTGGGCAGCCTCTGCCACTGCCCAATGACCCTTTCTGTGAAAAATATTTTCCTAATGTCCAGCCCAAACCTCGCCTGGTGGCCATTCCCTCTTGTCCTGTCCCCTGTCCCTTGGGAGAAGAGCCCAGCTCTCTCCTCTCCACAACCTCCTCTCAGGGAGTTGTAGAGAGCAATGAGGTCTCCCCTCAGCCTCCTCTTCTCCAGGCTAAACACCTCCAACTCGCTCAGCCACTCCTCATCAGGCCTGTTCTCCAGCCCCTTCACCTTAGGACAAGAGGGGCTGGAAATGCTTCAGGGGATCATAGGATAATAGAATCACAGAATCACCAGGTTGGAAAAGACCCACCGGATCATCGAATAATGCGCAAGTCACTGACCTTAAGCAATAAGCTGTCTCCATGACTTCTCTGCGATGATTTTTGTAAAGCCCTGATCAGTTGGTGCCTGGTTCGGGTCCCTCAGGTCCGTGGGAATGGCCTCAAGCTCCACCAGGGGAGATTTAGGCTAGAGATTAGGAGGAAGTTTTTCACACAAAGGGTCATTGGGCATTGGAATAGGCTGCCCAGGGAGGGGGTTGATTCACCTTCCCTGGAGGTGTTTAAGGCACAGGTAGATGAGGTCCTGAGGCACATGTTTTAATGTTTGATGGGAATGGTTGGACTCGATGATCCGATGGGTCTCTTCCAGCCTGGTTGTTCTATGATTCTATGATGGGCTACGCGCAGATCCAGTGCCACCTCACTGAAAGCCGTGGGCCAAGCCTGGCAAGAATGTCTCGAGCAGCCAGCGTTGGCTGCTGAGAAAGGGCTGGCAGGCTGACAAAGGAACAAAACAACCGTGTCTAGGAGCTAAGTTCTCTGCAAACACAGCACTGCTGGTCAGTAATCCTCCCTCTCGCTGTTGTTGCAGCCCTGGCGGAGGAGTTCAGCAGCTTAGAGGTGCTGTGTGACATGGAGGTAAGGACTCGCGCAGGCTACGTGTATGCATTTTATGCTCGATGTTTTCACCCCTGAGCACAGATATGACTCCACTTTGGTTTTGGTGTTTTCCACTTTGAGTTCAACGAAGATTTTGTGAAGTTGTTCAAGGATTCTCTGCGCACGCTCCCCTCCGTCGGCCTGCCCACCCTCCTGGCCTACAGAACCGAATCATCACGGCAGAAAGTACAGATTGAGGTGAGTCAGTGGTGGGTGTTCCCCCAGCATGTGCCCTTTTTTATGGCTGATTTTAATTGCTACGATTCCCATGTAGGAAATACAAAAATAATGCCCTTTGACAAGCCAGTGCAGGAGTTTCTTTGTGAAAGAGGTTTTTCTTTTGTGAGGCTGTTCAAGTGATGGTTGTTGTGCACACCTGAAAACCAAGAGGCTGTGCAGCTCCTTTCCCTGCTGCTGCACCAAAGAATCGTAGAATAGTTAGGGTTGGAAGGGACCTTAAAGTTCATCCAGTCCCACCTCTGCCATGGGCAGGGACACCTCCCACTGGATCAGGGGCTCCAAGGCCCATCCAACCTGCCCTTGAACCCCTCCAGGGATGGGGCAGCCACAACTTCATCGGGCAACCTGTTCCAGAGCCTCCTCACTCTCATGGTGAAGAAATTCTTCCTTATGTCTAGTCTAAATCTGCCCCTCTCCAGTTTATACCCATCCTGTGTTGAGTTTCTCAGCAGATTTTATGCTTTGGCTAAGACAGAGATCCAAAATGTATATAAATACTAGGCATACAGTCAAAGAATACAAGCAGGGCATAGAGCTCCCCATAACTCTTAGCAGAGTGAAGTAATCAAAGACAGCTAATCATAGGCGTGAGGTGGGGAGCAAAGGAATTTCCAAAATTCCTAAAACAAGAAGGATGCTGAGGCTCTGGAGCGAGTCCAGAGAAGAGCAACAAAGCTGGGGAAGGGGCTGGAGAACAGGCCCTATGAGGAGCGGCTGAGAGAGCTGGGGGTGTTTATCCTGGAGAAGAGGAGGCTGAGAGGAGACCTCATTGCTCTCTCCAACTTCCTGAAAGGAGGTTGTGGAGAGGAGGGAGCTGGGCTCTTCTCCCAAGGGACAGGGGACAGGACAAGAGGGAAAGGCCTCAAGCTCCGCCAGGGGAGATTTAGGCTAGAGATTAGGAGGAGGTTTGTCACGGAAAGGGTGATTGGGCAGTGGCAGAGGCTGCCCAGGGAGGTGGTTGATTCACCTTCCCTGGAGGTGTTTAAGGCACAGGTGGATGAGGTCCTGAGGGACTTGGTTTAGTGTTTGATAGACCCGATGATCCGATGGGTCCCTTCCAACCTGGTTGTCCTATGATTCTATGAAAAGCCAGCCAAGTATTTTGAATTAATATACTCAGAAAAGGATTTGAATGAAAGCGCTAAAAACACAGTACACGGTGCAGCCTGCTCTTGCCAGCTGCATCTTCTATAACTCAGTTTCAGAATGTGTTTTCAAAAAAAAAAAAAAAACCAGTTATTTCTTTCTGAATGTCTAATACTCATGCTCTGAATACATCCTGCCGCAGGCCTGGGTTGCATCTGGTCTAATATGCTCAGATCTTAGAATCATAGAATCATAGAACCAGGTTGGAAGAGACCCAGCGGATCATTGACTCCAACCATTCCCATCAAACACTAAACCATGTCCCTCGGCACCTCGTCCACCCATCCCATAAACCCCTCCAGGGAAGGTGACTCAACCCCCTCCCTGGGCAGCCTCTATCATACATTGTATTTTGAGCAGAGCCCTCTTTCCCCCAAGATCAAATGAAGATTTTCATGCTGATACCCTATTTCTGCCCTCCTCCTCTTCTCTCTCCCCACCTCCACTCCAGACAGAGGAAGACTGTGCTCCGAGGTGCGAGTACTGTAAGAGCCTGCTGAAGCCGTTCCCTTCCTTCGAAGGCGCTTGCCCGCCAGAGCAGGATTATGGATCGGTGAGCTGGTGGGAAGGACTGGCAGAGGTCTGCTGGGAAAGGCTCGCTCTTCTGGCACCGCTCTTCTGCCTTTCAGCAATTCTGCTGCGAGCGCAATCGAGACCTCTACGAGTTCATCGTTAGTGAGAGGAAGAACCACGAGGGCAGCTGGAGCGTTCCCACCGCTGGCAGCCCCGAGGAGTCCCACCTCGCTGAAGCCAACACGCTGCTGTCAAAGGAGACGGCGTATCAGAGGTACCGGGAAACGCCGACAGGGAGAACTAGGGATCAGATCGGTGTGAGGAACAACAGGTGCCTCTGGATGGCAAAAAAGTTGTTAAGAAAATGAAACTCCAGCAAGAGGGAGTAAAAGAAGACAAAAAAATTGCTTTAGGCACTGGAATGGGCTGCCCAGGGAGGTGGTTGACTCACCTTCCCTGGAGGGGTTTAAGGTGCAGGTGGATGAGGTGCTGAGGGACATAGTTTAGTGTTTGATAGGAACGGTTGGACTCAATAATCCAATGGGTCTCTTCCAACCTGGTGATTCTATGATAAGTTCATATTCTATGATGTCTGGACCCGCTTGGCTCTTCATGCATCAGGCTGTATCAGAAGGTGGTGAGGTGTGTGCTAAGGGATTAATCCTGCTGCTGCCAGACCTCACACCTAGAGACAGAGAGAGCCAAAAAGCTGTGGGAGGGATAATGTTTGGGTCTAGCTTTTACCACAAGGCTTGAATTTATATCTGTCTGTTTCTTAGCATCAAGGGTGACATGCATTCAGGTTCGAATTTCCAGAGTCAGGAGAACTCTGCAAACTTGACTTCTGCTGAGCTGTTTAGCAGGAGGCCTGAAGCTTATACTAATAGGTAAGCCTAGGGAACAGGATAAAGAAAAGCAGATCAGCAAACCTGGAAGGAAACTGCCAGTTTCCTTGAAGATCCTTTGCAGCCTGATGGTGCAGGTACCTTAGATCATGTACAGAGCATAAACCAAAGCCACTGTCAGACGCTGTCAAATTTATAGGAAGCCAGATAAAACCAGTGAAATGTTCTTGGAGATGACCTGTTTTCTTGTTCTTGTGGGCAGCTCTCCTTCTCTTTTACATAAAAACTGGATGCAAAATCCCTATGACATTTAGCTCTGCTGTCGGTAGCGCCGGTAACACTGCATTTGCAGTCTGTTCCCTGAAATCTCTCTAGGGAAGCAATTCCTTTTCCTTAGTTATTATTACTATTCTATTATTTTGGTGATATTCCATTACCTCTGTTATTTGCAACTATGCAAATGCAGAGAAAAACAGGTTCAGATGCTTGTGTTCCTAAGGCAAGGGACGTATGAAAAGTGTATCAGGAATACTTTAATTTTGCAGGCAGCTGGAGAGACAAATGGCCAGAGAGTCAGCTCTCCCGGCAGCAGAGCGGACGAGCAGAGCTGAACGTGAGTTTGCATTTCCTTACGTATTTATCTGTCAGTTTATAACAACAATGAATTCAAGGGAATTGCTTGTCTCTAATGCTCACTAATTGAGAGGAGGATTTAAACGGCGCTGTGTTAGCTCATTGTCAAGTGCGCAATCCCATTAGATGCTGCCATGTTAAATAACCCCTCACGTGAAAAAACAAAAGCAGTTGCGCTCCCATGGCACAGAGAGGATCTCCTTGCTGTGACTTTCGGTATTTCTAGCTGAATGTTTCAGCTGAGATGCAGACAAATGGATCTTAGAGAAGAATAAGTTGGCAAATCCAAGCCTGTGGAAGGCAGGAACTGCCAGAATTAGGGTGATCAACATTTTGCCTCGTCGGGTGAATACTCCACTAATTCCTAGCCCAGGCTGTGGGTTCCTGAGCAGCCCTTTGGATGCAGCTATAAAATCAAAGGCATTTTGACTAATTGCAGATGAACTAGATGTATGATGTGGGCTTCTTTTCACAGAGGACAGCAGTGCACTCAGGTCTTCGCAGCACCAAGGATTTCAGACTGCCAGTCCTACCACTCCAGGGCACGCGAGAGCCATCCAAAACAAGTCATTCTCCACTCACACTGGTGTGTATATGTACCCAACTGAAAGAATGATTCTATGAATACATCTATGATTCTATGAATACATCTTTTTTCACAATCCCGTTCTCCGAAATCATAGAATCATACAACAATCAGGTTGGAAGGGACCCATCGGATCTTCTAGTCCAACCATTCCTATCAAACACTAAACCATGTCCCTCAAGACCCCATCCACCCGTCCCTTAAACACCTCCAGGGAAGGTGAATCAACCACCTCCCTGGGCAGCCTGTTCCAATGCCCAATGACCCTTTCCATGAAAAACTTCCTCCTAATCTCTAGCCTAAATCTCCCCTGGAGGAGCTTGAGGCCATTCCCTCTTATCCTGTCCCCTGGCACTTGGGAGAAGAGCCCAGCTCCCTCCTCTCTACAACCTCCTTTCAGGTAGTTGTAGAGAGTAATGAGGTCTCCTCTCAGCCTCCTCTTCTCCAGGATAAACACCCCCAGCTCTCTCAGCCACTCCTCATCGGGCCTGTTCTCCAGCCCCTTCCCCAGCTTTGTTGCTCTTCTCTGGACTTGCTCCAGAGTCTCAACATCCTTCTTGTGGTGAGGGGCCCAGAACTGAACACAGTATTCAAGGAGCGGCCTCACCTGTGCTGAGTACAGAGGGAGAATCACCTCCCTGGCCCTGCTGGTCACATCATTTCTGATACACCATTTCTGATATAAATACCCGGAGACAAACTCCCAGGATGGAGCATTTCAGCCAGGAATTCCCACTCCCCCACATCACAGCCTCCCTGCAGAGGCATCGCTCAGCCCTGCCATCGGTGCTGCCAGCCTCCCCGACGCACACAAACCTTTGCTCTCTAGGTTCAAGTCAAGCTGGCAGGATTTCCTACCAGCTTTCCCAGGAGCCCCCATCACCAGAGGGCCGGACGCTGGTGCCTGATGAGAAAGGAGAAGAACCTGAGGTGAAGCCAGTCACCTACAGCGACAGCTGCTGTGATTTTACCCTCGTGGGTGGAAAGGCAAGTAGTTGTGTCAGATGGTGATGGGATGGGCTGCACCTGGGATGCATCCACACTCCAGAACTACTGGCACTGCTCTCATCTCTTGTGTCCTTTCTTTTCCACTCTTAGGCAGTGAAGAATGTGTTGCTGGAAAAATACTACAAACATGGAGTGAAATTCCTTACCATGTTTCCAGATGGAACAGCACAGTTGTTGTATCCTTTCCAGGGTTCATTTGCCTGCATTAGCCGAGGGTTGTAATTGTAATTTTAAGTGTGTCCCAGCCTGTGTTATCACTGAATGACCTGGTCCACCACTCACACTCGCTTTCAGTGTGGAAATAAGCAGTCATGAGAGCACTTACTTGGTCTTGGTCTGAAGTTTTTCAGACCAGCCAGTAGCTTTGACGAGGGATGGGCACTTGCATCTTTAGCACACGGTTTAAACATGTTAGCCCAGTGCTCAGACCAAAATTCTGGAGCTCTGGCTGCCCATGGAAGGGCACTGCTGTCCAAGCAGGCTCTGAAAGCACTCAGCCCCATCCCTCCCCTGGGGACAAACCAGGACAACATTGCCTACCATTGCCTCTGTCTTGTGGGCAGGAGTGTTTTCCTTACTGTAGCTGACTTCTTGCTGACTCGAGGTGTATGAAGTGCACCTGAGCTTTGCCACCAAAGCAAATGGGCTCAAGAAAACTTCTGTTCTGCCCTCCAGGCTGCCTTTGTACCAAGGACACTTCCAGTTGCAGTGGTGGCAAATGGCAAAGTGCCATAAACACATGTGCTCCCAGTCTTGCTGGAGAGAAACCCCGGTGAGACACAAATACCTGCTCTTTGGATACATTCAAGTCAGGTTGCTGGGGCAAGCACATTTTCCCCCCCAGTGGTTTGGATTTTTCCCCTCTGGGAGAATAAAACCTCTTCCTGTTTTCTCTGCTGTCATCCAAGCAGAGTACTTTGATCACTCCGCTTTGCTAGGCTCATACTTTCAATCCTAAGCGTTTTTGCCCGGGTGATTGGTTAGAAAGCAGCAAGAATCTCTCCTGAACCTCTAATGGCTCAGAATACTTCAGGGTAGGAGAGAAGCCCTGGCAGCAACCCAGGTAGCACCAACCGCACAGCCCCAGTGTGCCTTTAACAGGCATATGAGTCACGCACCGATCTTCACACGCCAGAGCAGGGCTCTGAAATATTTAGTAGGTAATAACAAACGAACCACATCAAGAAAGAGGTTATGAGCACCTTATGTCAAGACAGTTATCCATCCGGACATCTGGCAATCCTTGTTGTACGAGAGAAAGAACAGCGGATCTGCATAGTACAGGAAGACAAGCCGATCGACGCCAAGATACAAGCAGTATTTACGTCCAGTGGCAGAAGTACTTGCTATCATCCCAACGGAGCCATGTGGTATGTGCGAGTGGGTCACAGCAGTTTTGCTCTCCACTGCGGATCTTAAATTTCAAAGGTCATAAATGGTAAATCTAATACCATTCAAAAATTAAAAGACAAATACAGCAGCTCATGGGCCCTGCCTCGAGTATTCCTACAGGAGTAAGGCTGCCCCAGCTGTGTCTCGAGAGGTTTGGGTTAGTCCCATCACTTTGGGGAATGAGGGACATCAGCCATTGGAGCTGCAGGGTTCAGAGCTTTCCTCTTCCTCTCTTTTAGGATAAATATGAATATTGAGGGAGGGCAGTGTTTGGATGAAGGAGGCAACAGGGTGAGAAGGTGGACGTGGCCAAACAGCATCATGTCACCAGAACCCCACGTCCCGCTGAAACCCATCTTCATCTCCTTGAACCGGCACGTGGGGGTCAGGATCCTGCGCCAGGACAAAATCATCGTTTCCTTCCTCGGCAAGGGGCAACAAGCAAAATTCAACATGGGAACCAAAGTGAAGGTATTTCCCAAGCACACAGGTAGCTCCTCCAGTGGGAGTGGGGCAGCCGGGGAAGCTCCCATCCCTGGGCAAACACACTCATCCCACAGCAGGTCCTGCCCCAGTTGAGGGGCACCCGTACTCAGTGCTGTGTATGTGAGGGGCTCCCTGGCCCTGGCAGCCCTGGCTCTTTGCAAGAGGCTGCAGAGTGCAGGAAGCACTCCCGAGCACGTCCCCACTGTCCCTGGCTGCATCCCCAAGAGTCACTCTGGCTGTGCCGCAGGGAAAGTCATGATCCATACAAGGTGCACAGCAGCTCCTGTCCTCCATGGGCTCCTGTCGCAGGGGCAGATTTGTCTGCTGGGTAGAGACCAAAGCCCCATCTGGTGCTGCTGTGACTGAGCTGACACCACTCCCTTCTGCTCCCCAGGTCAGCGCTGTCAGCCGGCTGCCTCCCCAGCCCCAGCTGAGCGAAGATGAGCTCCTGCATCTTGCCTTCAGCATTCGGCAGCTCTTTGACGGACTGCATGGATGCTTGAACTTCCCTTCTAATGAGCAGCGGGACAAAATTAAGCCTCCAGCGCACCTCGTCACACAAACACTAAAGATGCTGCAGCTTTGCACAACTTCTGACATAAGCGATGAGCTCCGCAGCTCAATCAGGGCGATAGTAAACGTTCAAGTCTGACCAGCACGTGCGTGGTGTGAAGGCAAAATAAGTCAGTGAGGCTCCCTGGTGCTGCAGCACTTGCACATGCTCAAAAAGGTTTTACCTGCAGCCCTGCCACGCTGAGGGACAGAGTAAGGACAGCCCGTGGATGTTCCGCATGGTCCTCTCTAGGGGTTTCAGTGTGAGAGGGACTGTAGGGCAGGGATCATCACACCACACTGAAGTGCGTCCTGGCCATGGAGGCACGAAGGGAGCCTTTGCTCAAGGCAGAGGAAACCCCCCCCTCCATGTCAGTGCTCCTGAGCAAACCTCCCTTCTGTCTGCCGGCAGAAACCAGCCCAGACTGACCTGTCATTTCAGCCTGTGGATGTGGCACAAAGATAAAAGCAAACAGAGCACACTGAAGTCACAGCCTGTGACAGGGATACGGGGAGGTGCTTGCTCAGAAGTCACTCGCCCCGGCACTGCTCTGCACTGCTCTGCTGCCAAGGACACAGCACCGGCAGGACAGCCTCCCCGCAGCTCAGGCTGCTGCAGGTACAAGACAGAGCGGTTTCCATGCAGAGAGAGGGACAAAAGCCCACAGCTTGTCCAAAGCAGCCAAAGGTCACAGCCTTGAAGACGGTTTCTGCAGATGCAAGGGACAGAAGGCTGCCAATGCAGACAGTAGAGATCATGGATGAGCTGCAGCCTCTTGGCAGCGGCTCATAGACGGGTGACGCAATGGGAAGGCTTTGCTGCACCAGGCACTCTGCATTCCCCTCCTGCTCTGGGTCCGGAGGCCTTGGGAGCAGCACAGGCAGAGGTAGCAGGGCATGGACCCCTCATGAACTGGGTGCTTCGGGCTGGCCCCCACCCCAGCTCCCAACAGTTGGGATGTTTGAGGCCACAGGCTTCACCCGGCCCTTCCTCTTGCACCGGAGCAGCTTCGCAAGGTGGCTCCGGATGTCTTTGCTGTGCAGGGCGTAGATGAGGGGGTTTATGAGGGAGTTGGTCTCACCCAGCAGGAACAAGGCATCCTTGAGCGGGCCGGCCAGGTTGCAGGAGCTGCAGGCGGCCTGCACGGTGCCCCCCACCAGGTAGGGGCCCCAGGAGAGGCTGAAGCCGACGAGGACGATGATCACAGTCCGCAGCGCCTTGAAGTGGCGCAGGTGGGCACGGAGGGGCCCCGTCTGGGCGCGGGCGTGCCGGAGCCTCTTATGCTGCACGTAGGCGACGCTGCCTACCGAGACGTGCAGGCAAACCAGCACCAGCAGCGAGGGAGCAAAGATACCAAAACAGATCACGTAGAGGTACTCGCTCTTGGCCACATACAGGAGCCCACAGTAACCTGTGTAGTTGCCTTGCTGGAGGGAGGGCAAGATCAGAGGCAAGTGTCCGACAAAGAAGGAAAGCATCCAGAGGCCAACGAGGGAGAGGACTATGGGTGTTTTCTTCAGGAGGGTAGGGTAGGAGAGCGGCAGCGTCACCGCCAGGTACCTGTCCAGGGAGATGAGGAGCAGGGTGAGGATGGAGCCGATGCAAGGCGTCATGCTCAGGGCGACGCGCACGAGGCAGAAAGATCTGCTACGGTCAAAACGCCCATTGAGGATGTCGTCCAGCGCCTCGGTGATGCACATCACGCCCACCAGCAGGTCAGCAGTGGCCAGGTTGAGGATGTAGATGTAGCCGGTGCCTGGTTGCTTCTTCATCAGCTGGTAAACGGCCACGATCACCAGCAGGTTGGCCGGGGGAATGAGGCAGCTCAGCAGGGAGCGCAGCACTGCATACAGTATGTTGACCATCTTCCCCGGCAAGGAGGGTTGAAAGAGATGCCCAGGAAAACTTGGCACCAACACGGAAAAACTCCTCCACGAGGAGACGTGTGGCTGAGCTGAAAACACAGGATGGAAGCGCCTCAGACCCTCCAACTGCAGCCCGAGGCCAGGAACACCCAAGTCAGTTATTTAATGGCACTTTTTATCCATCCCAGGAGATCTCCAGGACCTTTCCAGCTGTTACAAGTCACCAGTGGTTCTTCCAGGGCTTTTAGCATCCCTTCTATCCATCTGATCTGCTCCACGCCTGCAGAGGTGCTCTGAGATGCAGAAGAACCAAAGTCCTTGCCTGTTCTCAGCACGAAGTCTGAATGCAGGCAGGGCAGGAGCTCACAGCCTGGGCGCTGGCTGGGCTGCCTCTGAGCACACCTGTGACGCACGACAATAAGGAGCAGCCTGGCCAAACAAAGCCAAGACCAGCAGGCAGCAAGGATGGCAACACGGGAGGTCCATGCTCCTCCCAGTGAGCCACAACCGTCCCCTCCCAGCACAGCCTCATCCATACAGCCAGAGCACAGTCAGGCAGCGCTGCCCTGGTCAGGACAGAAAATCTGGAGGTGGCTCTGCTAAGGCCACGGGAAACATGGGCACATTGGAGACACTCTGGCTGTGGGGTAATGCTTGGGGTCTCCTCCCTGTCCCACCCTTTGTCAGGTTCTTGGCTGCAAGTCTGCAAACATAGGAAATGAGCTCTTACTCCGCACAGTGCAACCACAACACTCATAGGAAGCTGCACAGTAAACGAAATAAAAAAAAATTAAATCGAATTGATGTCAAATCAGGCTCTGGATAAACATCCCGTATCCATGAAGTTCACATTTAGTACAGATTTAAGTCTATCAGTCCAAGACAGATATTGCTTGCAAGTTCCAGCCTCCAGCACCCTGGGGATGTGCCGTTCCCAGGAGATGGGTGCTGGAAGGGCTGATCCTGCATGCTCACCCTGACTCTGTCTGGTCTTGACAGAGGGGTCAGCCAAGCATGGGGCCTTTAGGAAAGAGCAGAAACCCAACACTCAGCAGAGCGGCTGATGTTTAGATCCATGCCAAAGCCCACAACACAGCCCACTGGGCAAAATCGCACACTAAAATTGCTAGGGGTGCTGGGGCAGCAGCATAGTTCATCACCAGCCTCCCCTTCGCCCCTCCATGCCCAAGCAATTCCAGAGCTTTGCCAAGAAGTGGATAAAAGGACAGTCCTTGGGCGCCTTGGTTTGAGTGAAAGCTCCAATTAGACTCAAAATCTTCTAGAATCAAAATCTTAAGTTTAGAAAGATGAAGATTGAACCTGGAGTTTGATTTTGACCTGTTATGCCATTGTCATTCCAGCTTTTAGCTGTGTTATGATAAATTTATGCTAGCACAGAACAAGACCTGGGGACAGATCCCTGCTGCAAGTGGCTTAAACCTTTTTTTCTGCACTCACAGTGGGAAACGCGAGTTCCATCCTTCATCCCTCCCCAGCCTGCAGCCAGTTCACAGCGGTTCCACCACACACACACACACACACATCATTTACCCTTGTGCTTAACAAGCCAAGATCAACAAGCCTGTGCTTGCCCTGGGCTCTTCCCAAACCAAACCACCTGGACTTGTTTCAGACCAGAACGAGCCCTCCTGGTTAATGCACCACAAATGGTAATAAGCTGCTGTTTGGCAACTCGTTTACGAGAAGGCTGGCAGGTATATGCTGCCTTTAATGACCATCAGGGTTCTTTGCTTCCATTTTATTGTTCATTTTTTCCGTTTGGAAGTGCTCTATGAAAAGCAACCAGCCCAGCCCATAAAAACGAGCCTGCTCTGTGCACCTACAACCCAGAGAAATCACAGACAAGGCCAAAACACTGCCCAACTCCTGGGGCAAAAAGAGATTCACAAAGGTTCCCATGTAGCTATCCCCAACACATCCATAAGCCACTTTGCTCAGATGGAAGGAATACTTGGGGCAGTTGGCAGGTCGTAAGCAAACATCCCTGGGGAAAGACTGCACAGTTCATGGAATATCTTGGCACAGCAATACACCTGGACACTTGTTGTCTGTCTGTCTGAAGCGAAAAGGATTGACAAACCAGACCTGTCCACCCTAGGAAGTTTGGGTTCACCTGTTTCAGAAGGCAAGGCAGGAATTACTCGAGGAGGCTATCTCAGAGCCAAAGCAGCCCTGAGGATATTGTTTGATGCCTGTGACAAGCAGCACTTCTGTAACAAGAGGCATCGATTCTGCTCTGCTCAGGACTCCCCTCTGCTCAGAACAGAGCTCGTTACCTTAGGCACCTCTGACCTTGCACCACTGAGCTGTGGGGAGGGTCCAAGACAACTCTTACACAGCTGCACCATGGCTCCACAATTCCCCTCCCATCTGATCTACTGTCCCGATGGAGAAAATCCCCCTCCTCATCCCTAGGCAGTGTTTGAGGATCCAGGAAGTACAGGGGCTGCAAAACTCTGCAGCTCAGAACAAGGACAAACACGAAGCAGGAGGCAGGTTGCTGCCAGGCCTGAGCCTCCCCACAGAGGGGCCAGCACAGCAGCTGTTCAGCACAGGCAGGAGATGCAACAGTGAAGGGAAGGCTGCAGCCTGCAGCTTGCACCGACTCAGGAAGCCAACTCAGGAGAACTCCCAGCCCCTGTGAGAGAACTTCACCCCATGACAGCAGCATCTGAATTTGAATCACAGCCAACGTTCAGCAGGCACACAAAGGAACCACCAAAGCTCCATGCGTTCCCTGTCAAGGGCCCAGGCAAGACAAACACGAGTTTAAGTGGCTTTGGAAAGTAGGCTTTTTATGCATTGTTTCAATTGCAATTCCAAAGAATATCCATCAGTGACTCGGACAAGGTACTTCACACAGTACATGAGAACTCTCGATTTAAATTAGCTTTCCTGGTTTCATTAGGACAGTAGTAAGGCTCAGTGTTTCACCTCTGCAGGTGAAGAGAGAACCCCCGGAGCCGGCCAACACCGTTTAAAAGGAAGTCGATCTTAATTTTACTGAATTCACAAAATGATGTCACTACTCTGCATATAACTTTGTTTATATAATTTAGTATATAATGCACCCTTCAACTCTGCCATAGATTTTGAAAAATATACAAACCTGCTTTAACCACATTAGAGAGATCTGAGAGACAGCTGTTAATTACTGAACAGTTCAGGACAGAATCAGACACTTCAGTTTAAGCTACAAAAAGAACATAAATTCATATAAAATACAACAGATTAAACAAACTTTTCTCCAAGGAAGAATCGGGTATCAACTCAACCTGCCATTGTGTGACACACAATTACAAAATAAGTTACCATTAGTAATGCCTGCATTGTTGGGCTGAAAACTGGTCGAATGGAATCTTAAAAAAACTATACAGTATTATTGCACTCCATGACTGTGCAGGATCCAGAAACAGGCCAGCACTGAAAGGTCTTCCATCAAATGTTTTCCGGGAGGCACGACCCAGCTGCAAGAAGCATCCAGCCTGCACTAACAGCGCGCTGTCTTCAGTACAGGCCTTCATGGGGCTGAGCCGCGCGGCCGTGGGAAACTACCACTCAATGCCTGCAAACGGAGACACAAGCGTTACAGTCGGCGACGGCTCCGGCATTTAACCAGCAAGCTGTCCCCAGAGCTGTCGTAGCAGGGAGCGAGGCAGCACGTGTGACCTAGGGAGTGCAGTGGGTCACGTAGGTGCCAGACTATAAACTGGAATAGCAAGCAAGCCAGGGAAGCAGCACTCATGGCAGGACCACTGGAATGACACCACCAAGGCAGGAATTTAGATAGGGAGACATCAGAAGAGAAAGTCACAAAGCCCGTCACACCTTCCTAACATGCACTGTCGCTTCCCACATGCATGAAACTATAGCCAAATGGGGTTTCTTTTTCTCAGCTCAAACCCCAGTAAATAGAACTCTATGTAAGTCCAGTCTCAGCATGCTTTGTAAGCTCTGAAGTGATGCCAATCTGCTTTGCAACAAAGAACACTGTCCAAGACCCTTCAGATCTACCTGTACTGGATGCTGGGCTTCAGCAAGCCCACCTGAATAGTACAGGGAATACCAATGGCACATAGCATTCTACAAATACAAAACTACTTAATCCATGATTACCATGACTTTTGCTAACTTACTAGGACAAACCAGGCTTAACAAACAGGAAATGCCAGCAAGAATCGAGCATGAGCTGCTCCTTGTTCTCCCTGCACGAGGACTTGGATGAAGTAGCCTCTCTGCATGGCTCTCCCACCTCAGGAAGCTGCAGGCATGTCCACGGAGAGGGAAATCATCAGGGTAAAAAAATCTGGGGTTTAGAGTCTGAGCTCTGACACAATGGGAAACACCAGAGCAAGGCCTGGACATTGAGCATGGTTTCCTCTGAGGAGCAAGACGCCTGCCAGGCTCTGTCAGAATTTTGTTTTCTCTGAGTGTACACCTCCACTTGCTGCCTTCCTGCTCATGTAAATAGGGATTTGTAGGAGCCAAATCACACTCTAAGCAGAGCTCCCCAGGACACGTGTGCTGGTGTCTGAGCAAAGCTGGGCCATTACCTCAACAGCTGGGACCAAATGACCCGTTCAAGGTGGCGAGACCACTGCAAGGAGTCAGCCGACAGAAATGGGAGTGGGAGTTGTGGATGGAAACAGGGTCATGCCAAGAAACCCGGCTCTCAAACTAAAGCATTCTTGGGCCAGAAACTGCAGCACAGCTCATCAAGCGGTCTCCTAAGCACCAATGGCCAATTTGTGCCCTGGGACAGTCCTTTTGTAGCACAGCCATGATCCTATGAAGAACCGTGAGCTGGATGTTTTGACAACCAGAAGTGACATAGGCATATAGAACTGTTTTGCCACGATACACAAAAGCATGGCTGGAAGTCCTCTGCTCCTAACAGCCAGGGAGTATCTGCAGAAGGGTAGAACAGTACGGAATATGGGCAGGAGCAAGGAAGTGTTCTGCTTTTCAGGGTCATGCTTACAAGTTAGAGAGAAACCTTTTGCACACAAACTATTCCAAGACATGCAATACCATATGTCTTCTGACCTCTGCATAACACAGCTCACTTAACTTAATATCCTCCGCATACAGCAACATTTTTTTCCTGAACAAACCAATGCCGGTTTCCAGTTCTGAAACAGGCAGGACATCTCCCAAACCAAAGCTCGTCTAACCACAGTTGCTGTAAGTATAGTGTCAATTCACTGAACATTGCAGGAGCTGGTTCCCCAGCAAAACACTTGTTCAAGCACAAATACAGGATTGTAACATGCAATCTGCCACACTCGGCCCTTCCCACCCACACCAACGGGCAGCGGTGCTGGGAAGGAGACTTACAAGCAGTTTCAGTGCTGATAGATGGGGCTATGACCGATGATGAGGCATTGACTCCATGTGCACATTGAGCTTCATCTCGTTATCAAGAATTTGTACAAGCTGCTGCATGGAAGGAAGGTGGCCGGACTCAAGCTTGGACCACACTGGAACATCTACCACAAAACAGAGGGAGGGGAGAAAAGCACTGTTACACTGACAAAGTAAAACAACTCCTCAGGCTACTTTAAACACAGTATTTAAAAGACCCAAAGAGCTATGCAAGTTGGTACTATTTTACACTGAAAGAAAGACCTGGACCAACAATGCTCTAAACCTCCGGCTGTACTAAAACTCAAGCCAACTAAGAGAACAAAGAGCCTAATGCTTCCATTTAGAAATGTGCAGATTACGAAGTTCAAAATATCTGTGGACAGATGTCTAAAAACAGACTGGCCCACTGAGTGTTGAAACCATCGCTAGATCTTTGACACTTGTGGGTACCACTACAACCTCAGCTCACTGCTGCCTAACATCCACAGCTGATCCTTGAGTTCTGCTTTCCAAGATCTGGCTTGGAAGGTCGCACTCAAAGTGGCTGCAATCATTATTCTACCCTGTCCCAAACACAAATCAGAAACTCCCAGATGTCCGAGGTGAATATCTGTCCCTACGAAGGCTCTGCTGCCAAATCTTCATCTGAGATCTCGGACTGGAGGGGCATCAAGTTCAACTACTCTAATGCACTGCAGTCCTTTAAAGGGTCCTGCAGTGTGTGATTTGCCTTGGAAACCACGATACTGAAACCTACCCCACACAATCATAACCTGAGATTACAAAGCACAGAGCTGTATCATGCACTTGTATGAAGAGCCAGAGAAATTCTGTAGTCCATCAGGCTTAAATGATCTTTAAAACCATTAAATGATTTGAAGGTAGAAGGTCCACAGGTACTTCAACCTGAAAAATCAGTATCGCTGTCCACTGCTACTGAAAGTCTGGGAATAACAGAGGTTTCAATAAAGATTTCAAGGCTAAACCACATTAGATAAGAGGACAGGGAATGCATCTAATTAACTGGAGACTACACTTCCTTAGTTCACTTCATACTTAACAGACAATACAGGCAATGAAAGAACAGAACATGGTCACCACAAGTGACTCTGAACGAGTTTTTATGTAGCTGTTTTAAAACTCACACAATAGACACCTGCATAAACGGCTTTACAAGGCAATTATGATTTTCATTTTTCAGAACACCTGAAATTTCAGACTGGCTGGCGGTCACCACATACCACCACACTCCAAAACACATCTTTCTTAACATCATTCCTCTTTCTCCCAGCACACAGCTCTCTCAGAACTGTGCAGACAGGCACAACACAATTCCCCCTCCCCTGAACAGAAAGTTATCGGCTCACCATTCAGAGTTATCTCGAACGCGCCTGTAGACATGCACTGGTTCTCAATCATGTTGCTCAGGAAGAAGACCATCATACAGGCATAAACCTGGAACGGAATAGAGAGAACCCCTGACACTCAGCCCCATAAGCCACAGCTCATTTTATTCCCTCTCAGTCAGCACTGGAAGTTCACAGGTGTTTTTGAGCCTTCCTATAGCACAGATATCTTTCACCTTTTTAAAATGACTGTGCACACTGCCTTCCCAACACAGGTACCAGAACGGTTCTGAAAACACCCCCAGCTCTCGATTCTCATCCAAACCACATTACATCCTCTTGCATTACAATGTCAGATCACTGACGTACGGCAGGGAGACCTCACACTAGATGAGGTTGATCAAAGCTTCATCCGACCTGGCCTTGAACACCGCCAGGGAAGGGGCAGCCACCACCTCTCTGGGCAAACTGGGCCAGGGTCCCCCAGCCATCAAAGGAAAACATTTCTTCCTGGATCTGGAATAAGGTCATTATACATCTGAGTATAACAACAGTGATCCACCAGCACCCTCAGTGCAGACTGACAGGGACATTCACCCCACAAGGCACAGTCTGTCACGTCTGAGAATGTTCTGCAACACCCACAACATTCAACTTGATTTTCCCAGTCGCCATCAAATCACAGGCCTAAGGTGTTAAAGGTCTGATGAAAGCTACAACTGCTGAACACTCGTGTGACAACAGAAAAGGGAACCTGTCATTTTAACACCAACAATACTGTCCTGAAACTCTACTAGGGCTCTAAACAACTGAACACCCAGTACCATCTTCGTCAGTGAGGTTAACCTCTGTCACAAGCACAAAGCACTGCTATTAAGAATAAACACATAACTCTAAAATTCTCAGGTGTATTTCCTTAGAGAAACCAAAAGGTTCTGTCAAGGCCACAGTGGAGGGAAGTTGAGTTAGTGACAACAGTGAGGCACTCCTTGAGTCCCCTCATGAATTCATTTTAGAACCACTCTTTCAAAATAAAAGAAGAAAGTATGCCATTTACCTTATTTTCTTGGCCCCACTGCCAGATGCTCGGAGCTTGCATGCCAAAGAAAGCAAATGGATCCTTGCCAACAATTATTAAGCCTATTAATACTAGTTTGAAGACAGACAGGAAGGATGCTATGTGCCTATCAAAAGACAAGACATGAAAACACCTTAGGAGGTTGACAGTTACCCGTTCACCATCAAACAGCCACAATTCACCTAACTAGAAGGATTCTGAAAGTGTATAATCAGCTATTTCAGAGGAAATACAGAACTTTCCAAGTATGTTTCTCTCTCCGTGGGAACAAGACAACCCAGCACATGAATTAACAAACCCCACACCCTCAGGGGATGCCATTCTCCCACACCACACGCAATAGACTGCGTTCTTGCCCAAACAGACCTCAAAGAGAAATTTATTTTCAACTTGTACGTGTGTGAACTGGATAATACTCTCAATTTCTTAAGGAAGTGGTTCCACACGATACAGACGGGTTTAATTGACAAGCACTGCTTCCTCATAACGCATTTTCCCAGCAGATGCAGAAAACCCTAAGGTACTTTGTACATATTAAGGCCACAGCAGAGAGCACATTAACGCTGAGGTATTCAACCTTGTAGCCTTCTTACTCTTGTAATTATTACGGTAATTAGGTCAAGAAGTGGTTCAAAACCCACCACAGCAGCTACGGTATCCCTCTCATCCCTCTCCAGCGTGTACACAACTGTTTAAGTAACAGCAATAACATTATTTTCTTTTTGCCTTTTTCCAAATGCCTTTGGGCTTCTACCCCCCGAGACTGCAGTTAAGGACATCCTGGCCGTCTCTCCAATGGGTTTAGCTCACCCCTAAACTCTTCCCTCCTCTGCAACCTTAACCTGTTACAGGAACGTCTCATTGAGTGCATAAGTTAAGATACAAATGTGAATTTATGTCCAGATATTACAAAAAGGAAAGCTAGAAACATGCACTGTGGAAGAAAGTAAATTACATAATTTACTTCATATCGGAACACATCAAACCTCACCACAGACACCCACATGGGAATATCTGCATGAAAACTATGGTGGCTGCCTGAGGAGAGATGATAACAAAGGCTATACATAACTATAATGGGAGTCATAGAATCATGTTTCCATTTTCAGTATTATTTAAATGTAAATGCACACGTCCACCACACATCATCACAAACCAGAACAAAGACAATTTACCCTCGTCGTTTGCTTACCTATAGATGGGTTGAGGAAGGTAGTTTTCTCCTTCGATCCGGATGTCTGGGTACCGCTGGCTGATAACCCGCATGTACTCCTCAAACACCCGCCTGTAGCCTCAGGAGACACTGAACACAGAGAGGGACAGTCAGCACGGTCTCTGTGTCACATGTGCTGCTTTGCCAGCAATACCAGCACTTGCGCTGCTCACAGGCCATTCAGTTTAATATAAAACTAAAATCCACATCAGAGAAGAGTGCTGGTTTGCACCTCACTTGCACCCAAAATCCCTGGCAGCTGGGCTCTTACACAGGCCTGTGTCCACACACTAACGCAGATGCAGCGCTCCAGGGATGTCGGCTGAGCAGGGAATCCCTTAGCTCCCCATAAAAATTGTGAGAGAAGATAGTCACGGGAATAGCAGCCAGTAAGGGGAACAACACCTCCCTCTGGGTCAAAACCAAAAAGGGTTTCACCAATGCTGCTTCATCTCCACACTGATTGAATGCAGCTCTCCCTTCAACTGCCCACAGGCAGGTTAACCGCTCCAGCAGTTCCTGCCTCAGGATGACCAGGTTAACTATTCCAGAGCTGCACTTTGGCTCACAATTCTACCAGCTGCCTTCATATTAACTGAAACTGAAGTTATCCACCTTCACCCCATGGAAGGAATCACAGACTGGTTTTGGTTGGAAGGGACCTTAAAAAACACCCAGTTCCACCCCCTGCCATGGGCAGGGGCACCTCCCACTGGCCCAGGCTGCTCCAAGCCCCATCCAACCTGGCCTTGAACCCCTACAGGGATGGGGCAGCCACAACTTCCCTGAGCAACCTGGGCCAGGGCCTCCCCACCCTCATCATGAAGAATTTCTTCCTAATGTCTATTCTAAATCTTCCCTCTTCTAATTTGAAGCCATTCCCTCATGCCCCATCACTCTCTTCACCACCCTGCACAGCACCAGCAACCACAACAGTGATAGAGGACGCCGCTTCTCTCCTGCAACACAGCTCTGTGTGTCAGAGGAAACTCCCACCTCCTCCCACAAGGTGTGCCCCATGCAGCCACCAGCATCTCCAGGATGACACAGAGGAATGGGCCTGCAATACTGCATATAAACACACAACCTACTGCCTTGTCACCGCAGGCCAGGCACGGCCACATCCCGCTACCCTGGTGCCCCAGACCCTGCTCCTCCCGCGCTGCCCACCTGGACCCCAAGCCCACAGTGAGGGGTTAGGGGGTCGTGGCACAGGAGGCACCTGTGCCAACCAGCCCCAACACTGAGGGGAGAATCATAGAAACCCTAGGTTGGAAAAGGCCTCTGACACCACTGAGTCCAACCGTCCCTGACCACCACTAAGCCATCCCTGAGCACCTCATCCACCTGTCTTTTAAATCCCTCTAGGGATGGGGACTGCACCACTTCCCTGCACAGCTTCTGCCTGGGCCTGAGAACCCCTTCTGTGAAGACATTTTTCCAGATGTCTACTCTGAACCCGCCCTGGCACAACTTAGAATCATAGAACTACCAGGTTGGAAGGGACCCATCGGATCATCGAGTCCAACCATTCCTATCAAACACTAACCTATGTCCCTCAGGACCTCATCCACCTGTCCCTTAAACACCTCCAGGGAAGGTGAATCAACCACCTCCCTGGGCAGCCTATTCCAATGCCCAATGACCCTTTCCATGAAAAACTTCCTCCTAATCTCCAGCCTAAATCTCCCCTGGCGGAGCTTGAGGCCATTCTCCCTTGTCCTGTCCCCTGTCCCTTGGGAGAAGAGCCCAGCTCCCTCCTCTCCACAACCTCCTTTCAGGTAGTTGTAGAGAGTAATGAGGTCTTCTCTCAGCCTCCTCTTCTCTAGGATAAACACCCCCAGCTCTCTCAGCCACTCCTCATCGGGCCTGTTCTCCAGTCCCTTCCCCAGCTTCGTTGCTCTTCTCTGGACTCGCTCCAGAGCCTCAACATCCTTCTTGAAGGATGCACTTGAAGCCATTTCCTCTCGTCCTGTGGCCTGTCACTTGGGAGAAGAGAAAGCACCCACCGCACCACATCCTCCTTTTAGGTAGCTGTGGAGAGCGATGAGGTCTCCCCTCAGGCTCCCTTTCCCCAGGCTAAACAGCCTCAGGTCCCTCAGCCGCCTTGCAGAATCCTTGTTCTCCAGCCACTTCCCCAGCTCCGTTCCCTTCTCCGGACGCGCCCCAGCCCCTCAACGTCCTCCTTGGAGTGAGAGGCCCAAACCTGAGCCTCACCGAGGTCAGGGGCACAACCCCTTCCCTGCTCCCGCTGCCTCTCGCACAGGCCAAGTTGGGATGGGGGGGGGGGGGGTAAGGGGGGGGGCAGAAGGGGCGCGCGCCAGAGGGAGGGGGAGGAGGGGGAGCGAGGCACGAGTCCGGCCGGCGCCGCCGCCATCTTGCCGCGCGGCCTCACCAGATCTGGAACTTGAGCAGCGGCCCGGTGGCGTAGGCCATGCGCAGCTTCTTGGCCGGCAGGCCGCCCTGCTCGGCCGCGCCGCCCGGTCCCGCCGCCAGCGCCAGCAGCAGCGCCGGCAGCAGCAGCCGCGCCGGCAGCCGCAGCGACAGCCCCGCCGCCCGCATCGCTTCCCTAATCCCGCCGCGGGAGCGCGCGCGCACCACCAAGGTCACGCGAGCGCCGCCCCGCGCAGGCGCCGCCGGCCACGTGACTCCCGCGTCCACAGAGAAGCTGCAGGGATAGGGGTAGAAGGGACCTCAGAGCTCATCCAGTGCCACCTCTGCCACGGGCAGGGACACCTCCCGCTGGATCAGGGGCTCCAAACCGCATCCAACCTGCCCTTGAACCCCTTCAGGGATGGGGCAGCCACCCCTGCTCTGGGCAGCCCGGGCCAGGGCCTCCCCCACCCTCACAGTCAAACATTTCTCCGTGACATCTCATATCAATCTCCCGTCTTTCAGCTGAAAACCATTCCCCTTCATCCTAGCCCCTGCACTGCCCTCCCCGATCAAGAGATTTCCCTCTCTGGCTTTCCATGGAGGCCCTTTCAGCACTCTAAGCTGCCCTAAGTTCTCCCTGGAGCCCTTTCCAGGATGAACAACCCCAACTCTCTGAGCCTGTCCTCATAGCAGAGGTTCTCCAGCCCTCAATTATCTCCGTGGCCTCCTCTGGACTTGCTGTAACAGCTCCACATCCTTCCCGTGATGAAGACTCCAGAACTGGACCCAGGGCTCCAGGTGGGGTCTTCTCAGAATCACAGAACAACCAGGTTGGAAGGGACCCATCGGATCTTCTAGTCCAACCATTCCTATCCACTAATACTAAACCAAGTCCCTCAATACCTCATCCACCCATGCCTTAAACACCTCCAGGGAAGGTGAATCAACCGCCTCCCTGGGCAGCCTATTCCACTGCCCAATGACGCTCTGTGTGAAAAACCTCCTCCTAATCTCCAGCCTAAATCTCCCCTGGCGGAACTTGAGGCCATTCCCTCTCGTCCTGTCCCCTGGCACTTGGGAGAAGAGCCCAGCTCCCTCCTCTCTACAACCTCCTTTCAGGGAGTTGGAGAGAGTAATGAGGTCTCCTCTCAGCCTCCTCTTCTCTAGGCTAAACAACCCCAGCTCTCTCAGCCACTCCTCACAGGGTCTGTTCTCAGAGCAGAGGGGCAGAATCCCCTCCCTTGCCCTGCTGGTTCCACTTCTTTGGATTCAGCCCAGGACATGGTTGGCTTTCAGGGCTGCAAGCACACCTTGCCAGCTCCTGTTGAGCTTTCTCATCCACCAGCACCCCCACGTCCTTCTCTTCATGGTCACAGGGACAGACAGAGAGCAGGGAAGGGAACAGAACTGGAATAGCAACCAGAGTGGAGCACTGCAAGGGCCACACACACGGCCTCATGATGCCAACAGGCTGTGTGTAAGACTCTCCCATTGTAACAGAAGAGCATTAGGGCTCTTAAATGTTATTAAATGTTCTTTATTTTTAATTTCATCTCACTATTGCATAAAGATCATTTGCATAAAGACCTTTTAAGTACAATAAAGCTATCAAATGGGTAAACCATGGCCTGCCTTCCTCACGCTTAAGTGAGGAGAAGCTAAACACAGCAGCAGCTCTGGTTTTAGGCAAAGCGCTTTAAGAACTATCGCATCTGGTTCAAACAGCAGCAGGACCGACTGGTGTGACATTCCATACTCATTTACACTTTCACTGTTCCATGGATCTTTAGGAAGGCTTTTTAAAAGGCAAGTGTGCAGCAAACCTCTGGACTCTGCATCCTCAGTCATTTGCTTAAACATTTTATTCTATTCGATTTAATACAAATTCATGAAATTTGAGTTAACGCCACATTGGATTTCCATGAAGTTTTAAAGACCCAGTTCTAGGTCCTCCAGTTCCTGAAGGAGGGCAGCTTCCTTCTGAATCTTCTCCAACTAGAACAAAAAAAGCACAGGTTATCACATATGTAGCTTATTATAAAAGGAAACTTGAACAAACCACATGCACCTTAACAGTACCTGGTTCTTCTCCAGCTGTTTGCCAGCAGCTGCTTGTTCTTTCAGCTGCTCGATTGCCTTCAGTTTCTGTAAAAAAACCAAACAAACTCCACGCTAACACAAAAATGTTAATGAATCAAGAACACAAAAAAAGAGCCTTAGCAGTTCCTGTCTGGAGGCATCTGATTTACTAGGAGGCTGGTCTGAATACAGAAGTCACATTTCATTTCAGCACCTCTAGAGCTTCAGTCCAGAACTCCTCACCAATAAAAGATATTTCTATCAAGAACAAAACCTGGAGAACAGAAGTGCTTCCTAATCTCTGGAGCACAGACAACCATGCGTTATCTCACTGAAAGGCTAGATCCATGCTCTGAAATTACTCCTCTGCTACCACTAGTCCTCTTCACCACCCACTTCCCTCAGAAAGCCTGGACTATTAATCAAAACAGAGGATTGTGAAAAGCAGGAGGCAGCCAAGAGAAAAGAAAGCCCTGATGGATTATGCAGAAAGAGGATTATGCAGAAAGAGGAAAGATTCTGTAACCTGAACCTAACAACTTCCTTTCTGAAATTATTTAATCCAATACTTTCCAAGTTTGGCAGTAAACTCTGCACTCATACCATTTATAAGTTAGGGAAGAACCCAAAACCACAGAGCATGGTTCCTTTCTCAGAGCCAAGATCCAATAAATGAAAATCCCACACGGCTGCTTCCTTAGCACAACTACCTTTAAGCCCTATTGCTGCTCCTCAGCTGTGAGGACCTCTACTGTTTCACAAGATGGAAAAGCAAACGGGTCTGGTTTACAAATTCTAGAGAATACCATCTATGTAACAGCAACCTTGCTGAGCTCAAGTCACCCTGCAGCCACAGAAGATCTTACAGAACACCTCTTGGAGAAATCCAGTGTTCATCAGGAAAAAAGTGCCCTCACCTTCCTTAAATTCTTAATCTTCTTGTCAACTTCAGGGTCTCCTGATGTGATGACAGGCGCTGTGTTCCGTGGGGCATTCTGTGATGCAGAGGACTGCGTAGATTCCTGGTTTGCATCAGCTTTAGCCTCCTGTAGGCAAATAAAATAAACGCATGATCTAGAAAATATGTTCAATCACAAAGGGACTGAAAAACGTCTTTAATAATTTCAAGGAATCTGTTTTGTATTTCTTCCTCTGCTAGTTTGGTGGCATTCCCTGAAATCTGGAAGCGACTTGCTTGGATGTATTCCATTACCTGTACAAATGCTTTCCAAAAAAAACCAAATCACATGCTGTTTGTTTAATTTCTGCTTCCTCGAGACACCAACCATAAACAGCACAGGGAAACATCAGTGTGGATGACAGGACACACATACATAAATATTTTATAAAGCAGATGGGTGGGTCATTGTCTCTGAGTAAAAGAAAGGACTAAAACCAATTAGAAACATCTAATTCAAAGAAATTACTGCTTTAGAAGTTAGCAGAAAGTGGAAGGCTAATACCAAAAGCTGATTTTTCTCTACCTAGGGAAAGAACTGCAAGCAATGAGGTGATCCTGGGTGGAAGTGTTGATCTGCTGGAGGGTAGGGAGGCTCTGCAAAGGGATCTGAACGGGCTGGACTGCTGGGCAGAGACCAATGGGATGAGGTTTAACAAGGCCAAATGGCAGGTCCTGCACTTGGGGCACAACGACCCTATGCAGAACTAAAGACTAGGAGAGGTCTGTCTAGAAAGCTGCCTGGAGGAGAAGGACCTGGGGGTGTTGGTCGACAGCCGACTGAACATGAGCCAGCAGTGTGCCCAGGTGGCCAAGAAGGCCAATGGCATCTTGGCTTAGATGAGAAACAGTGTGATCAGCAGGGCCAGGGAGGTGATTCTCCCTCTGTACTCAGCACTGGTGAAACTGCTCCTTGAATCCTGTGTTCAGTTGTGGGCCCCTCAGCACAAGAAGGATGTTGAGGCTCTGGAGCAAGTCCAGAGAAGAGCAACGAAGCTGGGGAAGGGACTGGAGAACAACTCAGCACACACAACTGCTAACGGCCACTGCTCCGAGACTTGATCAGTGCCATCTGTGAGAATTAATTAAGATCATCCTTGAAAGAACAACCTCTGCAGTACCTGTTTAGCAGCTTTCTTCGCCTCGTGTTTCCTTTGATTTTTGAGAGCTGTTTTAGAGAGTGGCTTATCGCTGCTCCCCGACTGTGGTCTCATGTTCTGAGGCGGCTCGTCCTCGTGCTGCAGGAGACGTAACATTAGCAGTTACCAAATCTGTATTCCATTTTGGCAAGTGTGTGGTATAAAAAAAAAAAACCAAAACAGTGAACCCCAAGCCTGCTTTAAGACAACACCATTCACAGAATCACAGAATCACCAGGTTGGAAAAGACCCACTAGATCACTGAGTCCAACTGTTCCTATCAAACACTAAACCATGTCCCTCAGCACCTTGTCCACATGTCCCTTAAACACCTCCAGGGAAGGTGAATCAACCCCCTCCCTGGGCAGCCTCTGCCAGGGACCAATGACACTTTCTGGGAAAATTTTTTTTTCTAATGTCCAGCCTAAACCTCCCCTGGTGGATCTTGAGGCCACTCCCTCTCGTCCTGTCCCTTAGGAGAAGAGCCCAGCTCCCTCCTCTCCACAACCTCCTCTCAGGGAGTTGCAGAGAGCAATGAGGTCTCCACTCAGCCTCCTCTTCTCCAGGATAAACACCCCCAGCTCTCTCAGTCTCTCAGATTCACAAAGATTATCAATAAAGGAAGAGAAAGGAAAACCGAAGAAATAAAGGGGGGAAAAGGATGTGCCCTTTTTCTTCCAAGTAGTGGAAGATGCTGGGAAGGGGTTTCAAACTCATTCATTCTCAGGTTTGGATGGGACTATCCTGTATGTCCTAAAGATTCCTTGGATTTCTCATAAAAAGAACAACATTATCATGTTTTCTGTCTTGAGAGGGGGAGAATAAAATCAAAGAGGAACAAACCACCATAAAGTGAGTGAAGCTTGGCATTTCACTTTTGTGGACACTTCTTAACTCAAATGCCTAATGAAAAGAGAGGAAAATGGGGTTGCTGGGAGGGAGGGAGGGGATGAGAGATGAAAAGTAGAGTTTGTTTAGTCTTTTGTCTTAAGATAACTCCTAATTGAGGAGCTGGAGTGCTTCGATGCATACAGCAAGGTTTCTTGCCTCTATAACAGAATTACTGTGTTTAATTGAACACATCTTTTCTTTACTGCATCTGCTTGCTGATCATTTGCGACATCAACATGAGTAACAGATTCCTGCAATCCAAGCAGCTGTCTTTCCTTCAAAAGCGCAGGGCTCTAAATCAAAGCTCTCAAAGACATAAACATCAAGGGTGCAATTGATAGATGTAATTAATTGCTACTCAGCCTCCTTTGAAAAGCTGCAGAAGAGAAACTAATTAGACAAGTAGGTCACTCTACTGAAACCTGCCTAAACTGCAGCTGACTTGAGAACAACCAAATCTCTCTAGCACATAAATTTACCCCCTGCAAATTAAAAAGAAATAGTTGGGAGGAGAGACAACTACCTGGACAGCTGAGTTTAGACTGATAAGTCACCTCATGCAAACTGAAGGCTTCTATCTTAACTCAGCCTCACTATAAACCCAGTGAGCAGTTTATTTTTGCAGAGAGCGTTGTGAAGTCATAGTTGTGGAATCATAGAATGGTTTGGGTTGGAAGGGACCTCGAAGCCCATCCAGTTCCAACCCTCTGCCATGGCCAGGGACACCTTCCACTGGATCAGGGGCTCCAAGCCCCATCCAGCCTGGCCTTGAACCCCTCCAGGGATGGGGCAGCCACCCCTGCTCTGGACAACCGGTCTGCAAATGACTTTGTGAAAGGCAAGTATTTGGACCAAAGTTGCCATTTTCCAGCATACATTCATGCAAACAACAAGCAAAGCATCACAGAGGATTATCAAGAAACCTCACAATCCTGCTGTCAGGCTGGTTACTCTTCTCATGCCTCTCAAACATACACACAAATTTGAGGCCAAGCTTGAAGGGTAGGCAAAGCAAGGAAGCAGAATCATTTAGTGCACGTATGAAAGTGTCCACTTACAAGCTTGGAACTCGTTACAGGTTTGTTTCTCAAGGCTGGAGGTCTGTATGCTTGAGCAGGCTTTGGCTCAGTGCTGGGCAATTCGCTTGGAACTGCCTGGTATTTTACTGCTTTTGCTGGGAACACTCCATCCAAGAAGGGCTGCCAGCAAACCTGCCACATTTCTTCATTTGCTGGAACTTGGTAGCTGTGCAGCAGCGAGCCAGTGTAATGCCAGATCTTGTAACCATTCCCCACTCGCAGCCTGGGGGCACAGGTAGCTGTTACGATATGTTCCCCATCAGGACACCAAGCGAAGTACGTGGAATCTGAGGCGACCGGTTTGGAAATGAGTTTGTAGTTTTTAACGTCCCAGACTTCCATCTGTCCCCTGAGATTTCCAAATCCTGCCAGCACTAGGATGTGTCCTTGGGGGCTATAGTAGGCAGCGTTGCGAGGGCCAGTTCCAAAATCAAACACGGGGTCACATTTCAGATTAAAAACTGTCGCTTTGGCAGGCATAAACCCATACACAGCACAGAACTCGACAGAATTGGGGCTCCAAACAACATCATAAATGGGACCGTTTTTTGCTACAGGAAAAGGAAAATACGCAGACATTGTTAGGAGGTTGCATCTTTCCAGTGCAAGCGAAAATAACATCAACAGCGATTCTTAACTTCGAGATTTGCTGAAATGCTGTGATCTAACTATTGACGGTGAAAACGAGATCTGCCAGTGAGAGAGGTACAAACGCTTTATCTTCCCATCATTTTAGTTAAGGTTTGCAACAGTAACTGCAGCCACTCCAAATTACCTCTGCAGGGTCAGCAGCAGCATTTTACAGTAAGCATGGCTTTTTCATGTAAAAAAATTCCTTTATGTTTTTCCTCCTTATTCAAGTATGATCTCTCAGGACCTTCTCAAACTGTCCCACTGGAAACCTGCAAAAACAGGAGTTTTATACCAGCTGGATACCAGTTCCTCTTTTGTTTTTATTAACCTAAGAAATATTGCATAGTTCAGTGAAATATCAATCTAAGTTATCTTTATGCTGTGCTCACGCACAGCATTTTAAAAGACAGATTTGAAATCAGAACACACAAGAAATGGTTTTACACCTAACAATTAATACTTGGTATTATTAGAAGCTGTTAGGATGTCAGAGCATCAGAAGATGCCCAAATTGCTACTTACGCAATTGTACAACCGCGCTCTCTCCATTTGTTGCAATGTAGTGCAGAGTTTGCTCTCCATAGTATGAAGCACCGGTTTTATCAACTTCTGTACTTGCTATTACGAGCACAGCAGTGCCTAAGGGAACAGAAATCTCATTATTCCAATACAATTATTGCAAATTATAGAAAACCTATCACAAATGACCATGAAGAAAGAGAAACCACTTTGATGATGAATTCAAGTTAGTTGTCTGCTTAACAGTGCTGGTACCAGTCTCTTGTGAGTCTGATTTTTCCTATATCAACCTGAACAGAATATCTTCCTTCCTCAATTCTGGGCCCCTCACCACAAGAAGGATGTTGAGGCTGTGGAGCGAGTCCAGAGAAGAGCAAGGAAGCTGGGGAAGGGGCTGCAGAAGAAGAGGAACGGCTGAGAGAGCTGGGGGTGTTGAGGCTGGAGAAGAGGAGGCTGAGGGGAGACCTCATTGCTCTCTGCAACTGCCTGAAAGGAGGTTGTGGAGAGGAGGGAGCTGGGCTCTTCTCCCAAGGGACAAGGGACGGGACGAGAGGGAATGGCCTCAAGCTCCGCCAGGGGAGATTTAGGCTGGACATTAGGAAAAAAATTTTTCACAGAAAGGGTCGTTGGTCACTGACAGAGGCTGCCCAGGGAGTGGGTTGATTCACCTTCCCTGGAGGGGTTTAAGGTGCAGGTGGACGAGGTGCTGAGGGACATGTGCTAGTGTTTGATAGGAGTGGTTGGACTCAATGATCCGGTGGGTCTCTTCCAACCTGGTTGTTCTATGATTCTATGAAAAGTGTAAGCCAAGTCTATTTATTCATCATTGAATTAGGAGAAGCTGAATGTACTTTTGCAGCCATAAAAAAGATCTTCATCTAAGGCAAGGATCATGTATCATAGAACCACAGAACTCTCATCGAATCATAGAACAGTTTGGGCTGGAAGGGACCTCAAAGCCCATCCAGTTCCAACCCTCTGCCATGGGCAGGGACACCTCCCACTGGATCAGGGGCTCCAAGCCCCATCCAACCTGGCCTCAAAAGACCTCCAAGGATGGGGCAGCCACCACTGCTCTGGGCAGCCTGGGCCAGGGCTTCCCCACCCTTATCGTGAAGAAATTCCTCCTTAAGTCTAGCCTAAATCTGCCCCTCTCCAGTTTATCCCCATTGCCCCATAACCCGTCACTCCAAGCCTTTAAGAACAGTCCCTCCCCAGCTTTCTTCTAGCCCCTTCAGATACTCATAGCAGAGGTGCTCCAGCCCTCAGATCATCAATTACTCACACATGCAAATGAAATAAAAAAACCCACACAGTAAACAGTAATTAAATCCAGAACAGGTGGAATATAAAATTTTAAATAACAAAGCTGTTATACCTTTCTTGTTCCACAGCATCGTCACCTTGTCAGCTTTAAAGAAACTTTTATTGGCCAGTGCAGACTGGGGGCCACTGAAATTGGGATACTGGTAGAGTCTAACGAAGGATGGAGCACCTTTACTGCCCGGAACGTAGACAGCGACCTACAATAAAGCCACAAGATTTCATTGCAGGTGATACTCTTGGTAACACAGAATCCATTTGACTAGTGCCCTGTACTAAAATTACAGGAATTTTTTTTTTAAGGAAACCAGGAAAAAGATTGGAAAACAATGTAAGAAGTACCTTGGTTGGCTGCACTCCTGGAGATAACACAAAATCATTAACCTTTTGCAAATGCAGTTTATTTGCAATAGTAGCTGCAAAAAAACAAGAGGAAAAGGATGTGACTAACTATGTTAGCCTGGATGACTTATCTCTACCTTTTCACGGGTCTGTATCATGGACAATAAACAACAGCATCTAACACTAAAGGATTTCATAGAATCATAGAATCACCAGGTTGGAAAAGACCCATCAGATCATCAAGATCATTTTCTTCAGTAAACAAACAACCTTTACCTTCGCATTCTATCACACCTTTATATATATATTTACAAAACCAACCCGAACTGAGCCTAAGTCCGAAACCCAGTACTTAAGCATTTGGGAGTTCAAACAGCAAGGAAGTGGCCAGCAGGGCCAGGGAAATGCTCCTTCCTCTGTACTTGGCACTGGTGAGGCTGCACCTCAAATCCTGTGTTCGGTTTTGGACCCCTCATTACAAGAATGACCGAGATACCGGCACGTGTCCAGAGAAGGAAAACGAAGCTGGGTAAGAGTTTAGAGCACAAGCCTCATGAGGAGAGGCTGAGGGAGCTGGGGTTGTTTAGTCTGGAGAAAAGGAGACTGAGAGGAGACCTTATCGCCCTCTACAACAACCTGAAAAGAGATTTTAGTGAGGCTGAGGTTGGTCTCTTCTCCCTGGCAGCCAGTGACAGCACCAGGGGAAATGGCCTCAGGATGTTCCAGGGAAAACTTAGGTTGGGCATTAGGAGAAATTTCTTTACTGAAAGGCTTGTCAAGCACTGGCAGAGGCTGCCCAGGGAGGTGGTTGAGTCACCATCCCTGCAGGTATTTAAAAGATAAGTAGATGTCAGACTTGGGGAAATGGCCAAGTGGCAGGATTAGGGGGGCTGAATCATTGGTTGGACCTGATCTTAAAGGTCTTTTCCAAACACAACCATTTTGTGATTCTGTGAAGCTTCTGAAGCCCATGTCAACACAACTTATTTGAGGCAAGGCACAGTGTTCTTCATCTTATCTGCGCTGACTTCAGAGGAAGCAGAATCAGTCACGTCCAGATAACAGACACTATTATACACTGAACCCAGGATTCTCCTTTCACAGCTTTATTGGACGGTTCTTCCTGCTACAAGGTGTTCACAAAGGCCTGTTCTGCGCTGAACATTACTCCTTTACACAAACTACTTACGGTAAATGCATCTTTAAAGAGCAAATGAATGGCAGCCACCCACAACTGTATTCCAGGAAGGAATTCTGTGCTGAGCAGCAGACCTTGTGCTGGAACAGGCATTCCATACTATCCTAGTGTAGCTTCACTAATATCAGAAGAGCTAATTATCAAGAAATGGCATCTCTCACAGGCTGTATTTCTTAGGTCCCTGAATAATTCTTGTTGCAGCTTTAAAAAAACCAACCCTTTCCCAGAAAGGGTCACTGGGCACTGGAACAGGCTACCCAGGGAGGGGGTTGAGTCACCTTCCCTGGAGGGGTTTAAGGGACAGGTGGACGAGGTGCCGAGGCACATGGTTTAGTATTTGACAGGAATGGTTGAATTTGATGATCCGGTGGGTCTCTTCCAACCTGGTGATTCTATAAATCAAAAAACCAAACCCACACACCACTGTTCTGTTCCCAGTGGTTTTCTTACACTCCTTTATTTTTTTGCTCTAATTCATGTTTATTTTCCTGCTTCTTTTCTTCTCCTTTCCCTTTTCAACCCTGCAGCAGAGGGGTTGAAAATGCACGAACTTTAAGGTCCCTCCCAACCCAAACCACTCTACGACTCAAGGATTCAAATAAATGAGTATAAAGATTGACAGTGACTCCCACACAGCCAGAAGCTGCTGCCCATACAGAATGCAATGAAACCAGCTTATAGAAAAACTTGCTTACTGAAGTCGTTGCTTTCAAAGAAATGCAATTCATTGTTCACATTCCTGGCACAAATGCTTTCATCATCTGCCCAGCAAGGACACCTACGTTTAAGGAAAAAACGTTAAAAACACTGAATTATGCCCATTTTTAGCCTTCAAGGGCTTTTTTTCCTCCATTTTTAAAGTACATTCACACAGAATACACATTTAAAATGGACAAATGACATCTGCAAAGTGAAAAACATACAATAGACCTAGTTATTGTCTCCCCAGCTTTCTCTGTGGTGCAAAACAATACTGAATTCATACTAAGAAATGAACAATTTAACTACAAACACAAGCACAGACATTTGGTTGCAGCTCAGCAGAGTTCTGAGAGCCAACACCATGCTAAGAGCTCTATTTACCAGGACTGGATTTTGGAAACGACATTTGTTTGCAAAAAAAAAAAAAAAAAAAAAAAATTACTATCTGGGAAAAGTTATTTACCAGTTCTGCAACTTCTTCTGGATGAAAGATTTTAAACACTTCCCTGTTTTCACGTCGTGGAGTAGCAGGTTGGGCACCCCCGCTGAGCCGTCTTTAGCCGCTGCAAGAAAAACATGGATTACAGTAGTGGTCTCTGGGGATTAAATATGCTTCTCCATGACAATATTCCATCCCTTGATTCTACGACCAACTAAATGCACATGAACTTCTAGGCAGCAGCCTCCCACCCAGCCTGAGGGACTAAACCCTGCGGATTGATTTAGGTATGAACAAAGGTCTCTCCATCTGCAGAAAGAACCAAGCAATACAAAGTGGTGGTTCTGGTTTTAAACTCCCCGTACCCTTCTACTCTGGACACTACAGCCTGTTCGTTTCTACTAACGACTCAAACCTCATCTCCCAGCAGCTTTCCAGCAGCCCAGTTCCATCGCTTGAGTGCCCTGGTCTCACCGCACAGCCTGTCCCCAGCCACCTCTCATGAACATAGCTCTTTTTAAGGAAGCATTAGACACAAACAACTCGGAGGAGACGGAGGAACAAACACCACAGGGAGGCAGAGGGAAGAATAAAGCTCTCTGGGCAATGGAAAACACTCAAGGTGGCTGTGAGGCTGCTCCTTGAATATTGTGTCCAGTTCTGGGCCCCTCACCACAAGAAGGATGTTGAGGCTCTGGAGCGAGTCCAGAGAAGAGCCACGAGGCTGGTGAAGGGGCTGGAGAACAGAACCTATGAGGAGCGGCTGAGAGAGCTGGGGTTGTTTAGCCTGGAGAAGAGGAGGCTGAGAGGAGACCTCATTACTCTCTACAACTACCTGAAGGGAGGTTGTAGAGAGGAGGGAGCTGGGCTCTTCTCCCAAGGGACAGGGGACAGGACAAGAGGGAATGGCCTCAAGCTCCACGAGGGGAGATTTAGGCTGGAGATTAGGAGGAGGTTTTTCACAGAAAGGGTCATTGGGCATTGGAATAGGCTGCCCAGGGAGGTGGTTGAGTCCCCTTCCCTGGAGGTGTTTAAGGCACAGGTGGATGAAGTCTTGAGGGGCTTGGTTTAGTGTTTGATAGGAATGGTTGGACTAGAAGATCCGATGGGTCCCTTCCAACCTGGTTATTCTATGATTCTATGATAGGGGACAGCTGCTTTGAGAGAGCTTTCTATTTTCCTTGTCCAAACATGAATTCAGGCTGCTTGAACAGCATTTATTCAGACCCCTTGCACTAAAACCAGTTAGCAGTTTTTAGAAACATGCGATTTACCTAATAGAGTAATTGTTAGGTGCACTCTGATTTAGCATTTGTAAGAACACTCATTACCAGCTGCTTTTGGAAGGTGGCATCCCTCCCTCCCAATCATCCATATAATCTTCTCTACACCTCCTACGCTGCTCAATTAGCCAATAAATGTGCTACGACAACAAATCAGGTACCAGAAAGCCTTCAAACCAAATGAAACAGGCAGTTACCCCGTGCGCTTTTACAGCTGGTGAAATACTCACTGCTATAGACTTGCCACGTTGCCAGAATATTATTCTTTGGCGAGAATTCAAGGCAAACTGCCTTTGGAAGGTCTAAGGAACACAGCAACTCAGCACTGGTGACATTAACAATATTTACTCTGGAATAAAAAGATGCTTATTTCAGCAAAACATGCTTAGAATAGTTAATTAATGACTATGATAAATTTTTCACGTATTTGACTCTTATAGATCTGTTCCAAACCTGGCCAACGTAACAGAATTAAAAGAGCTTTGTTCCGCTCCTGCTTTTACTATATTTTTGCAAGAAGACATTTTCAAACTAGACACGTACTGATCAAAACATGTCATACATTTCTACCTGCAACATTTGAACTCTGAACTAGGGACAAGAAATACTGTAGAGTCCACCCACACTTGGACAGCACTAAAGCTGAGCAATGCCAAGAGGAGGATTCTAATTGAATCAAAACATACACTTCTCCTCTGTATTTTTAAAGGTCTTTATCTATAAGCACACAACAATTAAGATTTGGGAGGTTGGGAGATGCAGGGAGACAGGGAGAATAAAAAGCAAGGGTCAGATGGCTGAACAAACAATGTCAAACAGCATCTCTGAAGCCCATATCGTAAAGATCTCCACATGGGAATCCAAAGAAACAAAATAGATCACATCAGAAGGCATCCAGGCCACTGCTGTTCTCAGAAGCCGCGTTAGGAGTGGTTCCTTGCCTTCTCACTAACTGTTCTCCCTCAAAAATGAAGGGGGAGGGACAGCCCCACAACCACCAGAACTGGAAGGACTGGAGAGATTTGCCACTTGGAATATTCTCGTTTGACATACGGGCATCTAGATACACAACCTGGTGGCGTGAAAAACATTTTTCCCCACAAACATTTTTGGGAAATGGACCTTGCCAGTTAACAAAAATAAAGTTTTGAACTAAAAATGAAGACTCTGGATACTTCACAGAATCATAGAATCTCCAGGTTGGAAGAGATCGAAACAACAGCAAAAGGAATGAATCCTACACTTACATTACATCCTTTAAATAAATGTTTAAATGTGTAACTAAATACTTCTGTAGATTTTTGCTGCTGTTGCTAAGGACACTAACACTTCAGAAGATGCCTGGTCAGCTCCTCACAGCAGCAGATGCACTCTCTTACGTGAGGGATGATCTGGAGCAAGCGCTATAACATGCCCAGTCTATAAAAAAAGAAAAATAAACCTGGTGGTGTTTGTTTACTTTTAATTTGCTGTGAACATTGAGGGAAGATGAATCCCAGACAACCAGGCACTATCATACAGGAATGGCTGCATTACAAATATGAGGAAAAGAGTAAATATCTTCACTGATTTCAGGAAACAAAGCCACTCCTGCAAGTAATTCATAAATAAACTGCAATTAAAACAAGCAGGTAAACACTTTTGTTAATAGTAACTGCTTTCACGCAGGCAGGAGTAAAAGGAGCATAATCAGTCCAATTTATTTAACGTAACCTAAGCGATTACTGTCATAAAAATGTACCAACTTTTCTCCAGTGCACCAGGCAAAGAGGGAACCGTCCTTGCTAAAAGCAACAACTTTGCAATTCTTCCCAGAGTCCCTATGGAAATAAGAAAGGCACATTAGCATTCAAACACGGGGCACAAAGTATAGTTTTCCTAACAAGAAGAAGAAGCAGCACAGCAGTTTTCCCACCGTGCTCCCCAGCGGCTCTTCCTAACTCCTCTGCAGTTGTTCAGGGATTGTTACCCAGGTAATGAGGACTCGGACAAGCGTAAAGCCTGGAAATCCATCCATTTTCTGAACTACTGACAGCTAAGATGTGTTACACTTCTACTTGTGCATTTTTCAATTCTAGAATCCATGTTTGCATTTCAGCAAATCATTTTTTCCGTGTGAAAAATTGGTGATAATGACAGTACCTCTGAAAAGCAGTGCTCTCCGTGAAACTGGGTGGCCCGTTCACCATGTAAAGCCCTTCAGATCCTCTCACTGGAAGAGTAAACAAACAAACGACTCATTCCACAGTCAAAAAACCACCCAAAGGAAAAGCTTTATCTGATTTGCAAACCTTAGGACCCGAAAGCACTTAGAATCATAGAATCACCAAATTGGAAGAGACCCATCGGATCATCGAGTCCAACCATTCCCATCAATCACTAACCCATGTCCCTCAGGACCTTGTCCAACCGTCCCTGAAACCCCTCCAGGGAAGGTGAATCAACCACCTCCCTGGGCAGCCTCTGCCAGTGCCCAGTGACCCTTTCTGTGAAATTTTTTTTCCCTAATGTCCATCCTGACCCTCCCCTGGTGGAGCTTGAGGCCATTCCCTCTTGTCCTGTCCCATCCCCTGTCCCTTGGGAGAAGAGCCCAGCTCCCTCCTCTCCACAACCTCCTCTCAGGGAGTTGCAGAGAGCAATGAGGTCTCCTCTCAGCCTCCTCTTCTCCAGGTTAAACACCCCCAGCTCTCTCAACAGTTCCTCATAAGGCCTGTTCTCCAGCCCCTTCACCAGTTTCATTGGATAAATTGACTCAGCAGGAGTTGTTGCAGAGGGAATAAAATAAGTTTTTGTTCAGGCAGTTGTCACAAGCACATTAGAGGTCAGAGCTGAACCACAAAGCAGGTAATTGCACATGTAGTAGGAAACTAGAGATGCAGACAAAGGTGACAAATGTGACTCAAGACGACCTGTACCGTCTCAGGCTGCAGTTCTACAGCTGATATTGCTTCCAGGAAGCGTCAGGGCCAGTGGCGCAGGGGGACCCAGCAGCAGAACAGCAGCACTCACTCCTGCTCAGGCAGGGCACAGACCAACAGCGACACCTGCCACCAGACAGTCCCCATGCTCCTCTTTGAGCAGCTCATTCAGCTGTTGGTAGCCAAACTTCCTCTTATCTACAGAGCTTCAGAATCATTGAATGGTTTGGGTTGGAAGGGACCTTAAAGCCCACCTAGTTCTATCTCCCTGCCATGAGCAGGGACACCTCCCACTAGACCAGGCTGCTCCAAGCCCCATCCAACCTGGCCTTGAACATCTCCAGGGATGGGGCAGCCACCCCTGCTCTGGACAACCTGGGCCAGGGCCTCCCCACTCCCAGAGCAAAAAAATTCTTTCTCATGTCCAGTCTAAATCTGCTCCTCTCCATTTTTTACCCACAGAACCTATCACTTGAAGCCTTTGTGAACAGTCCCTCCCCAGAACACCAAGTATGTTAAGCAATGGCTTATCAGGGAGAGGAAATCCTGGTTGGGTAGAGGTCAGACCCTGCCCTCCAGCCCTGCCTGTCACCAGGGATGGGCCTGAACAACACTTTCAATGATGTCCATGAACTTCTTGCCCTGACAGGAGTCTGTTTTTCCCATCTCCCACCAAAAAAATTAAGATCCAGATTAACAAGACTAGAGACAAGCAGTCCAGCCCAACCTTGGCCACATGCAGCCCCTGATACTCCTAAGGGGTTAAATATGCTGATGTAGAAAACTCAGAAACAAAGGAATCATAGAATCATAGAACAACCAGGTTGGAAGGGACCCATCGGATCATCGAGTCCAACCATTCCTATCAAACACTAAACCATGTCCCTCACGGCCTCATCTACCCGTCCCTTAAACACCTCCAGGGAAGGTGAAACAACCACCTCCCTGGGCAGCCTATTCCAATATCCAATGACCCTCTGTGTGAAAAACCTCCTCCTAATCTCCAGCCTAAATCTCCCCTGGAGGAGCTTGAGGCCATTCCCTCTTGTCCTGTCCCCTGTCACTTGGGAGAAGAGCCCAGCTCTCTCCTCTCAGGTAGTTGTAGAGAGTAATGAGGTCTCCTCTCAGCCTCCTCTTCTCCAGGCTAAACAACCCCAGCTCTCTCAGCCGCTCCTCATAGATAGAGAATGGAGAAATTCTTATTCCTTATGTCACAGAGAACTGCAAAGCAGCAAAGAGAGAAGGGTTACGAAAAGCAGATGCTGCAAAGACATCATAGTGAATCCCTGCACAGCCCTGCAGGGAGGGTCCCCGTGCCCAGTAAGCTGTCCCACTGCTGCCACCGGCACCAAGGTTGCACACGGGTCTCTCCTACTTAGAATCATAGAACAACCAGGTTGGAAGAGACCCATCGGATCATCGAGTCCAACCATTCCTACTTGCCCCCTGCCTCCTCCAGCTGGTGGAGGGCCAAGCTACCTCCTCAACACATCTCTAAGGAATAAATCCCAGTCAGAGAAGCAGCACATTACAGTGCTCAAACTCGTGGTTGTGGCTGGAGCAGCTCCTACAGCGACACGGAGCGGGGGGGGGCAGAGGCTGCCGCCGGCTACTCGGGCAGGGAAGGCCAAGGCCAAGGAGCCGGCAGCCCAAGCGATGGGCACACCGGTGCCTCAGGCTGAATCGGGGAGCGGTGTGGGTCAGAAGGGACCTCAAAACCCATCCAGTTCCAGCCCCGCTACGGGCAGGGACGCCTCTCGCCGGACTAGGGGGGCTCCGGGAGCGGGGACCTGGTTCAGCTCGGCTTGGCCCCGGGAGCGGAGCAGAGCAGAGCAGAGCGAGGACCCAGCCCGGCGAGGCGCTGCCCGGCCCACGAAAGGAGCAGGGACGCGAGACGGCGGGAGAAACAGAGAACACCGGGACCCAGGGCCGGGCCTGGAGGGGCACGCAGAGGCAGTGCCCCAGGACCGCTCCCCGCCGCCCGGGCCGCACGCACCTGCGAGCAGCGGCACGGGGGGCGCCATCTTGGCTCGGCGGCGTTCGACTTCCGCTTCCGGGGGAGGGGTGCGCGCGGCCGCCGCAGAGCCGTCCACGTAGCGAGGCGAGAGGTGGGGGGGTGGGAGGGGAGACCCCGGAAGCGCTGTCGACGGGCACTCTTATTGGCTGCGCTGCTCTGGCTACGCCCCTTCGCCAGGCGGGCCACGCCCCTCGGCGCCTACAGTGCGCTTCCGGTGGGCGAGACGAAGGCCGGCGGCGGGCTCTCTGATTGGCTGCGCGGCTCTGGCCACGCCCCCTCCCGCGTG